>CM076577.1:1405022516-1405622516 GCA_034641835.2 Pinus albicaulis | reverse complement strand
CTCATTTTCTACTGAAGTCAATAGAGCGATCTAGTTATTGGAACAGGCCCAAAGGCACATCCCAGGAGGGGTGAAATTCACCATCAAATTTTGGTTTCTTCTATTCATGTTTTTCATTTTGAGTTTCATTTGAATGTATGTCTCTTTTAATTTCATGTGAAAACCAAACTCACCATATTGAAGAGGTTGTGAAACTTGTTTACATTTTAAGACCCATATTTTTTACTTGCAATGTGTCAGAGGACGATTGATTTTTGGATAGTATTTGTTTCCATCAAAATTTTATATCATTGGCCTCAAAAATTTATTCCCTATTGAGCTTGTTTTGCACCACAAGCGACATGTTATGGAGAAATGGCTAATGGCCAAGGTGAATAAGGGTTTAGCAAAACTCAACAAACCAAACATCAAAACCCTAGGTTGCAAAGTCTTTGGGGCACAACGAGAAGGATAATGAAATGATTTTGTTTGAATAACCCTCTCGAAAAACGCCAGTAATAAATTCAACAATTTTCAAGCACTAAATTGAGTCAAACTACAATAACCTTAAGAAATGGGAAATGAATTATCATTGTATATTGACAGTCCATATGACAATTTGGTATGATAATAAGTTGACACATAGGACTATGATTCAAATGAGTTTATGTGTAATCCATATAACATGATCAACACAACCCATTGCCCAAAAATCCGTTGTTTATCATAAGTGTGAATCCAAAGTTTTAAATGAAACATATCGAGGAAAATCCCTAAGTTTTTAACATTTAATTCATGTTCAACGAATCACTATATTGATACATATCCAATATGATCGTAATATAATCCAACATTTTAATATAAACGAAATGTTATCAAAACATATAATGCCATCGATGTATAAGATATAGTATGTATACTTTGGTTTATTACCATTCATCCAAAAAATAAAACATTTGGACTTACACGTTATTACATGGAAACATAAGGATTAACAAAAGAGTTATCATCATATAGTTTATGAAAATCAACTTGTTAGCATTATAAACTCAATTAAGGTTGCTACAAAACCTATGATTAAGTAGCGGCCCTTGAAATTAAATATTTTCCTACTATTAGGTGTGATGATAGATTACACTTAATAATAACAATCAAAGGAAATAATCCTTATATCACTCATTAATGAAAGAATAGACCCTACATTGAAACACCCATCATGAGCAAGAGTTAAATTTTCCATATAAATAAAAATGATGATAAAAATAAAGGATGGAGAGATGAAACCAATATCAATCAAATCAAATTAAAACAACAAAACCAACTGAATTAGTAAAAGTTTCTAGGAGGAGCCTTTTATTTTTTCAAAATAAAAGGGAGTAGATTGGCCTACCAAGAGGATGTTAGTGGGACCACTTTATACATTTCCCAAACTACTAGCAAGGATTAGGACTTTAAGGGTCCTAAGGACAAGGGAGTTTTTTTTTGTATAGTTTTTTAATATACATGTCAGGTCCAATAGTAGTACTCTACCCAATATCATAGGATCTAACTAAGGAGGTTCAACCACACCCTTATATATACTACTTGATTACCTACATATTAGAGAGTAATCTTCCCAAGTTTTATTCTTGATGTAACTATAGCAATAAAGCACTTGAGAAACTATTCTAAAGCTAGTTTTTGATAACCTATATGAATTCTAATATATCTAAAGGCATGTGGAAGTGAAATATTGTATATATGTGGTGTCTAGTGTGATACTACTTGAAGGGTTACCGATAGGGATTATAAGGGTTTCCAACTATGTGAAATTTCTTGTATTTCATATATGTATTCTTCCCTGACCATACACTTACCCACAAAGCAATACTTGTCTATGCTATTTAAAAATGTCAAAAAGCATCTTTGGTTTGAAACATATTTCTCCAACAATACGGCAGAAAAGTGCTCACGTACCACATGTGATACACCAAATTGAAATATTTATAGAAAAAATTACATATATTATTGAGACGTATTATAAAAAAAATAGAATTATGAACATAATGGACAACATGAACCATGATATAAAACCTTTTTTGATATGGAAGAAATGTTCGCTTTCCTTTTCAAGGGAGCCACCTTCAATTCGAAAAATCTCATATTATAAATGACTTTCCAAAACATCTTTTACAAAATATTTATATAGTACTTTTTATCCTCTAGGAACATTCCATAGAATACACTTTCTAGTAGTTGAAACCTTATAGTAAGCCTTCTTACCGTAATTGTTTTGACACTACTACATAAGCCTTATTCACTTGTAATGATCTCAACACAACAATAGATGGTAACTTATCTACTTATGGTATTAAAGAGGTTAAGACTTTAAGATTTTTAATTAAAATCGTATGAGAATAGATGATTGACTATAATAAACAAATTTTTTTCAATCTACCTATACATGTCATCATATATATCACCTCTTGTAGATGTTATCACAAACTACATAGATCTCTACTTTGTGCCCCATTTTTTACAATTGAAATGATATTATAATAAATGCTTGTTTATAATAAACACAAATACTTCCTATTTAATTAAAAATGATGTCATATATTTGATCTCTCGTAGATATTTGTCACAAACTACATAAATCATCAATGTTTCATCTTGTGTGGATGTTGTGACAAACTCAGTGTGACGTGACTTATATTTAGAATTAAAATCATATTCCAATAAAAACTTAATTTAATAAATACAAATTTGTTTTACCTAAATTTGTTCCTATATTTTATCTCCTATAAATACTATCACAAATTACATACAACACCACTCGATATGGCATATTTCATAATTAAAATCTCTTCCAATAAAGGCTGATTATAAAAAATACAACATTATCTTATCTAATTATAAATTCCATTTGTTTTATTTCTTATAATTATAAATATCATTTGTATTAAAGGTTGTTTATTATAATAAATACAACCTTATTTTATCTAATTATAAATGTGATATATTTCATTTCTTATAATTAAGTGAAGGTTTCTTATTTCAACTTAAGGTGGATAAGGATTGTTGACTTTTTATTTTTTTATTTTTTTTTATTTAAGACTTAGATTGATTTTCAAGGAAATATGTTGACCATATGCTTTGTCTGAATGTTTATCGACGACTCTAGTGTGTTAGTGTGTTAGAGAGTTTGTTAGGTTGCATTGATTTTTAATAAATTTAAAAATTTGATGTTCGAACGTCCACCGATTTCTTAGGGATTTTCAAAGCATACCTAATTTTAGAAAAAAAAATACCTTATATTTTGGTTGTAAAAGATATAAACTCTTCAACACTTATGTTTTTTTATCAAGACCTGGGATTCTTAAGGGTTAAGTAAAATCAAAATCAATAATAATATTGGTGTTGCAATTTTTTTGTTATATATTTATCAATGGTAAATACAAATGAAATCTTTAGCTATATATATATCAACCACATTAATATTTTTAATATAATTATATTAGTTGTAAATAAATTTGGTTGTGCTCGCTGTAAATGTCATATGTAGTAAATATTGTTTATGATTCAACTAAAATCATAGTCAATTGAACCTTGATTGTAATATACACAAATATTTCTTATCTAATTGTTGTGGTCCATCCTTCATTCTTTATAATTGTAGATATAATATGTGGTCCATCCTTTTTAATTAAAATAATATTCAATTAGATACATATTGTAATAAACATAAATATTTGTTATCATATATTTTCTTTCTCACCGATGTTGTCACAAACTACACATTTTATCTTATTGTCCATGAACAACTACATGTTATTCAAAGATACGGTTCTTCCGAGTGAAATGTTTTGCCCAATATGTGTGAAGAGGAAAATAAATTGTTGAAAATGTTTGGTGCTGAGTACATATCATATCATGCATGTCCAAATGATTGTATTCTATATAGAGGAGAATATGCAGATAAAGAGATATGGCCGAAATGTGAGCATGGCATATATGATAAATCAAAAAATAAGGATTCCTCCTTTTAAGATATTGAGGCAGATGCCGATAATCCCAAGGATTCAAAAGATCTTTCATTGCAAATAGTTAGCTATGTTGCAGGGATTCCATGCCTCATACAGAAGTGAGTTGGGAGTTATGTGACTCCCAACAGATTCAATAGCCATGAAGCATATAGAAGATACATGGGTCGAAAAATTCAAGGATAAAGTGCAAAGTCTACAACTCAGCATAGCCATGGATGGTGTTAACCCATATTCCCTCCAGGACACTAACTATTCTATTTGGCATGTAGTAGTGATCAATAACAATATCCCCCCATGGTTGTCCGTGAAGAATAAATATCTTATGTTGGCTCTCATAGTCCCCGGTAGAAGACAAGTGAAGAATATGGATATCTACTTACAACCACTCATAGATGAATTGAAGGAATTATGGGATGGGATAAATGTATATGATGTATTAAGACCCATCGCAATAGAGAGGAGTTTTACATTGTATGGCATATGTGCTTACACGACACATGATTATCCAGGCTTAGGAGTTTTCTCTAGTAAATTACATGTTTATTGATTTGTTTATATAAGTGACAATATTCTTTCAAATATTAATTTAATTTGTTGTAATTGTTCTAATCTTCATGATATGCTTTAATGTGCCATGAAAATTGTATATAATAATTTCACAAGTCTTGTAACAAAAGGTTATTATTTATGTAAATGTTGTGGACCTTCTCTGAAAGCTAGATGGTCCAATGACATATGAAAGCTAGTGCATGACTTCTCCGGGGTATTCCTCCTAGAAGAACACCCTTACAGAAGAGAAACATCTGCTTTCAATGGTAAACGAGACAGAACCCAAAGGCCTGAAATAATGACACCAGCTGAATGGCCTAGAGCATATGAGAGAGAGAAGGAGAAGGAGTTCATAGAAATGTTCGATTCAAACGAGGAGCCTTTGTTCGATGATCCAGAATTCTTCGACACCTATGTTTAGAAATTTCCCATTGGGATGAAATGGAAATCTATCTCTTATAACCTACCATATTGGGAGCATCTTAAGATTACCCACTTATTAGATCCCATGCATATATTTAAAAAAGAATTCATCTTCTTTATGGAGGCACATATCATCAAAACAAAGTGACACATTGGATGTTAGGAAAGATCTTATTACTTCAAAAACTAAAAAGAAACATTAGCCAAGACAATTAGAAAGTACAGGATCAAAGGCTAGTCCCTCTAATTGACATTTCAAAGAAGGTGACGTCCCATGGATTTTAAAAAAATATGATCTTTCTTTGGCATATGAAGTTATAATGGGTGTGTGGCTGCCATCTTCATATGCGTCTTCACTACGATGTTGTTTCACCGTGGAAGACCATTTTTCGGGGTTGAAATCACATGACCATTTGAATCTTCTAAGAGTATGTATAGTGTCAAAAGCGTGATTTTATTATTTGTTCTATTAATAAATTTTATCCCATGGGATCATAAAACATAACTAATTTTTTATATTATTGCATGTGTTTAAAAATTTGCAGCATTATTGTCCTTTGTTTGTGCATGGGTGTGTGAAACATGACTTCCCCCAAGACCTAGGACGTGCCATATCTAAATTATCTACATTTGTAGATTGGGTCACGTCAAAGGATATTCATGTGGCTAGCATTCCACGGTGGCGTCAAGAGATAGTTGAGATTGTTTGTATGTTTGAGAAGGATCTGTCAATGAGTTTCATGGACTTGCAGGTTCATCTTCTAATCCACCTAGTAGATGATGTTGAATTAGTTAGGGTGGTTTCTTGTCGTTGGATATTCTTCTTAGAGAGGTACATGAAGAAATTGAAAGGTTTTGTTCGACAAAGGGAAAACCTCGAGGGTCTATGACACAAAAAATTTTGATGATGGACACATGGCACAAGATTGCGGAGTGAAAGTTGTCTTCGATCAATCAAGTCGAGCTAGCCACTGTGATCAAAACCTAGTACGAGGAACGTTAGGTTACATCGGGAAGATAGAAGAGCTCATTGAAGTGGACTTCTCTTCTTTCCAATGTGTTATTTTAGGTGCAAATGGTAGGACACCTTTGATCGGAAAAATGTAAAGAAAGATTGCGATAGCAGGTTGATATGTATCAACTCTAGAAAGATGTGGAATGAAGCTAAGGAGCCTTATGTTTTCCCCAAACACTGCAACTAGGTGTTTGTTTACCTAGATGTGTTGGATAGGGATTGGTGGTTCGTATTGAGACATGACCTTAGATCAAAACATATTTTTGAGAACAATAGCGTTATCATGCCAAGCTAGCTGGAAGATAATAAGGACGATAATGAGAACATAGAGTGATATGGTACATGTGTTATTTCATCATTTATACTACTTAAGATGGGTTTTTATAAAGAAGAGGACTTAACCTTATAACTAAGACTCTTTTTTTCCAAACATTATAATATGTATTTTGAATTAATTGATTTGAATTTTGTTAATGTTAAAATCATTTCACTAGATAATTTGCAATTATGTTGATCTCGAAAGCAATGCATTGCATCAAGTTCTTTTTTTTATGTCAATTCCTAAAATAATACAACTACTTGATTGCTTTAAATGCTTTTTTAACTATATCATTACTTAAATAAATGCTCTCTCTCTCTCTCTCTCTCTCTCTCTCTCTCTCTCTCTCTCTCTCTCTATATATATATATATATATATATATATATATATAGATATAGATATATATTTGTGTGTGTGAATGATATCTTCAAAATTTAAAAAAATCTTAATGTATATTGTTAGTTTTGGTATGTAAGATTATAATAAAATAATGATAATTCTAAACATGAATTTATTTGCATTATTTTCTAAACTTTATTATGTTACAAAAATTCATATTATTCTAGATTTATTATTTTACAATTATTTCTGTTCATACAAATTTAAAAATTTACGATTTCGAGAATTTAACAATATGTACGGTATACATCTTACTTATGGTAGTTATGGTTCAAAATTGACAATTTATTTACAATTTAAAAAATTTAAAAATTTAAAAATTTTACAATATTAATAAAATTGAATCATGACAATACATAAAATTACAATTACAATTACAATTTTACAATTTCACAATAAAATTACAATTACAATTAGAATTTTACAAATATTTTACATTCAATTACAATTACAATTTACAATTTTACATACAATTACAATGAAAATTAAAATTACAATTACAATTACAATTTTAGAATTTTACATAGAATTGCAATTAAAATTTCAATTTCAATTACAATTACAATTACAAAATTTTAAAATTACCAATACATAATATTTAATAAATTTCGTAATTTAATATTAAAAATAAACATCACAATCGTGATAACCATCATATAAACATCATATTATAAAATACACATTCAAATTCGCTAACATCATCTAATCGTCGTCATCGTGATCATCTAATGAAACACAAGCATTGTATAACATCATCACAACACAAACATCAAATATACATCTCATGTCAAATAACTGCTATCACATACACATCTATGTGCAAGCACATTAAATGAACATATTTAACATGACCTAACAATATACACATCATAATGAACACCAACATGTAAATTAAGTACATCAACATGAACATAAAATACATACACTATATATATATATATATATATAGAACTGCATATAAATGTCAAATATTTTGTGGTACTACATCGATACTATAACTAGTACACGAGGCATGCTTAGTCTATGGTGCCTCATGCTCAGATGGATGTGCCTGCTCAACTGGAGGTGCTTGATCAGTCGATGGTGCCTACTGATTAGATGGATGTGCCTGCTCATGAGGTAACTTTTGATCAGATGATGTCTGCTCAAGAGGTGCCTGTTGATGAGATGGTGCACCCTTCTCAGTGGATGGTGCCTGCTCAGATGGATGTGTCTACTCAAGAGTAGGTGCCTTCTGAGGACTACGTGTCGACTGAGATGGTGCTTGCTCAGAAGATTCCTGCTCAGGACTAGATGTTGGCTGCTTATCTCCAACGCAAGGTGAAGGAGGAGGAAGTGGAGTACTAGAATCATGATCACTCCCCTCGTGATCATGATCATCCGATTATTTTCTCTGTCATGCATATCCATGGCACCTATCCCTCCTAGTTGTTGGTAGCCTAGAAGCTCCAACGATATGACGGATAAGGCTCACCATATAGCGGGGCATGTCCCTTCAGAGCTCTGTGAACGTACGATCAACTTGGATCTGTTTGATCATCATAGAGCAGACTCCGTCATCAACCAGGAGTCTACACAGTTGGTCACCCAAATCCATCCTAAATCAGATGTTTGCCCTACATCGCATGCCCGCGAGTATCTGCACCCGAGGAGGTCTGTCACCCTGATCCACGCCCTCTGCCATCTCCTCGTCATGATCTATAGGATCATTCGATAGGGGTGGAATCATGTCCCTAGGGAATGCGTCAATATCTAAAAAATATATAGTACACAACAAAAATTAGACAATTTCATTAAAAAATTTAATAAAACAAGTTAAGGAATGTCTTAGAATAATTTTTTTTCTAATTAATTAAGAGAATGAAATGAAACTACATTAATTTAAAGAAAACACTAATATTACCTCTAGCATTTGGTGCCTCATATTGTGTGAAGAGGATGTTGGTATGCCCTCAAAAATCTAAACCCATGTATAGACACGACACCATCACAAACATGTGATCATCAACACTGGATAGCAGCTCTAGTGCATCACTAGATATCCTAGATGGATACTTGACAGGCCCCTCTTGGGCATCATTTGGCCCCATATCTGCATCCGTACATGTAAAATAGGCCTACAAGGCTAGAGGAAAAAAGTAGGCCTCGTCTCCGAAAACCTCTCAAAAAATAAACAAAATAACTTTGAAGAAAAAGGGAAGGTCAACCTCCCACGTTCCCGAGAATGACATCTATCTAATGCTATACAAAACTGCCACAAAAAATGGAAGACCATCTCACAAGTAGTGGCATCTGGAATAAAGAATCAACATAAAATAAAGGTGGGCAACTATTGCGCTACCCATCACTAGTATAGTGTGAAATGGTCATCAGTAGTAGTGAGAGGCACCTCACCTCCTCTAGGCCAAATGAAGTAATGCATAAAAGACCAACAGACACCTGAAAATATACAAGAGAAAGTATATCATCCCTAACGTATCTATGGGAGTACGCCAACTGAATCCCTAGTGCATAACCAATGGAAACATCTGGGAACTGGGGAAAATCCCACCCTCTCATAGATATGCCAGTAATAAAATAAATTTCCTCCTTACTGGACTGGTACCACTGGCCAGGATTGACCCAGAAAGCCTGTCGGTGGGCATCCCTCCTGTAGATTAATTTTCCTAATAAACCAATGTGCCCCTTCAGGGATGTAGCCTCCTCATAGAACTTAAGGAGGCCTAACTCCCTTAAGATCAACTGGGTGGGTTCCAGCATAGGGCAAGGGTACAAAAGTCTCTCCCTCTCCCTTGCTTCCCACTGCTGTATCATGTTATAATTGTCCTCCATATGCTCTTGTTGTTTCCTTTCCTCTCTCTGTTGACATCGCTGAATGAGTCACATATTAAATACATCAGCCTCCCTCATACATGAAAACAATTTTTTTTTATTAAGTGACATATATATATATATATATATATATATATATATATATATATATATATATATATATATATATATATATATATATATATATAAAACATTTGGTGTGCCCAAAAAAGTAGCCACACACCACTACCGGTGATTACCTGTTTATAACACACCACCCACGGTGCACATGAAAAACCTTCACACACTTCGAAAACATAATTTTCTTTTCTACGGTGCATTGACCAAACTATCTGCCCTAGAGAGGTTGTTATAGTGCAACGCATTGCCTGACAACTGCACATAAGTCCCGATGCATTCCGTTAAATGACCACACCGCCATACAACCGTACAAAGAGTGTTATTTTTAAAATTTTTAAATGGTCGGTGCGGTCGACAACCGATACGCACCACACTATTTTAGTGTTAAAGGGGTGTGCTTTTTCTCGGTATCACATCGGATTCTGGTGTGGTTTCTGTTAACACCATTCACGATGCAACCTGTAAATTTATAGGAAGCACTGCGAACGGTGCGAGCCGAACAACTCGAACGCATCGCATATATATATATATATATATATATATATATATATATATTTTACCAATAAATTTTAACTCAATTTGAGAAATTAATCCGCTAAAAGGTTAAGTTTGTGAGAAACAAGTAGATTACCTGCACATCTGTGTCAACGATGCATCTTTGCTGAGGAATACTAAAAATCAAATTTTCCCACCATTTTGGAAAAATCGAACTCCACACAGTGAGAAATGGACGAAAGCAATGTGGGCAATGGGAGCACTGATGGCAAGGCACCTCATAGAAGGAAAACTCAAACCGGTGCTTGAGAGCTCTACAAAATTGTAACAAGTAAAAATGAAGTTTTTTACGGCTGGTGATTTTGTTTTAAATTTACCCTTTTTCGGTGCGCTCGATTATGAGACACACTGGGTGATTTTACTAATGGTGCACCGCACTTCTTTACAGTGTGCTAGATTACTGAGACGCGCCGGGCCGGTTTGTAGGGAGTGCACAGTGTCTCGGTGTGCCATTTGATAGTACACACATGTGCTCTTTATATAAAACACACCAATGCGTTATATGTGTGAAGTGCACCGTTGTCTTCGTAGTACTAAAAAATAACTCTGCGACGCTTCTTTAGCCTCTACTATGCACCAGTGTGTTACATACATATCAAGCACATCAGTGCGTGTTATGATGAGAAACGCAATGCAAAAAAAACATCTGCAAAACCTCTGCCCACCAAGCTCCTCTAGTGACCTTCGCTACAAACGAATATTGGAGCTATTTTTATAAGGGCTTCCTCAAAAAAATCTACTAGAGGGTCTTTTCCTGATAGTGATTACATTAAAATATCTTTCTTTCTTAAAACTTTATTTTTTTTTTAAGAAAGAAAGAAAGTTTAATGTAATTTAACATTTAGAGCTAGGTTAGTTCAAACCCTGATTAGGGTCTCAGTGTAAAATCTCAAAAATGAAAGTGCTCGAAATCAAATGGAAACTGAACGACAACGAAGAGCTCATCGCCAAGAATTTGGCGCAATTTGTTTTGTCGAAAATAAAGTCCAGATGAAGAAGATAGAGCCTGATGTTCATTTTCCTACACAACTAAAAAAATTGCAGAACAAGAAAGAATTGTGACATGCCATCCCAGTCAGAAAAAAATGAATATTCTAGGAATATTCTGTGATTTTCGCCTAATGACACTGTGACAAGTGTCACTACAAGATTCACTGAAGAGTTTTTGAAGGTGAATTTTTTTTTAAAGTCTCCAAGGTCGAATTTGCAGGTTTAATGGTACATTCTAATTACAAGGTTGAATTAAATTATATGTGGGTCAATTATTTTTTCTGTATAGTCGAATGACTATATATAAACCATAGTCGACACACACACACACACACACACACACACACACATATAATTTGGGTGCATATTATTTTTAAACCAAAGTCCGAAGACCTTGGTTAAATTCCGGTTGACAAAACATATGTAATGGAGGGGCGGAGGTCGGGTCGAACCTGTGACCTCTCTCCACATAACCAAACACCATGCTGTTAGGCCACAGATGAGGCTTGTAAAGCGGTGGCAAAGGTTTTCTATATGTGTTGTATTGGTTACTCCAACGCCGGAAAGGAGGGGGCCAACCCCCTCCCCATATATTTACCATATAACCTCACCACAATGCCACAACTAAATGCGCTTAATGTGCCCTAAACACACAGTTAAACCTGCTTATCACTTAATTAATATGTCATTATCTTAGCAGTTCGGTTTGCGGAGTCCTCCAAGTTCGGCCGACCTCCATAATTGGTGGGGCTAACTGGTGTTTTCTCTAGTTTTGGAGAAAGTTTACTAGGCCTGAATTGAATTTAGCCTATTTCGAGCATTGTTCGACCAAAGGAGGATCATAAAGAGTCATTCCCAGATGATTTTGATGTTCTGAACACATTGGAGCAGGTTTCAGGAGCAATAGGTGAATGTAAGCAACATGTTTTTCACATTTGAGCTAATACAGAGGCCCAAGCAATGGAAGCTGGACCAAGGAGATGTAGCCCACGAGAGGTGAACTCCTTCATCAAAACATTGTGTTAATGGATCAATTGTGATGGTTTTTTGTATATTTTGTTGTTGTCATTCATCATTATGTTTTAATGTTTTTATGTTCAAGAATTCAACATAGTCTCCATACATTTACCTGTTTAACAATCACAACCACTTCAAGAAGCCCATGTACATGAAGCAAAGATCAAATTTTTAAATATAAATATGAAGATGAAATTAGCACAACAAAACTAACATTTAGAATCAGATCAAACCCAGACAAAATCCATGGGTAACAGTCCTTACCAGTGGTTAGTGTAACCTCATGGGCTCGTGGAGAACTCGACTGGAGCACAAATATCCACGCCAATAATTGTTTCCTTCGCATCTTCAATACTAAATTGTTTCCTTTACATCAACAATAATTTTTCTAATAAACTAAAAATGCTTTTATTAAATGCTTTTAATTGTTGGAGTTTTAATCAAATCTTTGCATAACTTTACATGGCGATTCAAAATTTAAATAGAAAATGTCTGGAAGTTATCTTACTCATTTTAGTAGAGACGACCACCCTACTATTCCTATTGGATGCCAACCTTAGCAGTCATAGCTCACCCTTGCAATTCTATTGCGAAAACAAACTCGAAGAAAGACCAACAAGACAAGCAAAGCTTCCCTAAATATCAAATTCTACGAGTATGCAAGCGGTTTCACCATCACCATCATCACACCCATTTTAGAATCCACCCCCATCAAACCCGTTTTAGCATCCACCACTATTAACACTTGTGCAATTGTGGCATTGCACAAACAATAATCACTAATGACTGATACAAGTAGTTAATACTAGATGCTAAATCGACAAAGATGGAGGAGTGGTAGAGAATCTATTTTTTCAAATTATGTATTCTACCAAGGTAGGTTGCATTCTACTAACAGTAAGTAATATTTCACTTGTTTCTTCGTGTGCGTTAGAAAATAAATTTGTGAATTTCTACTAACACTAACTAATATTTCACGTCTTTCTTGTTGTGCATTACAAATTGCATTACTTGTTTGTTTGTGTGCATTCATAAATGAATTTATGAATTTACAAAATGAACCTACGTGGCTTTTTATGAACACTAACTAATTTATGAATTTACAAAATGAACCTACATGGAATTATATGAACACTAACTAATTTTTCACGTCTTTTCCGGTGCGCTTATGAATTTATATTAACACTAAATAGTATTTCACATCTTTCTTGGTGTGCATTACCAAATGAATCACTTTTTTGTTCATTAAATTCATTTAGAGAATGAGCCTATGTGGCACTCTACTAACACTTCCTGGTGTGCATTACCAAATGGATCACATGTTTGTTCATTAAATTCATTTACAAAATGAACCTACGTGGCACTCTACGAACACTTCTTGGTGTGCATTACCAAATGAATCGCCTGTTTGTTCATTAAATTCATTTACAAAATGAACCTACGTGGCACTCTAATAACACTAACTAACCTTCCAATTCTTTGCTGGTGCGCTTTGTGTGCATTACTAAATCAATTTATTAATTTACAAAACACTAATTTGCTGGTGTGCTTCGCGTGCATTACTAAATCAATTTATGAATATACAAAACACTAGGTAACCATTTAGGGTTTTCCTTCTATGCTTCGTGTAAATTAGTAAATGAACCTACGTGGCATTCTACTAACACTAACTAATCTTTCACATATTTGTTGGTGTACATTACCAAATGAATTTATGAAAAGTAAAGTTGACTTTTACATTTTTTATTTTATTTTTTAATTTCATATATTGAAATCAAATTATATAAATAAATTTATGAATTTCTATCAATTTAATTCCTTGCAATAAATTCCATAAATAATGTTTCCAGTGTTATACTTTTAAAAATTTAATATATTGAAATCAAATTATGCTAAATAAAGTTATTTATTTAGAAATGTTTATTTCTTGAAAAATCATTCTTTATCATTCATTTCTTTCTTTGCTTCATGTACACTCATTTTTTGAAAACATTACATAAAAACTTATTTAGCTCAAAATTAATGTAAATGAACGATTATTATATCAATTTTTTTTTTTTAAATAGAGCTTGAAGTTTTTCTTTTTTTTTAAATTTCATATATTAAAGTCAAATTATAATTATACTAAAAGAATTAATAAATTTATATCAATTTAATTCCTTGCAATATTATGAATTTAGAAATGTTTATTTCTTAAAAAAAAATAAAAAAATTATTATCTAGCATTCAGTTCTTTCTTTGCTTCATGTATGCTCCATCTTTTAACATATTAAAATGATTAATTTAGATGAACATTCTTTTCACGATAACATATAATAATGACCAAACACCTCCCGTAACACTTGGAAAGTCAATCCTACCAAGTGTCTTTTCCTTCCGTTTCTCTTTAGCCGAATCGTCTATTAAACACTAAGACGAAGAATATCCTTCATATACTAGCTTTTCATTAAATCCGCCCATCCGTTATCAATAAAAACAAAGTCAACAAAACTCCTTCCACATAAAATAGTATCGAATTAGAATAGTATCGAATTAGACTTATTATTTGTGGTCCATCGTTTATAATTAAAATAGTATCGAATTAGACATATTATATTAAACCGAAATTCGTTGTTGTCATATATTTTGATTCTAACCAATGTTGTCACAAACTACATATTTGATCTCTTGTGGATGTGTAGTTATTCTTTCGTCCATATTTTGTGTTATTTTTATTTTCTGGAATGGTTGTCATATATTTCGTCACATTATCACCATTTTATGGTCCATATATTATAATAAAATTAATTGAAGTATATAAATTTAATAATCAAAATATCAATAACTATTAAAATATTTGTTTCATGAAACATGTCATATAATTAAGATTAAAACATAATTAAATTAACTAAATTCCAATTTTCTTTTAAATTAGTATTATTAATTATAAAAAAATTAATTTATATATATTAGTTGATAAATATTTATTCATATCAATTCAAAGTAAACATTAAAATACTTAATTCATGATATATTTAAAGTTGTCAATATTAAAAGAAATCATCAAAATCAATTAAATTATAATTTTATTTTGATGATGATAATGATGATGATGGTTAACGTCCACTGAGACCAATCTTTGGTCTATCGGACCTAAAGAAAAGAGTTATTTAGTTTGATTTAAGATTTTATTCCTATGCTCGAAAAGCTTAGAGAGAAGCCTCCCGAGCTCACTATAATTTTGATATCTTAAAAGGCTAGGAAGGTCAGTATTGCAACAAAGATTATGAAATATAAAAAGAATTAATATATAAATTCCAACATATATATTTTAAAAAATAAATGTATAAACTTCTTAATCATGGAGATCCATTTGATTCTATGATGGAGATTCTTAGCATGTAAATAGGTTTTGTTACAATATCATAATCAATACTATTGTTTATCAATACCTCAATAAATCATAATTCATTTCACACAACATTTGTTTATATGATTTTTTTTTAATTACTCAATTTAGATAAAAGAGAAAATGACCTAACTACTTTTGAGATGAATTTCAACTTTTCATTGGTAAGTAGTACCAAGAATATTGTTAAATTCTTACCATCCACCTAATAATAATTGATAATTAAAATAAATTTATGGAAATTCTATTTTAACAAGATTATTAAAGATGGAGATTTACAACCACTTTATCATAGATATTTTGAACTTGTAAATAAAATTTGATACAATACTATGTATCAATATTATGGCTTACTAATATCACATGCCCCAAAAAACATAAATTATGTTTATATAACATATATTCACATAACCTTTTTAAATTAATTAATTCACTTAAAATAATATAAAATTTACAAATATTTCTAAAATAAATTTAAACCTTAAAACAAAATATTATATTAAAAAAAAATAACATCTATAAAATAAATACTTATAATTAAATTAAAATTTTAACAAAAACATAATATTTCGAAATATTACATTAAAAAACAAATTTGACATCTATAAAATAAGTATTTATAATTAAATTAGAATTCTAACTAAATCTCATTCCAAAATCAACAATAATCAAATCTAAATGTGGTAATATATATCTTCCAGTAAAATATTGTCATAAAATGTATAAATCATATCTATGATGCAATAAATGTGTTACAATCTAATCCATTTTGGTGATTAAAATTAGAATTGGTTTTGTCTACAGATGTCACAAATTGTTTTGGACAATTTTTTTCCTTGAACTAATTAAAAAAATTACAAAAATCAAGATGTTGAAGTGTTTCAATTTTTTAAGGGTGAAAATAGATTTAGCACCATCAAAAACCCTAAAACACCCAAAAACTTTAAATTTAACAATTCTATACTAAAATTTCAAAAATTTCTACCAAATATCATTATAATTTTACCAAAATTTCCAATATTTTTCAAACTATTTTGTACATTATTAAAATTGAATATCGTTGTCTCAGATTGAACAGTGCAAATTAAAATTAATAGTTGACTTTACTCTATTAAATGTTGAGATTTCTTATATTAAATTTGGAGAAAAGCTCATGAATATGACAACAATAGGATTTGTTACTAAATTGACTGCATCTAATCCTGATGTGGAGTTATTGCATCCTATTTTGTTGTGATTGAATTTATGATTCAGTTTCTACTCCCAGCTATAAAATGTAAGCCCGTAGAGGCAAATGAGCATGAGGGATGTGAGGTGAGAGGAAGAGAAGTGCAAATGAGAAACTCTGTTGTTGTAAATCTCCTGTTTAGAAATAAGACTGCCGACACTCTGTTTGGTGGACGTAGCCCAGATTGGTTGGGTGAACCACGTTAAATCTATTGTCTCATGTTTGATTGTTGTGTGTGTTTATTATTTTTCCACTGCGTAACTCTGACATTTGGTATCAGAGCATTTAGGTTGAGTCTGTGTGGCTGCTGTGGATGAAACTCGGTCTGCTGCGTGCGACCGTGAAGTTGCGTGCGTGCGTGAGGCTGTGTCAGCCAGGTCTGTGTTGTTGCTAAGTCATTGGCAAGGAATGATGGTGCAAACTCTGCATACGTTGCAAATCTGCTGTTGTAAATTGGCAGCGATGAAAATTTATGGATGAAAAAACGCCGTGAGCTATTGGTGATTACGGAGTGTTGAAGGAGCAGTGACATTCGATTCATTTGTGTGCGGAGATCGAGCTGCAGCATTTCTGTGTGATTGTTGTGCGCAGATGATAAGGCTGCCAAGTTTGTGAGGGCCGAGTCCGGATAAAGCCCTTCATGGTCTGTAGAAACAACTTGGCTAGGTCTGCGACATTCTCTTAATTTGAGGTAGTCCACAGCGCTGTAAGCAGAGATAGAAGAGAGTTTTTGTCCATGTGGAGGAGCCACAACAAAGCCATGAGCTGAAGATCTACGTGGACCGTGGCTGTTTGCGTAGAGAGCCAAAGTTCGAGAGTCGTTCGGGAGTGTTGAACCGTAAGACTATGAGCTGTGAGCTGTCGTCCTGTGAACGCAGAAGAAAAGGTTGCGTTAAGGCTGCATTAACGTGTGAGGGCCAGCATTCAGGGCCGTGGACCGTTTGACTGGAGAAGCCGTGGACCATTTGACCAGGAGCTGTGATATGGTAAGGAGGTGTCTTTTTAAATGGAAAATTTGATTTGCATTTTAAATGCCATTTAAAATCGATTTGTATTAATACACTTTTTTAAATCGATTTGGATTTGAGTTTTTCAAATGCCTTTTGTATTAATTTAAATCGATCAATTGTAAAATTGATTATCAATTCATTGTGTATCGATTTAATGAAATTGTCATCAATTTGAGTTGTAGTATGCCATTGAAATGCCAATATGCCATCATATTAGGTAGGGCCTAGGGCCTAGTTTTTTCTAAAAAGGGAATTTTAACAAATTCTTAATTTGATTAAAAACGACAATTAAGGATCCATAGAAGATAAACATGGAAAAAACTCAAAGTGCTCGATTTGAGATCGAGAAATTTAATGGGAAAAATAACTTCGAGATCTAGAAAGTGAAGATGCACGATCTACTCGTACAACAAGGTGTGGCGAAGGCGCTTTTGGGAAAAGCCAAACAACCTTTCGCCATGACGGATGACGAATGGAGTGACGTCGATGAAAGAGCATTGAGCAGCATTCGGTTGTGTTTGGTGGATGATGTGTTATTTAACATCGTGTCAGAGAAAACTGCTGCTGGTTTATGGACAAAGTTAGAAAAGTTGTATATGAAAAAATCCTTAACAAATAGGATTCTTCTAAAAAGATAGTTGTACAGCTTGTGCATGAAGGAAGGTACGATGATAACTGGTCATCTGAATACCTTTAATACTCTTCTAGTGTAGTTAGATAATATAGATGTAAAATTTGATTCAGAAGATAAAGCTGTAACTTTATTATGCTTGTTGCCTGAGTCATGGGATCATTTTTTTACTTCTATAAGTCTTAGTTCATCAGAAACCCTTGAATTTGATGACGTTGTTGGAGCTTTGTTATCTAAAGAAACAAGAAAGAGGTCAAAATCAAAAACCTCTACATCAGAAGTAATGATGGTCAGAGGTCGTTCTAAAGAAAGACACTTCAGTAAGCAGAACAACTCGTGGTCAAAATCGAAAGGGAAGAAGAGTAAGGTAAAGTGCTGGTTTTGTGGCAAATCGGGACATTTGAAGAAGGACTGTTGGAAGACACAACAAACATCCAAAGGAGACTCTTCAACAGAGAAGAAAGAAGAAAAAATGATAGATACATGTTCGGCATCCGGTTCAGGTATGAGTGATGAAGTGTTATCAGTTAGTTTGTCTAATCATGATCAACATTGGTTTTTAGATTCTGGTGCGTCAAATCACATGTGCATTCATAGAGAGTGGTTTAAATCTTATAAATCAATCAATGATGGAGTGGTTTACATGGGAAATGATGTCTCATGTAATATTGTGGGAATTGGAAGCATCCAGGTTAAAATGTTTGATGGGACAAATAAAATATTAATTGATGTAAGACACATGCCTGAACTCAGAAAAACCTCATTTCTCTAGGAGTGCTAGACACAAATGGATATAAAACCTTTATTCAAGGTGGAGTAATGAAAGTTTATGAAGGAATTTTACTAGTAATGAAATCCAAGAATATTGGAAATTTTTTTCAGTTAGAAGGAAGAACAAAGCAGATCATACTTCTATAGTATCTGAAAACGACAATAATTCTATTCGTCTATGGCATCAATGGTTGGGCCATATGAGTGAAAGAGGATTAAAAATTTTATCTGATCGTAAGTTACTTCCTAGTTTAAAATCTTCTAAGTTAGATTTCTGCAAACATTGTCTATATGGGAAACAAAGCAAGCGAAACTTTAAAACTGGAAAACATACTAGTAAGGGAATCCTTGATTATATCCATCCCGATGTTTGGGGTCCATCTCCTACAACCTCATATGGAGGATCGTCATATTTTGTATATTTTATTGATGATTTCTCTAGAAAAGTGTGGGTCTATATGTTAAAGAAAAATTCTGATGTATTCACAATTTTCAAACAGTTTAGAGCATTAGTTGAAAACATCACTGGACGAACCATTAAATGTTTTAGAACTGATAATGGTGGTGAGTTTACTTCAAAGGAATTTGATAATTATTGCAAGGAAGCTGGGATCGAAAGACATAGAACTACTGCTTATACTCCTCAACAAAATGGAGTTGCTGAACGCATGAACATGACTCTTTTAGAAAGAGCAAGAAGTATGCTTAGTAACGCCAATTTGCAGAAGGAATTATGGACAAAAGCAGTATCTATGGCTTGCTATTTGATAAATCGATCACCATCAACTTCAATAGGATGCAAAATTCCTCAAGAGGTATGGAAAGGTCATCCATGTGATTATTCTAAACTGAAAGTTTTGGTTGTGATGCATATGCTCTAATTCCGAAACATTAGTGTTCTAAATTAGATCCTAAATCAAAAAAATATATATTTGTTGTATATGGTGATGGGACTAAGGGATACAGGTTGTGGGATCCTACTACTCACAAGATCATCATTAACAGAGATGTTAAATTCAATGAATATTCACTTGATAATCCAGATGTATATGATAAATTGAAACAGGATAATGTACCTAAGTTTCAACATATTCAGTTTGAAACCAGTTAAAATACTGATGATAGTCCAGATGAACAAGTTTCAGATGCAGATCATGAACATGTTTCAGATGCATATCATGAAGAAGTTCCTACAGATAATAATCAACAAATTGTGGAAGAACCAGAAACATATTTAAGGAGGTCCACGAGAATCAGACGTCCTCTTAAAAGGTATGATGATTATGCTACTTCGGTTGCTTTAACCACTAATGATGATGAACCTTTATGCTATCAGGAAGCTGTAGAAGGTTCTAACAGTGATAAGTGGAAAGAAGCTATGAAGGATGAGATGAAGGCATTAGACAAGAATGCCACATGGGATCTGGTGGAACTTCCTAAAGACAGAAAAACTGTAGGATGTAAATGGGTTTACAAATTGAAAAGGGGTGTTGATGATACAAAAGACAGATACAAAGCAAGGCTGGTAGCGAAAGGTTTTTCTCAGAAAGCAGGAATTGACTTTCATGAGATATTTTCACTAGTTGTAAAGATTGTTTCAATTCAGATTGTCTTAGCATTAGTTTCTTTACTTTATTTAGAATTACAAAAAATAGATGTTAAGACTGCATTTTTACATGGAGATCTAGATGAAGAGATTTATATGTAACAACCTGAAGGGTTTGTTCAAAATCGCAACAAGAAATTTGTCTGCAGGCTTAAGAAATCATTGTATTGTCTGAAGCAGTCGCCTCGACAATGGTACAATAAATTTGATTCTTTCATGATGAGCCAAAATTATATAAGGAGTGAATATGATCATTGTGTTTACTTTAAGAAATTAAGTAATGGCATATTCATTATCTTAGTGTTGTATGTTGACGATATGCTTTTAGCAAGCAAAAGCATAACAAAGATCAACAAGTTAAAGGCTCAGATGGCTAGGACGTTTGATATGAAAGATCTAGGAGTAGCAAGATAGATTTTGGGCATGGAGATTTTATGAGACAAGAGCAGTGGTAAGCTGTGGTTATCACAAGAGAAGTATATTGAGAAAATACTCTTAACGTTTGGTATGAACAATGTGAAGCCAGTTTCAGTCCCTTTAGCTTCCCATTTTAAGCTTTCTTCAAGTTTATGTCCTAATACAAATGAAGAAAATGAATACATGTCTTGAATATCTTATGCCAATGTAGTAGGTTGTTTGATGTATGTGATGGTTTGTACACGACCAAATATTTCACATGCAGTTGGAGTTGTGAGCAGATATATAGCAAATCCAGGAAAAGAACACTGGTTAGCAGTGAAATGGGTGCTTCGGTATCTAAGAGGCACAAGTGATTATTGTATCACTTATAACAGAAGTAGTGAATTTGTTTGCGGATATGTTAATTCCAATTTTGCAGGTGATTTGGATAAGAGAAGGTCAACTTCAGGATATGTATTTACTCTTGCAGGTGGAGCTATTAGCTGGATGTCAAAGCTACAAAACATTGTTGCTTTATTCACTACAAAAGCAGAATACATAGCTGCTTCACATGCTTGCAAAGAAACGGTTTGGTTGAAAGGTTTGTTTGGTGAGTTTAGTAGGCTGCAAGACAACGTTAAGTTATTTTGTGATAGTCAAAGTGCAATTCACTTGGCTAAAAATTCGGCCTATCATAGTAAATAAAAGAATATATTTTTCAAGTACCATTTTGTAAGACAGGTTATCACTGAACGGGGAGTCTCTCTTGAAAAAGTGCATACAAAGGAAAACTGTGAAGACATGTTCACGAAACCAGTTTTATTAGAGAAGCTGCGATGGTTTCTGGTTTCTCTTGGCTTGCAGAAAAGATAAAAATAATAATGGAATAGGGTATCAGGCTAATTTTTGTCAAGGTGGAGATTGTTGAGATTTCTTATATTAAATTTGGAGAAAATCTTATGAATATTACAACAATAGGATTTGTTGCTAAATTGACTGCATCTAATCCTGATGTGGAGTTATTACATCCTATTTTGTTGTGATTGAATTTATGATTTAGTTTCTACTCCCAGCTATAAAATGTAAGCCCATAGAGGCAAATGAGCATGAGGGATGTGAGGTGAGAGGAAGAGAAGTGCAGATGAGAAACTTTGCTGTTGTAAATCTTCTGTTTAGAAATAAGACTGCAGATAATCTGTTTGGTGGACGTAGCCCAGATTGGTTGGGTGAACCACGTTAAATCTGTTGTCTCATGTTTGATTGCTGTGTGTGTTTATTGTTTTTCCACTACGTAACTCTGACATTAAAATTGAATGTAATTGTCTCATATTACAAGAAAAATTAAAATTAATAGTTGACTTTTAGATATGTGCAAGGATCTGCCCGATGCCACTACTTGTTCCACGCCTTTCTAAATGTTATTTTCCGTAGTCAATGGTAGTTGCCCATTCCACGCCTTCCTAGAAACTATATTGAGTCACACCTTGGAACGCTCTATGGTCACAGAAGGACCAGTTGTGTTAATGCCATATCTCAACTTTGCCCCATCAAGCAACGACTATGAAGATGAAAACATTAACCCGCTGCATGTTAATAATTCTCAGCGTATGGACCTCTCTGCACCTCCTACTAGCTCAGAAAACTAATAAGGACACTCCACCACCACTGCCACCTCTACCATGCCCCCCCTAGCGCCGACGGCGGAGCCACTGCCACTACCCCTCCCACTGCCGCCTTTTCCATGGCTTCCCCCCACCGCCGACGGCGGAGCCACCACTACCCCTTGTCCCACCGCCGATGGCGGAGCCTCTTTTCTCCCAGCCACTGCCACCGCCCCTCCCACTGCTGCCTTTTTCATGGCTCCCCCCACCGCCGACGGCGGAGCCACCACTACCCCTCGTCCCACCGCCGATGGCGGAGCCTCTTTTCTCCCAGCCACTTCCACCGCCCCTCCCACTGCCGCCGTTTCCGCCAAATCTGGTATTCGGTATTTTCTTTCGCATACAATTTTCAATGATAAGTGATATAGTGATTTTTTTAGTTTTTTGAAACAAGACACAGTCAGTTTGCTAAGGATTCATGTTCAAATTTGCAGGAGGCAGAAGATTTGTGGTGATTGAAACGACTCTGGGAGTACTGGCTGTCGCTACGTTTGGATTAATTGCAGCCATAGGCCTTTGGAAGTGGAAAACCTTGGGAATGCATTTCTCGAACCAAAGGTCCTAAAATTGGTAAATAGTTATTATGGCGCGCCTGATAAACTTGTGCCTTGTGAAAATTTCATCCGCAAAATTAATAGACCCTTTGTAAATGTTATTGCAGTTGCAGGAGAAGAACTTAACTTATCGCTTCGTATAACTAATCTAGAACTTCTATTCAAGTACGAAATATTGAAAGAGGCCGCGTCCAATTTTAATGAGGTAAACAAACTTGGCGCGGGAGGTTTTGGGTTGATCTTGTCAAACCAGGAGGTAACTCCTCAAAACTAGAATGTGTATTAGCTGAAGAATGTACATGCTTATATAGATGGGAGGTGAGGCTATTGGGATTAAGCTCCCAATGACTCTTGGCCTTCCTTATTTCCTAATAATAAATAATATACAAAAATACATATGCACATCCATCCATAGGATTAGGTGTCAACATTCCCCCCTTTAATCCGAAGGGATGTTGGTGAGTCCAAGCATCGATATGAACTTTTCAAACTTTTCTCTTCCAAGTGCTTTGGTGAAGATGTCAGCAGTTTGCTCATTTGTGGAACAATGATGTAGATGGATGGTTTTGGCCTGAACATGATGTCGAATTAGATGGTACTTTGTATTGATGTGCTTTGTTCGATCATGGAACTTTGGGTTCTTGGCCAACTTTATTGCGGAAGTGTTGTCGATCATGAGTGGAGTGGAATACATTTGTTTCATCTGCAAATCTTCCAGGATTTTCTGGAGCCACACAATTTCCTTTGTTGCTTCAGCTGCTGCCACATATTCTGCCTCGGTCGTGGAATCTGTTGGAACTGACTGTTTGCGTGATCTCCATGAGACAGCTCTTGATCCAAGACTCATGGTGTAACCTGTAGTAGACACCCCTGTTTCTTTGTCGCCATCAAAGTCTGAATCAGAGTATCCGGTCAAGTTGAAGTCGCCTACCTGTGTATATTTGAGTCCAAAGTCTTGAGTCCCCTTCAAGTACCTTAGTACTCTTTTTGTAGCAGACCAATGTCCTTCACAAGGTTTTTGCATGAACCTTGAGAGGATTCCAACAGCAAATGAAATGTCAGGTCTGGTGGTGGTCAGATAGATAAGACTTCCTACAAGCTGTCTATACTTAGTTGCATCCTCAAATTCCTTTCCTTCAATAGATGTGAGCTTCAAATTTTGTTCCATTGGAGTGCTTAGGGGTTTACAGTCATCCATGCCAAATTTGTTCAAGAGATCTCCAATGTACTTCTTTTGAGAAAGAAATATGAATTTAGGATGTTGAATTACTTCAATACCCAAATAGTAATGAACATGACCCAAATCGGTCATTTCAAAACCTTTCTTCAACTCTTTCTTCATGGATGCAATATAGCTCTCATTGTTTCCTGTTATCAAAAGATCATCTACATATACCACAAGATATACAACTATTTTTCCAACTTTCTTAACAAACAAAGTTGCATCATCAAGATCAAAATGTTTGAAGTCAAGTTTCAGAAGATGCTCGGTTAATTTCTCATACCGGGCTCGTGGTGCTTGCTTGAGGCCATACAAGGATTTTATAAGCTTGCAAACTTTGTGTTCTTGACCCTTTACAACAAATCCTTCTGGCTGGGACATATAAACTTTCTCCTTTAGATCTCCATTCAAAAAATTTGTTTTTACATCCATCTGATGGACTTTCCATCCATTCTGAGCTGCTAGGGCAAAGAGAGTCCGGATGGTGGTCCATTTTGCTGTGGGAGCAAAAGTTTCTTCATAATCGACTCCTTCTTTTTGTGCGAATCCTTTTGCCACAAGCCTGGCCTTGTGCTTGTCAAGTGAGCCGTCTGCTTTGTACTTGTTCTTGTAGACCCACTTACAGCCAATTGGTTTCGTTCCCAAAGGCGGATCAACCAGCTTCCAAGTGCCATTCTTTATCAAGGCATCATACTCATTCTGCATCGCTTCTTTCCATTCATCATGAGAAGCGGCTTCTTTGAAGGAAGTTGGTTCATGATCTGTAGACAAACTCAATTCACAGTTATAAGCAATATCCATATCAACAGGGGAATCAGAATTATCTACATCACCTTCAATTTCTTGAGTGGAACTTCTTGTTCCTGTTTTTCCAACCTCATCGGGATGAACATCCTCCAGTGTCTTTGTCAGCCATTTGGGAGGACCTTTCTGAGATGGCCCAGGCTGGTCACTTGACTGAGTTGGGATTGATTCAAGATTCAATCTCCCAATTCTGTCAATCACATCATCCAATGTGTCATCCGTGGTTGTTTCTTCATGTGGGGGAGAGTGTGGTTCCGGAAATGATTCCACAGTTTGATTCAATATCGGAATCCCCCCTTCAAGGTGTGGAATCACATTATCAAACTCTTGGAAAGACTTTGCATGTGTGAATCTGTCCAGGCGATCAAGTTGCCGCTCAACAACTTTGTCACTCTTGGAAGATTCAAGAAATATGACATCTCTTGCTATCACAAACTTCTTATTTGCTTCATCATAGAGACGATATCCTTTGGAGGTATTGGAGTACCCCAAGAAGATACATTTTCTGCTTCTAGCACCAAGCTTGTTCCTTTGACCCTTGGGTATCAAGGCATAACAGGTGGACCCAAAGACCCTGAAATGCTTTACCGAAGGCATGTGGCCATGCCACATTTCAAAAGGATTTTTGTTTCTAATTGAACTTGAAGGACACCTATTCTTTATGTAAACATCACATAGAACTGCATCAGCCCAAAACATCAATTTTACATTCTTGAAAAATAACATGGAGCGGACCATATTTAAGATGGTTCTGTTCATTCTTTCAGCTACACCATTCTGTTGTGGATTATATGGCACTGTTGTTTGATGTTTGATTCCATGTTGATGAAGATAATTTTCAAATTCGTTTGAAGTGTATTCTTTTCCATTATCAGTACGTAGAGAGCCAATATGTGTTTGTGCATCATTTTCAATCCATGCATGAAAATTCTTGAAAGTTTGAAAAGCATCGGACTTATTCTTCGGTAAGTAAATCCAACACATTCTGGTGTAGTCATCAATAAATGTCATCATGTATTTGTTTCCATTTGCAGAAGAAATAGGCATAGGGCCACATAAATCTGAATGAACAAGTTCAAGTTTCCTATGTGCTCTTGAGTGTGAATCATGAAATGGCTGTTTGCTATGCTTTCCTAGAATACATGCATCACATTCCTTAGGTTTTCTAGGAATTGTAGGCAGTCCATCAACACCATTTTCTTCAACAAACGAAGGCTGTCATAATTTAAGTGTCCAAATCTAGCATGCCATAAAAGACTTGATGGAAATGTACCTTCATCATGATATGAACTGAATGCAAAGTTTTGAGCATGAGCAGATGAACCTTTCAGCTTCAAAAGTCTCCCTTCTTCTATTCCCTCCCTGACAAGTGAGTGATCTGATGCTGATCTGACCTCTGCCTTGCCATCAAACAAGTGAACTGAGTGTCCTTGCTGCCGGATTTCGATCAGGGACAGCAAGTTTCTCTTCAACTCCGGGAGGTATAGAACCTCATGTAGGATATGATCGGGAAGACCAGGCAGTTTAAGCCTGACTGTGCCAAGCCCTGATGGCTTGAGTTTGGATTTATCTGCGAAATATACTGCTCCATCAACTTTGTCAGTGAATTCTTCAAAAAAATCTTTTCTAAATTTCATGTGACATGTTGCTCCTGAATCTAGCAACCAATCATCTCTCCATGAAGTAAATGAAACATCAAATAGGTTTTCAGTTACTCCATTGTTACAATGTTCTAGAACAGAATGAGCTGATTCAACTGGTTTACCTTTGTCTTTGTCATCAATTTTACCTCTGTCTTGATTTGTTTGCCGCTGAGCTTTAGATTGTCTGCCCCCCTTTTCTCTGAAGTTTCTTCTTCGTCTTCTGTCTTCTCTTCCTTTGGATGGACCTGAATCATGTCTCTTTTCTCTCTGTGCCAAGTAGGCAGCCTCTTTAGAAGATGAAGGGACTGTCATCTTCTTTTGAAGGAGGAGAGAAAAAAAATTTGCTGGAAAATTTCTCTTGAAGGAGAGAAAACAAAAAAAAATCTTTGCTGGAAAATGTACTCTGAGTTTAAAAGGACAGAAACTCTTTACTGCAAATATGAAGACTAAATTTGAAAAAATACTCTTTGCTATAAACTGAATTCTGCATTAAAAAAATGTATTTTTTTTTTGTTTGGGGAAAAAATTTGTGAAATGGTAGGGAGGTCGATATGGAATGGGGAATACGGAATGTGAATGGAATTATTATGGTATGGAGGCGGTATGGGTATTAGAAGAGGGGCAGTATTAAATGATGGGAGGGGCGCATATATTAAATGATGGGAGGGGCTGTATTATATGATGGGAGGAGGCGCATACCATGATAACAATGAAACACAGCGTTTAAATGACAGCGTTGTAATATATGAACAACGTTTTATATATATCGACAGAGTTGGATATCAACGTGGAGGAGGGCCGACAGGCCACGGAGGGCGTTGTGGTATAATGAATATGGGAGGCAACGTGTGTTGAAAAGGGCGGAATGATATTTAAAAGGCGGAATGGTGCTATTGTATACAAATGGTGGTTTAATATAAAATGAGGGCGTAATGTAATATGAGAGGCAGCGTTTGGAACGCTGTATTAAAAAGTGAATATGTGTTTGATAAACAGCGTGGTATATTGTAAACAGTGCGTGGTATTACGTGGAAGGGGCGTGGTATATTATGGAGGGGCGTGGTATTGTAATATAAACAGTGGATAAACAGTGGCAGCGTATAACAAGGGCGGTATAGTATGTTGACTGCGCGGTATAGTATGTTGACTGTAATAGTGGTAGCGTTAGTGATGTGGACAGACAGCGTACCACGATGATAGCGTATTATACCATGTAATCACAGCGTTTAAATAAAATGCAGCGTTTAAATACAATGGACAGGCGGTATTACATATATATACAGAGCGCAATGGTATTTCAAAGCTGCGTGGAGAGGGAGCTCCAGTCAATGCTTGGAAGGGGAGCGCTGTATGACAGAGCGTGACAGTGTATATATGGGGCGTTGATATCATAAGATAGCACTGTTAAATGCAGTGGGAGGAGCGCTCACTGTATTAAATGGATCAATGGTAAACACAGGTGGAGCGATAAAATGCTGGAGATGGAGCGTTTAAACTGAAGAGGATATCATATGACAGAGCGATAACGTGCCTGCGTTAGAACGATGTATTACATATGTGACAGAGGGCCGATAAATGAAGCGCTGGGTGAGTTGTATGCTGTAGCGAGAGGGAGTTGAGTGAGGATAGAACAGTGAGAGAGAGGGCGCAGAACAGTGAGGGAGAGGAGGTGTATGCAGAGTGAGGGAGAGGGCGTAGGTGAATGGAGAAGGGGAGGCGTGAGTGAATGGAGCGCTTGGTCGATGGAGAATGAAGGAGGCCCAAAAGGGCGTTACATAAAAAATTTGAAATTGAATCTGCAGAAGACAGAGTTGCAGGACTGCTGGAATTGCAGAATGGCAGAGCCTGCAATTTGCAGAATGACAGAGCCTGCAGTCTTCAGGAGCTGCAGGAGCTGGAGCTGCAAATGTCAGTGCTAAATAGGGAAAAAAAAATGCAGAATAACAGTCTAGCAATTAAGAGCAGCAGAAAACTATTAAAAAAATATGACTGAGCAAAGGATAGGGAGTTACACCACAGGGCAGAAATGCCAATTGTGGGGCTGGCTCTGATACCATGTCAAACCAGGAGGTAACTCCTCAAAACTAGAATGTGTATTAGCTGAAGAATATACATGCTTATATAGATGGGAGGTGAGGCTATTGGGATTCAGCTCCCAATGACTCTTGGCCTTCCTTATTTCCTAATAATAAATAATATACAAAAATACATATGCACACCCATCCATAGGATTATGTGTCAACAGATCTTAAAGTGAGCTCTTAATATCGTTGCTGACTGTCAAATTGGATATTTGGAACCTGTAGTTCCTATGAAGAATATAAATAATTATGAGATTCATTGATATGCTGTAGGGAGTTCTACCTGATCCAAGAGAGGTTGCAATCAAACGGCTGAAAATAGATTCAAGGCAAGGAGACACTGAATTTCTGAATGAAGCAAATCTCATAAGTCGTGTACAACACAGAAATCTAGTGAAATTACTTGGTTGCTTCGTGAAAGGCTCAGAAAGGCTACTAGTTTACGAATACCTCCACAACAGAAGTCTTGACAAGATTCTATTCGGTAGCTTCTCCCTCTTTAACTACATAACCCCTGCATGGACCCTGGATTTTTTCTATTTTTTTAATATAATTTGCTAACTATTTTACGTCTTGTCATGCAATCATTGTAGATAGAACAAAATGCAATTTACTTGACAGGAGGGATAGGTATGAAATCATAGTTGGCACTGCACGTGGGCTAGCTTATCTTCATGAAGAATCTGAGATTCAGATCATCCATAAATATATTAAAGCAAGCAATATTTTACTTGTTCATAAATATAGACCCAAAATAGCAGAATTTGGTTTAGCCTAACTCTTGGGAGAAGATCAGACCCACATTAGCACTAGAGTTGCAGGAACACTGTAAGAATTCTCTTTCCATTTCATTCCACTGATGTTTCTAACTTCATTTAATAAATTACAGGCTATAGGCTATGAACCAATTGCAAATTATCACATATTTGAGAAAGGATCATTTAATTTTAAGAAAGTTAATTAAGATATGGCGATTTCATTTTCAATGACAATTTGCAGAGGTTACACGGCCCCTGAATACGCCTTGCACAGACTATTAATAAAGAAAGCAGATGTATTCAGTTTTGGAGTACTTGTTCTCGAGATTATCAGCTGAAGAAAGAATCAGAGTTCACCTCAACACATGGAGTTTCTCATCGAAATAGTAATATCGCTGATGTGGATCTGTAGAAATTTTCTAAAGCGTCCATAGAATTATGATTATTGCTGACTAATGTTTTAAGTTTTTGTTGATCAATTAGCAGACATGGAGACTATATAAGGAAGAGAGAGCATTAGATGTTATGGATCCCAAATTCGAGGGCAATTATTCATGTGATGAAGCAATTAGAGCGATTAAAATTGGTCTTCTGTGCACCCAAGCGGCTGCAGCGTTGTGGCCTTCAATGTCCCGTGTGGTGTGGATGTTGGTGAATGAGCGAGAACATCTTCCTTCACCGAGCAAACCCATTTTCATAGATGTAGATAGTGTGGCCACAGCTGAGTCCCAACTTCAAGGCATTAGATTTATTGATCCTGAGAGAGCATCGACTAGTACAACAACTTCTACAACGCTTTTTTATCATATGCATTATCCAGTTGCTGATCCTTCATCAGGCACCTTGGAGTCGAGGTGAAAATCAGGCATCTAACTTCTACGACACTTTTCATTATTCATTCTGCAACTGCCGACCCTCCATAAGGCGCATTGGAGCGAAGGTGAAAATCAGTCAATGTATTTTTGCGAAAGGTAATAAAATTTATTATGATTTAGGTTTATTATTCATCCTGCAAATGTCGACCCTCCATAAGGCGCCTTGGAGCGAAGGTGAAAATCAGTCAATGTCTTTTTGCGAAAGGGAATAAAATTTATTATGATTTAGGTTTACACATTGAGGGAAAATTTATCATAATTTGAGGACTATTCTCACTAATAATACATAACTGCTAATGTAAATTTATTTATTATTGTTATTTAAAATACACTTTATGTAAATTGCCTTATTATTATTATTGAAAATACATTTTATTATTTGGAATTGTTATTTTTAACTGAAGAAGAATTTTTTCTTCTACTAAATACTTCACTTTTAGAGTAATCATAAACACTAAATCTTAGCTAAGCACAACCACTTTTTAAGACATACCATATTCATTTATTTGTAAATAAATAATAATATTATTATTGATAATAAAAAAAGTACATCTTTTAATAATAAAAAATAATAATAATAATAATTATTATAATATAATTACGCCTAATGAATTTTTTTTGAGGGATTTTGTTATGCAAACACTCGTCATCCCAGCTAATCAGAATTCTTCATTTTTGTCCTCCTTCCTCAAGTAAGAAACTTACACTTGGAAAGAGTTTTACCTTGTCATTTTGCTTGACTGAAGATGAGAGACACGTTTTTGGTGGTCAACCTTTCTGCTTCAAATACATCATAATACATCATACCATGATCCTCTTCACAGATGGGGATTTCCTCGAGAACATTCTCGGTCGTATCATTAGAATATAATCCTTGCCAAGAGGTAGGCAACGAAGGAGCGGAGCAACCAAGCGATGACAATGTCAGTGGATTTCAGAATAAAGAGAGATACGCGACCAAGTTTATGATGTTTTTTATTGGTGGTCTTGTGTCTTCTACGACGACTGCTTATACTTATTAGGATATTCATTGATTTATGTTTGTGAATTTGTACTCTTAAAGCATTATTACTAGCAATTTGAATGGAAACACGTGAAACTTTATGTGATGAGGTAAAATGCATCAATATTTTCCATTTCTGTTTGTTACGATATTCTTTAATTATTTTTCCAGTTAATTTGTACTCTTAGGAAGTTATTTCACGCCATTTTAATTGAAATGCGTGAAAATTTGGGTGAAGAGGAAAAATCCATCAATACTTTCCATTTAAACCCAAAGCCTAATATACATAACAATGCAACTTCAAAGGATAAAAATAAGTGCTATATACGATCAACATCAACACTAATAGAGTGAGGTTGAACAAGAAAACAATGCTATAGGTGACCAAGACTAAAAGAATGAGGTTCAATAAATCTCAAATCTTACTAAAAGAATGAGGTTCAATAAATCTCAAATATTTTAAAAGATGCCTTAGAGTTTCATTTTGGCAAATTCTTAGGATAAAGGGAGGTAGGAAAGAAAGAGAGCTGCACCTTTTCTCGAAGGTTTTAAGAACTCCGTAAAATATTGTCAAATACTTGCAAAAATTTGTATCATGAATTTGAAGATGCCATCATGATATAGATATAGCCACAACGTACACTTCAATTTTTAACCTTGTGTCCTTTAACTTTTGCCATTCTTTGCACCTTGGCTTCTTAAGCTTTCCTTTGCACCGAGACTAGTATTATTGCTTTCTATTCCTTAAAGCAAGCTAGATTTGGTTTTTCTCTTCACTCACATGAAGATTTTTAACTTTTGACTCATTCAATAATTCTGTTTTAGTCCCTACCACTTGCGGCATAGGGCAAGGACTATAGAAATCGAATTGGAGACATGACATTGATCCTTCTTCATGGTAACCTATAGTTTTATATTACTCTTTTATGAAGAATGACACCACAACCAATCAAATAAAAGTATTAGTGGTTACGACGAATAAGAAACTTTATCATCTTATTGGCCTCTTCCCGAGGCAAAGAGACCATACATATATATTTTTCATGGTTAAAAATATTTTTATCATTGATATTTTTAAAAAGCAAAGTAATGCTAGCATTAGTTCCTTGGCATGAAATGTTTGCTTCCCATGTTTACATTCCCATGTTTTTTTTTCTTCACATGTGGCCTTCTGCCAAATGATATCTATTGCCTTCTGCCAAACTTTGTCTAAATTTTAGCACCAAACTCTGTTTTAACTTTTAGCACCGCCCACAGTTTCTCAAAGACCCCACCGCCCACCGCTACCATCTGGGTCATCTGGGTCACACGCCAACCAAATTCCCACTACCACCTGCACACCCAGGCAGTTCATGTGCAGTTCTTATGCAACCATCTGCACACCCATGCAAAAATTGTGTGTGCCACTTATGGGGTATCTAAATGTGTGGCCTTCTCTTTTCCTTTTCCTTATCCTCTCAAGAATACAACATGATCCCGCTCCGGCATAATTTTCTCCACCAGTTGTTCTCAAAATTTTGCAATGTCAGTCATGGCATTAAACATTGGTGAGTCCTTCAGCTCTGTATCAATCAACTAGACAACCTGCATAGCTAACCTCCTATAAGCTCCTAGGCTCCATTCTCTTGTTCAAAAAATCCTGTGAAGATTTTGTAGCCTTCAAGCATATTATCCCTTGCTTAACTCCTTCACATGCTCGCTCAGAGAGGGCTGTATTTCTATCCCTTTTCTGTATTAAGATGAGAATACAAACTCTAATGACAGAGCTCCTTATTCACCTCATTCTGGAAATCTTCTGTTAGCTCCCGAACCTAAATCGCTAATGCAGCTTATAGCTCCTTCACCTGGTACACTCTTTCTTCTATCTGCTCTAGTTTCCCTTCATATTAAGCCATGGTCTGAGAAGATCAATAGTGGGCTATGCCGAGCGCCTCTATTTAGAATAAATTTAAATCAATTCATAAGTTTAAACCAGTTCTAGGGGGGACACCATACTCTCCTCTTTCATTGTTTCTATGTGGCGTTGTAATGCCCTTTAATTGCTTTTATGTGGCACTGTAATGCCTTCTTTGAACAGGTGCATGCAGTTTATTGATGGCGGCTTCTAGTTTGTGGTCCGTCCTACAACATCGCTAATTGCATATCTACTCCATTCACCATGAATTTTTTTTCACATCCATAGCAAATTCTCGCCATAAAACCATTTTCCATTTTCAATTTGAAAACTTTACAATGCAATATAATGAAATTTCAGTGGTTTTCATTTCACAGATTTACATATCAGATGGGTTTTTCATATATTGATAGTGCACCTCATGCATTTTTTTTCTAGTATTATATTGAATGAAGTCATCGAACAATTAATAAAGAAATACTATGGCAAAATAAATTATTACTGTGGAAGCTTTGGCTTCCAAATTGGAAAATTCTGGACTCTAATTTATTTAATGGCTTAGTTGATTTCAAGATTAATCATTTTCCTTCTATCCTTCTATCTTCCTATTTGCATAACATGATTTATTCTGTGGATACCTTTATTTTCTAAGCTTGATGTATATCCATGAATATCCATGATACCTTCTCTTTAGCAATCGAGCCATAACGATTAGGTTCGACTGGATTTCAGTGAAATAATCAGGTGTAACTTCTAACTAACTCACTATCGGCCTTGCCCCAATCAAACCACCACATGCTACCATCATTGATCTAACACTAAATGCAAGTGCCTTTTCCTCTGAATTGTGAATTTTCGGGAAGGTATACGTTATCTCGAAAAAAATCCCTCTATATAGGAAGCTACAATGCACTATTGAAACATTCGACTCCTTTCATGATATATTTCGAACTATGTTTCCCAAAGGTTTTGCTTGGGAAGTAGTGGTTCAAGTTTATACTGACCCCTAGCTTGTAACTTTCAAGTTCGAGCACTCGAGCATCATGGAAGGGCATTTTAAAGGCCATAAACCAATGAGAGAAACTGTGAAATTCATTGGAATTTTTATTTCTTGCTAAGGTGAGTACATTTCACTGCACCTGATATTCAACCTTAAATGCCTAATCAATTGTTAATAAATTTTCAAGAAGTATTAAAGAATACTATAACTCATGTAGTTGTTCAGTATTAAATTCCATTTTAATTCATTGTAATATTTTAAGAGATTATTAATGTCTATAGGCGGTACTACGTAATTGAAAATTGACGTTTCAGGCCAATCCAAAAGCCAAGATTTAGACACTATAAAAGATCCGAACAAGAAATTAAAACAAACCTTCTATCATACATCTACAACTAACACACTTCAGTCATAAAAAATAAAGACACTATAACAGATGCATCAAGGGGAAAGCACACCATCATACCCATAGACAATACAATTTGAAAGCAGGCTCAAAACTAGGTCCTTTCCATTAATCTTGCATAGGCTTACCATAATTTATGAATGGAAATTTTCATAGGGGAAGCCATCAATAGAATTTCGGATTTCTAGTTTGAATACATCGGCCTTGGTTATGGGCATTGGCCCTAGTTCGTAAAACCAAATCTGAACAAAGTGGCAATGAAATGATGAAAAGCCAAATCCGAACAAAGTGGCAGCAAAGCGATGAAGGAAAACGAGGCAAGCGACACTTGTAGTCCATGCTAGTGTTTTGTTATTACACTTAATTGGAGAGTTTTGATCAACTGTTAATTCGATTAACACGTTTACATTATTTTTCCCACATTAAACCTTGTAAGGGATGGTTATCGCCCTCGATCTAGATATTTGAAGAATTTTTTTAAATAAAAAAATTGTGTTTTACATGGTTGAAATAATCCTATTACTAGGGTCCCTAACTATAATTTTTCTATGGTTAACTTGCCGATTGAATGCTTATAAGGTGATGTGACTATAAAATATAGGGCGAGACTACATATATGTGGTTATTGATGACACTTCTTCTTCAGGTGTATTTGCCTAAAAGCCTCTTCTTTTACCTGATTAGGAGTTGTCCAACTGTGTTACATTTATAAAAATATATTTTACTTTTATAAAAATACTTTATTTTATTTTATTTTAAAGTTTAGTTTAGATTATGGTGTTTAAATGTAATTTGGTACTATTTAATTATAAAATAGAAAAATTTAATTAAACTTAAATACAATAAAACAATTTTTATATCAATTTAATAATTATAATTTTGAAAAGTAATAAAATTTTCGATATAACACTACTACATGAAGGCAATTTTAAGACATTTTTTTAAGACAATAGAAATATTTTGTCTTAAAAAGTCACTTTTTATTTTAGTAATTTTAAATTAAAATTCAATATCAATTGAATTGTCTTAAATATTAAATTTAAGAGAGAAAGAGTTTGAGACAAAAAGTGTTTTAAGACAAAACTTTATATTTAAGACAAAAACACTTTGAGACAAAAATATTTTAAGACAAAAATAGTGTAAGACAAAATATTTTAAGACAAAACATTATATTTAAGACAAAAACATTTTAAGACAATATTTTAAGACAAAAATATTTTAAGACAAAACTTTATATTTAAGACAAAAATTGTTTGAGACAAAAATGTTTTAAGACAAAAACAATTTAAGACAAAAATATTTTAAGACAAAACTTTATATTTAAGACAAAAACAACTTGAGACAAAAATATTTTAAGATGAAACTTTATATTAAGACAATGGCCACTTAAGACAATGGCAATTAAGACGAAATTCATTTAAGACAATCAACAATTAAGACAAAACCATATCAATTGAAGACAATATTGTCTAACATGACTTGAAAAATTGACTCTAATAGTGCACCCTAAGTATGCCAACGTGTAGGCTACTACTGTCTCGCCCTATATTGAGGTTGCTATTTCACTTATCATTCATGTTATCTTATATAAAGACAACAATTTGTTGGGCTCTTCGTTTTGGTGGGGTAGCTGAATCTAAAGAATGCGATAAATTTTCCTAGCAAGATTTCTCAGACATCAATCCCAACTCTTATGTCCCTTCAATCTCTATTTATATGATTAGAGACAACTTGTATGTTGTTTCATTCGACACTACTACATAGAGGGGGATTTTAAGATAAAAGATATATTTTGTCTTGAAATTTTTGATATGAGGCGCTAGTAAAAAAAGAAAAAGTAAAGGATTAGGGGTTTTCCTTTATGTTGTTGATGGGTTCTTCAGGAAGCAGATTGATGGAGGCCGAAAAAATCTGATGGGATTTAGGGAAATGGAGGCCGAAAACAGAGGTGCTTGGTGAGAGGAGTTAAATACACACTTTCACTGAACATGGATAGGAAATAACATAGTTGGAGTACTTTTTGGGGTCTCCATCGATAGTGTTTTAATTTGTGTTTTTTTATTGTTTCATTTATTTTGAACGTTACTTCTATTTGTTGGTTGCTGCTATCAATACATTGTTGTGCTGAAACTTTTGACAATCATTGATAACATGGATTAGATTCACTTAAAGGATGGTGGAGACAAATTACAAAATATTTGCTGGTAGACAATATGCAATCTCTATGACAAATTTTGCGAGAAGCTGACGTCGAGCATAAAAGATAGGGTTGTGGAAGCATTAGTCACAAAATTCACAAGGGAGGTAATTTTGGTTGTAAGTGTGGAGGTAGATGGATTAAATGTAGCATTTACTGGTGCAATTACTGGTGTTTTTTGGTGCAATGCGTCTATGCATAATTATCTGAGCTAGATTCAGTTTTTATCTTGATTCTAAATGATATCAAGGATCTCTACTGGTTCTTTTCAAGGTACACTAATAACAATTTATTTTCCACTCTAGTTGTTGATATACTATGTGGTCTATTTGAGACACACTAGCTGGTTGTTTACATTGTCTTTCTTCTGAACCTTGTCTCCTTTGGATCTTCATGCTCCTTCCCTGGTTTGGGAATGATTAATTAGGGGATTTTCGAGGATCTTAGCTGCTACGTTTTGTTCTTTTCTATGGTCTATCTGAGACATACTGGCTGGTTGTTTTACATGGTATTTCTTCTGAACCTTTTCTCCTATGGATCTTCCTGCTCCTCTCTGGGTTGGGATTGGTTGATAGGAGGATTTTTGAGGATATTTACTGCTACATAAGTGCATTAATTTTGATTGGTGGAGTTGGTAACATATTTCAATTTTTAATTCGATCACGAAGGAGTCTCTTGGGGTCATTAATTGGTCTAGGGGGGTATTTATTTTCCAAGTCAGTCATTTATTATATGAGGGACATTCCATTAATGGTTTGTGCCATCATTGAAGATATTTGTCGAATGTGTGATTGATTAGATTTTATGAAGGAAATTGGTCAATGATGATTGGCCAGTCTATTTTATTTGAAGGGGTTTCCTAGTGGATTGATTTGGTAACAACCTACATCGAGTGGTGTCAATAATTGATAAGTGACATTAATTTACCTTGTCTACATATTTTATCAAGGTTTTTTCAGACACTACTACATAAGGTGTTTTTTAGTAATGCTCTCTACTTTGGTGCACATACAGGCGAGATTACAGAGTGTTAATGGTGTCTGTTGTACAACTGGCCTTTACATCTATCGGTAGGATTTCACTTGATATTGAAAGAAATTGGGGTGGTGATGTGCCATTACTCGATGTGTTGGTACATGCGACTATTGTGGCGAAGAGTCGTGGTTGCCCTAAGTCAGGAGTCTATCCCTTTGGGACATCTTCTGTACATGCAACTATACACGTGGATTTGAATTTTTGGGTATTCCCCGCTAGTTATTGAACCCAATATCGTAATCAATGGAAAAATTTTTTCCATCATTCATGGAAAAAGAAGGAAGTTAATTAAGGTTGATTTGGATTATCAATAACTTGTTTTTAATTTCGATGTTTTTTGGGTCCGAGTGGTAGGATTACAACAACGAGATTTGGTGGGTAAGTGGTTTTATCTATGAATGGTTGGCTCTCAGATGGTGTCCTGGGTTAAAGAACACTGGTACCCTATTCTTAAGTACCATCCTATTTTCAACATTTTATACAATCAATGGTTATGCTTCCATTTTATTAATGATGGAAATGCTGTGAAGATTTTGGGATCATATTGGGTTCATGGTTATGGTTTCCTCTCTTTAAATCACTGACATGTGGGATTTGATCCATAATTGGAATTTCCACGAAAGAAATTGGTTTCAAGCTAAACTCTTTGGTTTACCGCTTGGGTCATGTGTGTTAGGGTCATAAGTTTTATTGTAAAATGTTTTTCCTTATCCTTTAATTTTCAGTTTTGAGTAGTTGAGCTTATGAATACTACTGCTGCCATAGCCTCTAGATCGTTGTTTGACATCTTTGAGTTTCCTACATGAAGGGTTCATTCAAATTATGAAAGAGTTTCAAGTTAATGGGAGTCATGGTCGCACATGTTTTTGTCATGTCAAGTCAAAAGGGTTTTAGTCATTTTTCTATCAAAATTGTCTAAATTGAGCTCATTTGTAGTTAGAGTTCTAATGGTTACAAGGTATGGTCATTTGAAACATCCTACAATTTTATCCCTCATTCTTATTTACCCTATGCTTATCCATTTCACCTCCTATTTCCCTATTTACCCATTTACCTTCCATTCATCGCCCTTCATATAAATTTACATCCTACACCCTTCCCATATACCATTAACCTATCATCATATTACATTCATTTTATTGACCCCTTTCATTCTAAACCATTCCCTATTTTAACCTTACCATTTCCCATACTAATATCATATAACCCTCATGCATAATACCCCATTCTCATATATAAAACTCCCATACCAAAGGGATATCATACCCCCTATACTTAATCTTTACCTATGCTGTGATTCACATTCTAAGTCAGGTGGAGCGCTCCAAAACATCAGGTCAAAGCATCACAATGCTACTTAGATTTGCTCACTTCATAGCGTTGCGCATACTCTATTTTTACACCCTTTTGAAACGACAATTACGACCACATAAAGGCCAATTATGGAAAACTGAGAGAGGTTGTTATTAAAGATGGGCCAAATTAAAAAAATTCCTTCCAGTTTTAATACAGGTGTCATAGATCAGGCATTATGAATGCATCTTTAGAGCTCATTTTTTGTAGTTTGTAAATTTCCTGTTTTGAGACATGGTTTTGCAAAGAATTTTGTGATAAGACGAGGAAGGAATTTGAGAAACAGAGAGAGGTATTTCTTCCCAACACTATCATATAAAATAACCTCCTTCAGTTTTGAAAAATATGTTACGGTTTGGGAGATATAACCAAAACAAAGTGTGTTACGCAGGCGTGTGCAAGTGTTGCACAACCCTTGCCTATTGAGTCTCACTCATGTTTTGGAGCTTTCAGAGATTTGAGAGGTCAGCTTGATTTACACCTGGATGCCATCTCATCCCAGCTTTCATAGAACAGGTGTCAACCATAAAGGAAAAATGAATTTGTGCTACCCAGTCGCTGCACAGAGCCGTTAGTTCATTGACAACTTTTCTATGATTTTATGTTGTTTCTATTTTCTTTACTCAGGATGAATGAGATTTGAATATAAACATGGTTTCAAATATATTATTTCTTTAGTGTGAAGTTAAGTATTTCAGGAATGCATTTGTTATTTTTGAAAAAAATGTAAAAAACTATAATGTTTCTATTTTCCAGTTATGATGTTTCTACTTTTCTAGTGGTGTTAATCCTCTCCATGGATCGAACATATTTTGTATGCAACTGCCTATTATACTTGTAGGTTTTAACCCTGAACATAAATTATCTACACACAAATATTATAACAGGAAATAAACAATAGCGAGAGCATAAAACATAAAACAGATAAACACAGAGATTTTCCCCTGGATCCCAAATCGGGACGACCAGCTTGATTTTTCATTATATTCCTTTTAGTGTTACAACACATATATATACATGCGGAAGCATACATAAACCCCAATCCATTAACCCTGGATTAGGAAATAACCGTAGTTCCCTTGACCGGATCTACAAAATACCAGGGGTCGAAAACCATCGTACCCCAAAACCATGTGCAAACTCATGCACAAAACATGGGTGGGTTTGCATATGAGTGGGACCACATACCAAAACAATTTTCGCCAGGGCGCTGCCCCGAACCCCGACAGGGGGGGCTGCCACCCCCCCTGTGATCCCCCTGCTATGCCCGACGTAACGTACAGCACATGGGGCTAGTCATGGAAAGAATATAACACATACCCAACATTCTCCCACTTGTTGTTTTCTTTCCATAGGTGCCCACAAGAGAGCTTAGTCATTGGGCCAATTCTTAAACACCCATTGTTTCTCTACACCAAGAGAACTTCTGATTGCTCACAGACTTCATCAATGCATCTACGACATTCTTCAAAGTGTCCACCTTTACCAGCAACACCCTTTTAGCCTCAACCATATCTCTAAGAAAGTGATATTGAACATCAATGTGCTTTGTCTTTGAATGATAAGCAGGGTTCTTAGCCAAGAAAATTGCACTTTGGCTATCACAGTCTATCCTTATAGCTTGCTGTACCAACCCCATACCTGAACACAATATCTGCAACCAAACTGCTTCCTTGCTTGCATGAGTGGCTGCTATGTATTCTGCCTCTGTATTTGAAAGCGCCACTACAGACTGTCTTTTACTCATCCAACTGACTGCACCTACAAATAGGCTAAACACATACCCACTTGTAGATCTTCTTTGGTCCAGATCTCCAGCCCAGTCTGCATAAAAAAAACCAAGAATTTCCAACATTCTTTCCAATCTTGGTCTTCCCTGGTAGCACAAGCCATAATCACTAGTGCCACGTATATATCTAAAAACCCGCTTCACTGCTGTCCAATGCTCCTTCCCTGGGTTTGACATAAACCTACTCAATACTCCCACTGCATGTGCAATTTCTGGTCTAGTACAGACCATTGCATACATCAGGCTACCCACTGCACTTGCATATGGAACACGGGACATATCCTGCTCTTCTTCTCGTGTCTTGGGACACTGTTCAACAGATAGCTTTGCACCTACAGGAATAGGAACACTCACTGGTTTACTATCCTGCATATTGAACCTCTGCAATATAGTATCGACATACTTCCTCTAGTTTAACCAGAGCTTCCTCTTTGCTCGATCTCTCTTAATTTCCATGCCCAAAATATAGTTTACAGCACCAAGATCCTTCATGTCGAATTTGGAGAACAGTTGGGTCTTCAAATCTTGGATAATTTCTTTGTCATTTCCAATCAACAACATGTCATCCACATACAAGACCAAATAAATAACACGGTCACCAATTAATTTAAAATAAACACAGTGATCCTCCTTGCTTCTGGTGAAGACAAGTCCCCGTATATAAGTATCAAATTTCTGATACCACATCCTTGGTGACTGTTTTAACCCATACAGAGACTTCTTCAACCTGCATACCAGTTCTTTCTTACCCTTCACCATAAAGCCTTCGGGTTGCTTCATGTAGATCTCCTCTTCTAGATCCCCGTGAAGAAATGTTGTCTTCACATCCATTTGTTCTATCTCAAAATCAAATGCAGCAGCAACAGATAAAAGTAATCTAATAGAAGTAACTTTGGCAACAGGAGAAAAAATATCACCAAAATCAATTCCTGGCACCTGGGAATAACCTTTTGCTACCAACCGAACTTTGTATTTCTCCACCTTGCCTTCTACATTCATCTTCTTCTTAAACACCCATTTGCTCCCAATGGGCTTCCTTCCAGCCGGCAACTCCACTAGATCCCCTGCATCATTTTTGTGCAAGGATGCCATTTCATCAACCATGGCCTCCTTCCAGAGTTTTCCATCCTCTGAATCTACTGCCTCCATAACAGTTCTGGGTTCATCATCAGTTATAGTTAAGGCAAAAACTGAACAGAAAGCAGATGGACTATACCTTTTTGGTTGCCTTCTTTCCCGAACTGATCTTCTCAAAGCTGGAGTTTGTGGCTCTTCATCTTCTGAGTCTTCTTCTGTTGTACAGTCTGATTCATCCTCCTTTAGCTCAAACTCTATCTTCTCAGGTTCCTTTGGTAGGACTTCATGTTTAACAACATCTTTCACTTCTCTAAACACCACATCTCGGCTGTACACAACCTTCCTTGTTTCTGGGTTCCAAAGCTTGTAACCCTTTAAACCATCCTAATACCCAATAAAGATGCACCTTTCAGATTTATTATCCAACTTGGTCCTTTTCTCCTTTGGAACATGTACATATGCATCACATCCAAATACCCTTAGATGTGAAAGAGAGGGTTTCTTACCGGTCCATACCTCATGTGGAGTCTTATCCTCCAACGCTGATGAAGGTGATCTGTTAACTAAGTAACATGCAGTCTCCACTGCCTCTGCCCAGAATTCTTGTCCTAACCCGGTACCACTGAGCATGCTTCTTGCCTTTTCCATCAGTGTTCTATTCATTCTTTCTACAACTCCATTTTGCTAAGGTGTGTATGGAGTAGTCTTCTGCCGTGCTATACCACACTTCTTACAGAACTCTTCAAATTCCTTCTTGCAGAACTCCCCACCATTATCTGTCCTTAGTGCCTTTATCTTCTTCTCTGTCTGGTTTTCCACCAGAGCCTTAAATTCTTTAAATTTGTCAAAGACTTCAGATTTCTTCCTCAAGAAATATATCCATGTATTTCTTGAGAAGTCATCTATGAATGAAACATAGTACACAGACTTTCCCAGTGATGGAACTGACACAGGTCCAAACACATCACTGTGCACAAGTTCTAATATCTTGTTCGCCCTCTTAGCACCAGAAGGAAAACTCACCCGATTCTGCTTCCCATATACACAATTTTCACAGAAATCGAAATCCAGAGAGAAATTAGACATACCTTCTACCATACCATTTCTATGCAGTATCCGAAGGCCCTTCTCTCCTATATGTCGAAGCCTTTGATGCCATAGCATGGTCTTTTCTCCAGAGACAGCTAGGCTTTCCACTCCAATTTCAGGAACCATAGAACTGTTACACCCATCAATAACAGTGCCACCTTGTAGCTTGTACAGAGTTCCAGTCCGAACTCCCCGCATTAATACCAGTGCTCCCCGAACCATCTTGCAGGCATCTTTCTCGAACATTGTTTTTACACCTACATCATCCATCTTGCTTACAGAAATCAGATTTCTGGCCAATGCAGGAATATGCAGAACACCAGGAAGTGTTCTAATCCTTCCACCTTGCAGCTTCAGCTTGACCTTTCCACGTCCAATGATTATGGCCTTCCTATCATCCCCTAGGAAGACATCACCACCATCATATTTCTCATACTCGCAGAACCACTCCCTATGGGGAGTGAAGTGAAAGGATGCACCTGAGTCAATCAACCATGACTCATGATCTACATGTGTACTTGAGGAAGAAGCCAAATACACATCCCCACCTTCATCCAAGGTGGTTTTTGCCTCTGCAGAAGGAGCATCATCAGATCCCTTTCCTTTCTCAGGAGCTTTAGATCTGCACTCCTTTTTGTAGTGCCCTTCCTTTCCGCATTTCTAGCACGCCTTTACAAACTTTCCAGGAGATTTAGATCTCCCTCTAGATTTAGATCTCCCACTCGAAACCTTATTCTTTTTTTTTGTTTTGGGACCTTCCTCATACAAATAAGGCATCTCCATTTTGACCCTCCATATTTCTCCGTCTCATTTCCTCCGATAGCAAGGCTGAGACAATGTCATCAAAATTCAAGGTAGTTGTATTGCTACCTATTTCAATAACCAGAATGTCCCACAAGTCTGGTAGAGAACACAAAAAACTGATGCACGTATTTTCATCTGAGATTTTAATATCAGCAGATGACCACTGACTTACCACAGTATTGAAGGCGTTCAGATGCTCTGTCACCGAGTCTCCATCCTTCATCCTCAGGTTATACAACTTTTTTCACAGGAACAACTTATTCACCAGAGACTTAGATTGGTACAAAGTCCCAAGTTTTTCCCACAAATTCTTCACCGTATCTTCCCCAGATACATTAAAAAATACTGAATCTGAGATACACAACCGTATTGTGCTCTTAGCCTTCCGATCTAGTTTCTTCTAGTATTCATCTGACATTGTCGTTGGTTTAGTACCTGGATCTACCGCGATCCACAAATATTTATCCACCAGCAGATCCTCCATCTTGAGCTTCCACAACTCAAAAATCTGACCATTAAATTTCTCGATCTCTATCTTTTCGCTGCTCACCATCTTCTTTCACAGCAAGAATCAATCCCGCAGATCTCCCACTGAACAGGGTCTACCTCGAGCCCAAGAAAAAAACCCTCAGCAGTAAAGGCATCCCCTTGAAGCCAAAATAGCTCCGATACCAAATGTAGATTTTAACCTTGAACATAAATTATCTACACATGAATCTTATAACAGAAAATAAACAATAGCGAGAGCATAAAACATAAAATAGATAAACATAAATATTTTCCCCTAGATCCCAAATTGGGACGACCAGCTTGATTTTTCATTATATTCATTTTAGTGTTACAACACATATATATACATGACGAAGAATACATAAACCCCAATCCATTAACCCTAGATTAGAACATAATCGTAGTTCCCTTGACCGGATCTACAAAATACCAGGGGTCAAAAACCATCGTACCCCAAAACCATGTGCAAACTCATGCACAAAACATGGGTGGGTCCGCACATGAGTGGGACTGCATACCAAAAAAAATTTCGCTGGGGTGCTGCCGCCCCCCCTGTGACCCCCCTGCTGCGCTCGGCGCAACTTACAACACGTGGGGCTAGTCGTGGAAAGAATATAACACATACCCAACAACATTATGATATTCTACCTATATAATGAATATAAGTAAATGAAGAAAGGGTTTCTTGGTTGGTTTGGCAAAAGAATTTTCAAGAGTGTTACTGTGTTCTGATATTAATAAAATGTACATACACGATGCCACTTGTTGTTGATTCCCTCGTTGATTATTCCAGGTAAAGATACTATTACCAACCTCCACTAGGCTAGAAGGAAGTAATTGTTTCTTGAAATTGTTCTGCATCTGCATATAACCTTCAAATATCACCCTTCTTCTCATCAAGTAACTTGATAATATTAAAGTCGCTTCCAATAACCCATGGAGAGGGATATCTTAGGGAACCTGTTTGTAATGTAGAATTAAAAATCCATAGCTTATCATTTAGTAAATTTAGGCAAACATGTTCGATAAGTGATAATATTCTTCTGATACTGCAATCTAGAACTTGACTATTAGAATGTGAAATGTAGTGAACATATTAATGAATAAAATGTATTGAGGGGGGGTCATAGGAGACCCCTCCCACTTGGGATCTCATGGGTCTTGGATCTACTGGAGTGGTGCTACTGAATGTTGTCATGCTGGTGTCCCTTTTAGTTGGTGGGACTAAAAAAAGGACGTAATCATCTAAGCGTTTCTTGGAACTGGGTGGGGGGTCGGGGTGGGGAAGGTGGTGATTGTCTTAAACATAAGTATGGAAATTTGAAACCCAATGGATCTCTCATTAATAAAGCCAAATGTCACTGGTATGGATATGGTAAAATTAAAGAAAGAGAGTTTTGGGACTCTCTTAAAGAGGTTGTCATAGTAACAGATAGATGAATTTACCCTCCTCTTTTCTTACTAGATTTTCTTTCTACAAACTAGCCATCTAGGACTTGGACATTAATGATTCAATTGCTAGTTCACTTTTCAGAACCTAAATCATGGCAGATGATCACTTCATAATAAATCCATACCTGTTTGACATATCAGGCTGAGAAGTTTACTCGTTGCCTCTCAATCAACTAGTTAAGTTATGTATGCTTGTAATTGTAAATGGATCTTCCACCTAGCACAAGCTTTACTTGTAATTAATTAAATCCATTGGAATTTTCTTAGTTTTCATCTGTTTTGTTCTAATCATGGAGCATCTCCAATATTTGACAACTAATAGCCTCTTGATACACCTTTAGTGAGATATTGGAAGGGTGAGGGAATTGTATCCTCATCCACATGTTTTGTAATGAAAGATATTTTGGGGTCCAAAAGGCTTCCAGTAGGGAGAAATGATTATGTGTTCAGTTTTATGCTCAAAAATCAAAGTTCTCAGAATGGTATGAAACCTAAACGATCACGTAGAACTCGCCGTTCTGAATCTGGTCCACTTCAGTTCGCAAAAAATGGACTCCGTATGCTCCCATAAATGAGTTATGTCCATTTTCATAAATATGCAAAAAAATGGTGACAAGGAGTCTATTCAGGAGTATGTACTGCTAATGTGGCATGTTGACTGGGAAGGGTCAATGTTTGGTCAAATTCCTCTGACAAATGACAACCTACCAAGTGGCATTATCTTATTGGTTTATTTTTTTGGTTATTTGGTGAATTTTTATTGGGTTGAAGTTCGGTCCAATGGGAAGAGGCCATGTGGTGCAGCCTAGGGCCGCCACATGCCCTCCCCCCCCCTCGTGTGGTGCAAAATTTTGGTTGAAGACCAGGCGGAGATGCTGGGGTTCAACCCCACGACCTTCCACACAACATGCAAGTCAACTACCATTGCGCTACACCATATGACTTATATTATACCATTACATATCTATTTGATGTTTGTAATGTCCTACGACTGAGGGAGAGGGGAACAACCCCTAGCATATAAGATCATAGCTCGTGACCATCTGGTGGAGCTAACCCAATTTTAAATATTAAACCTATATTAAATTAACACTAATACACCATTAATGTGCCTAAACCATGTTTACCACTAAGCACAGTTTAAAGCGTTAAACACGCTTAATTAGCATAATTCACATTTAATTAAACTAAACATGATTAGGTTGGCGGTCTGCCAAATCCATCAGAACTATTGATTTAGTGCCATCTAACCAGATTTAGCTCCAGTTAGCTAAATTTAGGTCAGAAATTGTGGGAAAAACTGAAAAGGTCTTAAATTTTGGAGTTTTTGACCAAATCATGTGCAAAAAGAGGCTATATGACCATTTTTGGGCATTCTGGACTCATAGGTGTAGGTTTTAGGAGCATAAAATCATTGTAAACATGTCATTTTGAAAATTTGAGCATAATATAGAGGCCCAAGCCATGGAAGCTGGACCAAGGAGATGTAGCCCAGGAGGGGTGAACTCCTTCATCAAATACCTGTGTTGATGTGTTGTATGGTGTTGTACTATACTTTATTTTTCTATTGTTCAACCTTTATTTTATGTTAAATTTGTCATTAAATTGACATGAAAAACACTCATGAGACTTGATAATTTGCAAGAGAACTTGAACCCTTAACCACACATAAGACATTAAATTCAAAATCTAAAAGAGTAATTAGCATAATAAACTAACATAATTCATCTAGATCACCAAGATATGTAGGCACCTGCTACTTCATCAACAGTCATCATCATGGTTATGGGTCGACCACACAAAATCATTTTCATCGAAGCCCATTTTCTAGGCTGCACAATCTTAGTATCACAATTGGTCACAAGCACTATAGGGTATCTCTATCCTCATATCTCATTTTTTCATGGTTATGGGTCATCCATAAAGCTACACTTCATTGAAGTCCATTTTCTAGGTCGCACACTGTCAATATCACAATTGGTCACAAACATTACAGGGTATCTCTATCCTCTGATCTTTGTTCATGGTGGTTATGGGTTAACCACATAAAACCCTTCTCTTCAGTGGCTGTTCCTATTAAACACATGATTCTTAGGAGGGAACTTCATGCAATGGGGGCCATTTCTTCTTAAGGAGGGAGGAATGATCCGAATGGAATGTGGCATCCACCATGGTATTTACCCATGGTGTTGTAAGTGGAATCTACCCATGGTATTCATTTACTCATGGTATTAATCCACCCATGTTATTCATCTACCCATGGAATTTAACCATGGTATTGTAAGTTTCATCCACCCATGGTATTTACCCATGGTATTGTAAGTGGAATCTACCCATGGTATTCATTCACCCATTGTATTTACCCATCCATGGAATTTACGAGTGGTATTGTAACTAAGAAAGACTATAAGTAACAAGTCACATTTTGTAAAAGGAAATATTGTCCAACATAATGTAGCTTTTACAATTATTCTATGTTTTAGTAAACAATTTCTTTGTGATTTTATTTACTATGTGTTCTCTCCTTTTTTTTCTGGCATTTCATTTTTCCAGATCTTTGGGGCCTTCCCCCTAAGATCCATTTCAATTTTTTAGATCTTGGGGGCCTCTTCCCAAGATTCAGATCATTCCATGGGTATATGAATACCATGGGTGGATGAATAGCATGGGTGACTGAATACCACAGGTAGATTCCACTTATAAAACCATGGGTAAATATCATGGGTGGATGCCACATTCCATTTAGATCAATGATGGGTTTTTTTGCAGAAGCAAGTCTTTTAGTGCCAGAGACAATCAAAGTTTTTGAAGCAATTTGAAGGAATTTTGTGCATGGAGAGAGCCTCGTAAGAGGTTTTCCAGCCTTCTAATTTCATCTGGAGCACCAGTTACTTCAGTAGAGAAAATATTTTCAGTATTTTCTCAATATGTGCTCATGAGAGAAGCTACTTTGAACACCTCAATGTGGAGTTGTTGTATGTTTTTGTGCTTGGATTTCAGGTGGAGTACAAGGAAATTTTTTGTTAGTCCTTTTTATGTTGACATTTTCATGAATTATTTTAGGGATTCATATTTTTTAGTGAGAATTATTTGTAGGAGAAACCAACCACTCTACTGTTGACAATATTTATGTACTCATTTTCTACTGAAGTCAATAGAGTGGTCTAGTTATTGGAACGGGCCTAAAGGCACATCCCAGGAGGGGTGAACTTCACCATCAAATGTTGGTTTATTCTATTCATGTTTTTCATTGAGTTTCATTTGGATTTATTACTCTTTTAATTTCATGTGAAAACCAAGCTCACCATCTTGAAGAGGTTGTGAAATTTGTTTACATTTTAAGACCCATATTTTTTACTTGCAATGCGTCAGAGGATGATCAATTTTTGGATAGGATTTGTTTCCATCAAAATTTTAGATCATTGGCCTCAACAAGTTATTCCCTATTGAGCTTGTTTTGCACCACAAGCGACATGTTGTGGAGAAATGGCTAATGGCTAGGGTGAATAACGGCTTAGCAAAACTCAATAGACCAAACATCGAAACCCTAGGTTGCAGAGTCTTTGGGGCATAACAAGAAGGAGAATGAAATGATTTTGTTTGAATAACCCTCTCGAAAAACACCACTAATAAATTCAACAATTTTCAAGCACTATCTTGAGTCAAAACCACAATAACCTTAAGATATGGGAAATGAATTATCATTGTATATTGACAATCCATATGACAATTGGTATCATAATAAGTTGACACATAGGACTAGGATTCAAATGAGTCTACGTGTAATCCATATGACATGATCAACACAACCCATCGCCCAAAAATCCATTGTTTATCATAAGTGTGAATCCAAAGTTTTAAATGAAACATATCGAGGAAAATACCTAAGTTTTTAACATTTAATTCATGTTCAACGAATCACTATATTGATACATATCCAATGTGATCATAATATAATCAAACATTTTAATATAAATGAAATGTTTTCAAAACATATAATGCCATTGATGTATAAGATATAGTATGTATACTTTGGTTTATTACCATTCATCCAAACAATAAAACATTTGGACTTACACGTTATTACATGGAAACATAAGGATTAACACAAGAGTCATCATCATATAGTTTATGAAAATCAATTTGTTAGCATTATAAACTCAATTAAAGTTGCTACAAAATCTATGATTAAGTAGCGGCCCTTGAAATTGAATATTTTCCTACTATTAGGTGTGATGATAGATTACACTTAATAATAACAATCAAAGGAAATAATCCTTATATCACATATTAATGAAAGAATAGACCCTACATTGAAACACCCATCATGAGCAAGAGTTAAATTTTCCATATAAATAAAAATGATGATAAAAATAAAGGATGGAGAGATGAAACCAATATCAATCAAATCAAATTAAAACAACAAAACCAATTGAATTAGTAAAAGTTTCTAGGAGGCGCCTTTTATTTTTTCAAAATAAAATGGAGTAGGTTGGCCTACCAAGAGGATGTTAGTGGGACCACTTTATACATTTCCCAAACTACTAGCAAGGATTAGGACTTGAAGGGTCCTAAGGACAAGGGAGTTTTTTTTTGTATAGTTCTTTAATATACATGTCGGGTCCAATAGTAGTACTCTACCCAATATCATAGGATCTAACTAAGGAGGTTCAACCACACCTTTATATATACTACTTGATTACCTACATATTAGAGAGTAATATTGCCAAGTTTTATTCTCGATGTAACTATAGCAATAAAGCTCTTGAGAAACTATTCTAAAGCTAGTTTTTGATACCCTATATGAATTCTAATATATCTAAAGGCATGTGGAAGTGAAATATTGTATATATGTGGTGTCTAGTGTGGTACTAATTGAAGGGTTACCAATAGGGATTATAAGGGTTTCCAACTATGTGAACTTTCTTGTATTTCATATATGTATTCTTCCTGACCATACACTTACCCACAAAGCAATACATCTCTATGCTATTTACAAATGTCAAAAAAAATCTTTGGTTTGAAACATATTTCTCTAATAATATGCCAAAAAAGTGCTCACGTACCACATGTGATACACCAAATTGAAATATTTATAGAAAAAATTGCATATATTAGTGAGACATATTGTAAAAAAAATATAATTATGAACATAATGGACAACATAAACCATGATATAAAACCTTTTTTGATATGGAAGAAATATTCACTTTCCTTTTCAAGGGAGCCACCTTCAATACAAAAAAATTCATACTATAACTGACTTTCCAAAACATCTTTTACAAGATATTTATATAGTATTTTTATCTTCTAGGAACATTCCATAGAATAAAATTTCTAGTAGTTGAAACCTTATAGTAAGCCTTCTTACCATAATTGTTTTGACACTACTACATAAGCCTTATTCACTTGTAGTGACCTCAACACAATAATAGATGGTAACTTATCTACTTATGGTATTAAAGAGGTTAAGACTTTAAGATTTTTTAATTAAAATCATATGAGAATAGATGATTGATTATAATAAACAATTTTTTTTTCTATCTACTTATACATGTCATCATATATATCACCTCTTGAAGATGTTATCAGAAACTAAATAGATCTCTAATTTGTGCCCCATTTTTTACAATTCAAATGATATTTGAATAAATGCTTGTTTATAATAAACACAAATATTTCCTATTTACTTAAAAATGATGTCATATATTTGATCTCTCGTAGATATTTGTCACAAACTACATAAATCATCAATGTTTCATCTTTTTTGGATGTTGTCACAAACTCAGTGTGACGTGACTTATATTTAGAATTAAAATCATATTCCAATACAAACTTAATTTAATAAATACAAATTTGTTTTACCTAAATTTGTTCTTATATTTTATCTCCTATAAATACTATCACAAATTACATACAACACCACTCCATATGGCATATTTCATAATTAAAATCTCTTCCAATAAAGGCTTATTATAAAAAATACAACATTATCTTATCTAATTATAAATTCCATTTGTTTTATTTCTTATAATTATAAATATCATTTGTATTAAATGTTGTTTATTATAATAAATACAAGCTTATCTTATCTAATTATAAGTCTGATATATTTCATTTCTTATAATTAAGTGAAGGTTTCTTACTTCAAATTAAGGTGGATAATGTAATATTTCCAATTAGCAATAGCTAATTGGAATATTAATTCAGATAGATTTTGCCGCCTATGGTTAAAGGGAAATAACAGTGAGCAGGCTGTGACTCATCCAAGCGCAGGAAGATAAGTACGCGGCTGAGTTGGCAGCGTGGGGCCGAGAGGGGCTGCGCGGGAAAGCGGAAGTCAAGGGCTCGTGATGAAGGCCGCATACAAAAGGAAGGGAGCCACCATGTTTTGGACGATTGATGAATTTTATGAAATTGTTATTGGTCGCTAAGACTTGAGCACGCCGGCTGTTTAGCAGGTCTGCAACACTGTTTAGTGCGCCGAGTGTCTCCGAGCGGAGATCTCAACCTTAGCCCCGGGGGACTTCGAGTGCCTGCTCGGGTGAGGTAGTCCTACCATCTTTTGGTCAGAAGATTAGGTCGGGAGCTTGCTGCAGAGAAGCGTCAGAAGTGATAGCGCTTCCTGTGTGGAAAGATCGAGGACCATCTCGTGTGATCTCTATAGTGCTATCATTTGGAGGTTTTGGGTTTGGTGAAGGAGCAGGGACAGTCCGTGCCCAACGAGGACGCGAGGTAGAATCTGGAGTCACATAGGGGGCCTTTCTTTCAGCCGCAGCATATTAGCAGCACGTAACAGCACTTTCAGTGGCTTGAATGTAATAGGAAACCCGATGTACTTTTGTTTGGTCTCTGTCTTTCCTGCGCCAGTTTGAGCACTATCATCTGGGCATCTATTGTAATCACTTGTAATTCCTAGCATAATGAAATGGCTCAGCAGTTTCTTTGCTTAACGTGTGTCTATTGCTTAAGCTGTCCCTATTATTTTATGTACTGTTGAATATTTCCTGAAGGAGACATTCCATTGCTGTGTCGTTTGCTGTGTTTTCTAAATTTCCTTAAATAGGAATATTACAGTGGTATCAGAGCATGGTTCTGGCTCAGCCTGTGGACATTATCACAATTCCTACATTCTTACCTCCAGTGCCGAGTGAGAAAGAGAGGCAGCAGGATCATTTACCCTTGGGAGATTATTTCAGAGAATGGCAGTCCAAGGGGGAAGACTTCAAAGCAGCGTTGCCTTTCAAAGATTACTATCATCTCAGGCAGGATGAAAGAAAATGGAACAATGGAGGATCTACAACGCAGAGCTCGGAGTTGCAGCATAATACTGGAAGGTCACCTCTTCCCATGAATGAGAAATCCACTGATCCTGGTGAGTCTCAGCCCAAGAAGAAGATGAGTTTATTCTCATCTCTTTCAGATCCAGAAAAGATGCATCCACCTTTGAGGAGGCCAAGAAGATTGAAGAAAAAGAAGAGGAAGAACCATGCGCTTCCAATTCGAATCGGGGAGAAGAGGTCACACCACCTCCTGAGGAGGCTTGTGATAACGCTGTCACACTCATGGAGGAGCAACCACATGCATCGACAGTTGGGGCAGCCAACACTTTTGAGGATGGGACTCTTGCAGCTCTACAAGAAGTTCCAAATGCACATCAAGGTATAAAATAATTTCCACAAAATATTGTTGCAGTAACTTCTTTAGAAAATTGTGGAGATTCACTCTTGCAGGTCTCAAGGAGAGATCTCACTGGAGATGCACTTCGACACACTATGGGGTGCAATGTTTTTCTTCCCTTTTCACAAGAGCAGATAGAAGATGGAGGACATCTTAGGAGGGATAACATCTCTCATGCCTGTGTTGGACATCCCTTGAGCCATACACATCATGATGGGGGGTTTTTTCCTACCACCTATTTGATTCTTGATAGGGTCTCATTGATCCTTGAGAAGTTTACATTTCAAAATCCCATGAAGGGCGAAGTCAGAAATCTGATTTGGGAGGATGGTAACCCTCATAGGAGGAGTACCAGGATGAGGAAAAGAAGGAGGCATCCACAAGTGATTGAGTGGATGTGGATGATGAGCAAGGAGCTAGGGAGCTACTTGCAGATCTATGATACTGGGCAGCAGGACGCTTGGCTGCGTTGGTTACTCTTGAAAGAGTTTGGCCATCACTTGGAAAACACTCTTCCTAAGAGTAGGAGGACAGGGAAAAGATGGTTGGATACTTGCATCATTGAGCAACATAGAGCATGGATGCATGGTGTTGATATTTTACCCATATCATTCATTATGTCTTCATCACATAAGTTGTATGATGGAAGTATGGGGAGGCAGCAAAATGTCTTGTTGCTTTGCTTGAGAGAGCAAGGGCAGATTTGCTCTCACACTTTGTATGATGTTGCAGGAGGAGGAGATGGCATTATCCCCTTGATCTTTGATGATGGCTTGGAAGCACTTCCATCTTGGGGAGTATTCCACAATTGTTGCAACATAATGGGAGGATTCTTTGACAAGGAGCATGTCAAAGAACGGAGCTTGGTATTGACAGGAGCTTATTTGCATGAGCTCACAGCGTTGTCACCTTGGAGCAAAACTTTATGGATGAAGTGTGGCTGGCAGAGATATAGTGGATCTATAACCCATAGGTCCCAGGATCACTTCATATTTGTTGCCCTGGATGAACAAAGAGGAGGTAATGATGATAGAGGCATATATGGCGTATTCTTCTTGACTTGGGTTTCCAAGCATAAGGAGGATTATCTTCTTGTAGCACATGGTTCAGTCTTCTTCATAGCATGCCGACACATTATGGAGGACTCAGTCATGGATCCATGCACCATCTTACTTCTAGCATATGGTGAGGATTTTTTTTATACATTCCTTGATTTGCACACTCTTACCATTCTTATGCAATGCATTGCTTCACAAGAGGGCAAGCTTGTCATATTTCTCCATGAGTTTTATTGGGCCAATCTACATGACGGAGGTAGCCATCTCTTTTGTGGCCTTGGGAAAATGTTTTATCACCACATATATGTTCAGTTGTTGCACTATAGCAGGTATCATATAAAGACATGTATGATTAACATTTTGCCTTGTATTTTCATCAAGCAAAAACTTATAAAATTGTGTTGTACTTGTTGGGGAAGTTGTTGGTACCCCTCTTCATCACTTGTAACCTTCAGCATTTCCTTCATTTTGCTGCTGATCATGTCTTCATTTGCTGATATAGATCAGATTTGTATAGGAGGCTTGATTATGAGGGAGACACATGAGCTGGATGTGTCCGTGAGTGGGAAAAATTCTCACATGTTCTGCACTACATGTTTTAATGGGAGCATGGGAGGAGGCATGGCCACCACCACTACATGTGCGTTCTCTTTTGAGGTGGGCCATGAGATTAAAAGTCATCCATTGTACATCCATGGGCAAGTGTTTGGTCTCATTTTGTTGTCATATTCAGCCATTTACTATCCATTAATAGATGTGATGGATCTTGTACATTGCTTGCCATGCAATTTTCTGAAGTTGCAGTGGATGAAACTGCATTGTATCCTCATGAGAGATTGTTTGCATCATGTATCATCATGTATTACCTTTAGCAAACCTCTCATTCGGATGATCCATGATGACCATGTCCTATTCTTCATGGATGGATTGTTTTGGGCCAGCTTGTTCTTCATTGTTGGAGGAACCTTCTCTGGAGGATTGTTCTTCACTTGGCCATTGGGGGGCAATAAGTTTGCAGCCCAGGATCAACATACACTCTACACTTGTCATGAGTGGAGAGAAGGACAACATGGGGTAAGCTATGATGCTTGCCAAGTTCAGATTTTCAGCCCACCTTCATTTCTGGAGCTGAGGAGGAAGGGACTTTGCTTCATTTGCAAATAACCTTGGGGGCCTGATCACTCATGTTTGAGAGATGCAGATGAGGTGGTAGAGGTAGAGCTGGTAGGCATTCCTTCTGTATGCCAGGATGAGGACTCTTCTTCAAATGAGTCCATGGGATCATATGAGGATGCTTCTGGGGAGTGAGAGCAGCCAAGCAGAGATGATGATGACAGTAGAGCAGAGTTGCATTCTAGTATGCAGGGTGAGAAGTCAGGGGACTGTGTAGGAGATACTCTGGGTGATGAGTCCTTTGTGATGATTCAGCCAGAGCAGCATATGATGGAGCCTGAGTTAGTAGAGGAGGATACTATGGACATCAGGCATGAAATTTCCTTGGGTGAGGTCCAGATGGGTGCCCACGTTGAGCCTATGATGGATATGCTGCTAACATTGGGGTCAACCTTTGAAGGGGAGCAGTTAGATGCACAGGCATCGAGTATGGTGACGGCAGCTACAGATCCATATCCTCTAGAGATGTTGGAGGTCAATGGGATGGTTCTGCAAGGAGCTAGGGGACAGAAGGATTTTTACATTCCCGATGAGAGGGATGAGTTGTTGGAGATGGTGGAACATCCATCTTTGGGCCGACACATTGATGAGATGCAGATGGATGTACATACAGTTGGCCGAGCTGCAGTACTTTCGGTGAGTAGTACTCTCCAGGAGTACATCGATGGAGCTTGCAACATACCTTGCCCACTTTGGCCCATGATAGAGAGAGGGGATTCCTTCTATAGGCATATTTCATTGGCAGATAGGGCAGAGCAGTGGGAGTTGATTATGGGTTGGTGGCAACATCCCAGGCATGTTCCACATGCCGTTGTTTCTACATCGGATTCTTCTCCCAGTTTGGACTGGCGGGAGATCATGAGTTGGTACCCTCTTGATGATACGGAGTTCTTCGTAGGGAGCACAGCAGAGAAGGGACCCTTGGACATAGTAGATGTTACAGATCCCAGTTGGCAGGAGGGCACCGATTGTTGTTACTTCAGGACCCCTTCCCGATTTCAGGAGAGTAGGATCAGCATGGGATTGAGTCAGGAATTGGATAGGATAAAGGTGATGAGATGGTATGCAGTTGGAGGGGCAGCATATGTAGTTACAGGTGCAGCTCAGCAAGATCCCGGGAGCATTGATGCTTCTTGGTGGTCTTCACCCCTGAGAGCATCAACTGTAGCCAGAGATAGTGCGTAGCCTGAGCCGTGGGACTTGGGTGATGATGGGCCATGGTGGCGATGGGATCCGAGAGGACTGTTGGTTGGTGAGAGATCGGTTTGGGATCCTGGCGTTGAGAGGTCCCTTCATGTCAGGGTGATGCAGAGGTCAGAGAGGTTTCAGTGGTGCATCTGAGACCCAGGTACATTTTGCAGTGTTAGTGGGGAGCGTCAGTTAGAGAGGAGGCTTGTTCAGGCATTGTTTGAGGACAAGTAATTGTTTTTTCTAGATGAGGTTACGACGTGGGAGAATGAAAAGATCTGGCAGCATCCATCACTAGAGTTTCTTGGGGTCAAGCAACATTTTTCCGGGGGAGACTATAATATTCCCAATTAGCAATAGCTAATTGGAATATTAATTCAGACAGATTTTGCCTCCTATGGTTAAAGGGAAATAACAGTGAGCGGGCCGTGACTCATCCAAGCACGGGAAGGTAAGTACGCGGCTGAGTTGGCAGTATGGGGCCGAGAGGGGCTGCGCGGGAAAGCAGAAGTCAAGGGCTCGTGACGAAGGCCGCATACAAAAGGAAGGGATCCACCATGTTTTGGACGATTGATGAATTTTATGAAATTTTCATTGGTCGCTAAGACTTGAGCACGCCGGCTGTTTAGTAGGTCTGCAGCACTGTTTAGTGCGCCGAGTGTCTCCGAGCGGAGATCTCAACCTCAGCCCCGGGGGACTTCAAGTGCCTGCTCGGGTGAGGCAGTCCTACCGTCGTTTGGTCAGAAGATTGGATCGGGAGCTTGCTGCAGAGAAGCGTCAGAAGTGATAGCGCTTCCTGTGTGGAAAGATTGTGGAGCATCTCGTGTGATCTCTACAGTGCTATCATTTGGAGGTTTTGGGTTTGGTGAAGGAGCAGGGACAGTCCGTGCCCAACGAGGATGCGAGGTAGAATCAGGAGTCGCGTAGGGGGCCTTTCTTTCAGCCGCAACATATTAGCAGCAAGTAACAACACTTTCAGTGGCTTGAATTCAATAGGAAACCTGATGTACTTTTGTTTGGTCTCTGTCTTGCCTGCGCCAGTTTGAGCACTATCATTTGGGCATCTATTGTAATCACTTGTAATTCCTCGCATAATGAAATGGCTCAGCGATTTCTTTGCTTAATGTGTGTCTATTGCTTAAGTTGTCCCTATTATTTTATGTACTGTTGAATATTTCCTGAAGGAGACATTCCATTGTTGTGTCGTTTGCTGTGTTTTCTAAATTTCCTTAAATAGGAATATTACAGATAAGGATCTGTGAACTTTTTATTTTTATTTAAGACCTAGATTGATTTTCAAGGAAATATGTTGACCATATGCTTTGTCTGAATGTTTATCGACGACTCTAGTGTGTTAGTGTGTTAGAGAGTTTGTTAGGTTGCATTGACTTTTAATAAATTTTAAAAATTTGATGTTCGAACGTCCACCGATTTCTTAGGGATTTTCAAAGCATACCTAATTTTAGAAAAAAAACTACCTTATATTTTGGTTGTAAAAGATATAAACTCTTCAACACTTATGTTTTTTTATCAAGACCTGGGATTCTTAAGGGTTAAGTAAAATCAAAATTAATAACAATATTTTTGTTGCAATTTTTTTTTGTTATATATTTATTAATGGTAAATACAAATAAAATATTCACCTATATATATATATATATATATATATATATATATATATATCAACCACATTAATATTTTTAATATAATTATATTAGTTGTAAATATATTTGGTTGTGCTCGCTGTAAATGTCATATGTAGTAAATATTGTTTATGATTCAACTAAAATCATAGTCAATTGAACTTTGATTGTAATATACACAAATATTTCTTATCTAATTATTGTGGTCCATCCTTCATTCTTTATAATTGTAGATATAATATGTGGTCCATCCTTTTTAATTAAAATAATATTCAATTAGATACATATTGTAATACACATAAATATTTGTTATCATATATTTTCTTTCTCACCGATGTTGTCACTAACTACACATTTTATCTTATTGTCCATGAACAAGTACATGTTATTCAAAGATAAGGTTCTTCTGAGTGAAATGTCTTGCCTAATATGTGCAAAGAGGAAAAGAAATTGTTGAAAATGTTGGGTGTTGAGTACATATCATATCATGCATGTCCAAATGATTGTATTCTATATAGAGGAGAATATGTAGATAAAGTGATATGGCCGAAATGTGGGCATGGAATGTATGATAAATAAAAAAATAAGGGTTCCTCCTTTTAAGATATTGAGGCACATGCCGATAATCCAAAGGATTCAAAGGATCTTTCATTGCAAAGAGTTAGCTATGTTGTAGGGGTTCCATGCCTCATACAAAAGTGAGTTGGGAGTTATGTGACTCCCAACAGATTTGATAGCCATGAAGCATATAGAGGATACATGGCCCGAAAAATTCAAGGATGAAGTACGAAGTTTACAACTCAGCATAGCCATGGATGGCGTTAACCCATATTCCCTCCAGGACACCAAATATTCTATTTGGCATGTAGTAGTGATTAATAACAATATCCCCCCATGGTTGTCCGTGAAGAATGAATATCTTATGTTGGCTCTCATAGTCCCTAGTAGAAGACAAGTGAAGAATATGGATGTATACTTACAACCACTCGTAGATGAATTGAAGGAATTATGGGATGTGATAAATGTATACGATGTATTAAGACCCATCATAATAGAGAGGAGTTTTACATTGTATGGCATATGTGCTTACACGACACATGATTATCCAGGCTTAGGAGTTTTCTCTAGTAAATTACATGTTTATTGATTTGTTTATATAAGTGACGATATTCTTTCACATATTAATTGAATTCATTGTAATTGTTCTAATCTTCATGATATTATTTAATGTGCCAAGCATATTGTATACAATAATTTCACAAGTCTTGTAACAAAAGGGTATTATGTATGTAAATGTTGTGGACCTTCTCTAAAAGCTAGATGGTCCAATGACCTCTGAAAGCCAGTGTATGAATTATCCAGGGTATTCCTCCTAGAAGAACACCCTTATAGAAGAGCAACATATGCTTTCAATGGTAAATGAGAGAGAACCCAAAGGCCTGAAATAATGACACCAACTGAATGGTATAGAGCATATGAGAGAGAGAAGGAGAAGGAGTTCATAGAAATGTTCGATTCAAACGAGGAGCCTATGTTCGATGATCCATAATTCTTCGACACCTATGTTGAGAAATTTCCCATTGGGATGAAATGGAAATCTATCTCTTATAACCTACCATATTGGGAGCATCTTAAGGTTACCCACTTATTAGATCCCATGCATATATTTAAAAATGTTTCATATTCTTTATGGAGGCATATATCATCAAAACAAAGTGACACATTGGCTGTTAGGAAAGATCTTATTACTTCAAAAAATAAAAAGAAACATTAGCCAAGACAATTATAAAGTAAAAGATCAGAGGCTATTCCCTCTAATTGGTATTTCAAAGAAGGTGATGTCCCATGGATTTTAAAAAAATATGATCTTTCTTTGGCAAATGAAGTTATAATGGGTGTGTGGGTGCCATCTTCATATGGGTCTTCACTACGGTGTTGTTTCACTATGGAAGACCATTTTTCGGGGTTGAAATCGCATGACCATTTGAATCTTCTAAGAGTACGTATAGTGTCAAAAGAGTGATTTTATTATTTGTTATATTAATAAATTTTATCCCATGGGATCATAAAACATACTAATTTTTTTATATTATTGCATGTGTTTAAAAATTTGCAGCATTATTGTCCTTTGTTTTTGCATGGGTGTGTGAACATGACTTCCCCCAAGACCTAGGATGTGCCATATCTAAATTATCTGCATTTGTAGGTCGGGTCACGTCAAAAGATATTCATGTGGCTAGAATTCCACAATGGCGTCAAGAGATAGCTGAGATTGTTTGTATGTTTGAGAAGGATTTGTCGACGAGTTTCATGGGCTTGCAGGTTCATCTTCTAATCCACCTAGTAGATGAGGTTGAATTAGTTAGGGTGGTTTCTTGTCGTTGGATATTCTTCTTAGAGAGGTACATGAAGAAATTGAAAGGTTTTGTTCGACAAAGTGAAAACCTCGAGGGGTCTATGGTAGAGGGATACATATCGTATGAGTCTTTTTATTATGCTAGTGAGTACAACAAGCATATTGAAAACACACCAGGTGCAGTGATTTGGTACGATGAAAGGGATGAAAACAAAAGAGAAGGGGAGTTTCTCCAAACGAATGGAAAAAGGCACTTGATAAAGAGTAAGCGGCTTATAATTTGTCAAATTTACACAAAGTAAATATTCACGTTGAACTTCAATATAATGTATATTTTGAACTCATATGTACTATATGTCGGTTCGATTTCATCAGCGAATGTTGAAATTGAAGTAATAAATAAATTTGTTTTTTACAATTCTAAAGTGACACAACCGTGGGTTGAATTGTATGAACAAAAGAGGATGAAATGGGATAGTGACAATAAAGAATTTAGACGGTTGAATGGTAGAAGCATGTCTTATCCCACCCATTTAAAATAAAATATGCCAATTATATGCCCCAACAGTTGGGTTGTTGACTAAGTCAGAGAGAAATATGATGCAACCGGTCGTTACCCGCGTGCTAAAGAGGATGCACTAAACGTAGGGATTGGGTGTAGTAACTCGGTAATAATCAATTCATGTACATTTTAAACTTAATAATGCACCTTTGAAATGTAACATCTATATGCTATAATTTAATTGTTGGGTTATTAGACACATGACACTATGATTTTTTTAACCTTTTTATAGGTGCGTTTGTTCCCATATATGTGGGCATATGGACACCATTTTCACACAGAAAATTCCGATGATGGACACATGGAACAAGATTTCCGAGTGCAAGTTGTATTCGATCAATCAAGTCAAGCTAGCCACTATGATCAAAAAATAGTACGAGGGACGTTAGGTTACGTCGGAAAGATACAAGAGATCATTGAAGTGGACTTCTTTCCTTTCCAATGTGTTATTTTAGGTGCAAGTGGTAGGAAACATTTTATTAGAATAATGTAAAGAAATATTGCGATAGTAGGTTGATATGTATCAACTCTAGAAAGATGTGGAATGAAGCTAAGGAGCCTTATGTTTTCCCCAAACACTGCAAATAGGTGTTTTTTTAACCAAATGTGTTGGATAGGGACTGGTGGTTCGTATTGAGACATTACCTTAGATCAAAGCATATTTTTGAGAGAAATAGTGTTATCATGCCAAGCCAGCTGGAAGATAATGAGGGCGATCATGAGAACATAGAGTGATATGGTACATGTGTTATTTCATCATTTATACTATTTAAGATGGGTTTTTATAAAGAAGAGGACTTAACCTTATAACTAAGGCTCTTTTTTTCCAAACATTATAATATGTATTTTGAATTAATTTATTTGCATTGCGTTAATGTTAAAATCATTTCACTAGATAATTTGCAATTATGTTGATCTCGAAAGCAATGCATTGCATCAAGTCCTTTTTTTATGTCAATTCCAAAAATAATACAACTACTTGATTGCTTTAAAAATTTTTTTCACTATATCATTACTTAAATAAATACCCCTATATATATATATATATATATATATATATATATATATATATATATATATATATATATATATATATATATATATATTTAATAAATAATATGAATGATATCTTCAAAATTTAAAAAAATGTATTAATCTATACTGTTATTTTTGGTATGTAAGATTATAATAAAATAATGATAATTCTAAACCTGAATTTATTTGCATTATTTTCTAAACTTTATTATGTTACAAAAATTCATATTATTCTAGATTTATTATTTTACAATTATTTGTGTTCATACAAATTTAAAAATTTACAATTTTGAGAATTTAACAATATGTATGGTATACATCTTACTTATGGTAGTTATGGTTCAAAATTGACAATTTATTTACAATTTTAAAAATTTTAAAATCTTAAAATTTTACAATATTAATAAAATTGAATCATAACAATACATATAATTACAATTACAATTTTACAATTTTACATACAATTACAATGAAAATTAAAATTACAATTACAATTTTAGAATTTTACATAGAATTACAATTAAAATTTCAATTATGATTACAATTATAATTACACAATTTTAAAATTACCAATACATAATATTTAATAAATATCGTGATTTAATATTAAAAATAAACATCACAATCATGATAACCATCGTACAAACATCATATTATAAAATACACATTCAAATTCGCTAACATCATCTAATCATCATCATCATGATCATCTAATGAAACACAAGCATTGTATAACATCATCACAACTCAAACATCAAATATACATCTCATGTCAAATAACTGCTATCACATACACATCTATGTGCAAGCACATTAAATGAACATATTTAACATGACCTAACAATATACACATCATAATGAACACCAACATGTAAATTAAGTACATCAACATGAACATAAAATACATGCACTATATATATATATATATATATATATATATATATGTCAAAAATATACAACTGTAATAGAACTGCATATAAATGTCAAATATTTGGTGGTACTACATTGATACTATAACTAGTACATGAGGCGTGCTCAGTTGATGGTGCCTGCTGATTAGATGGATGTGCCTGCTCATGAGGTACTTTCTGATCAGATGATGTTTGCTCAGGAGGTGCCTGTTGATGAGATGGTGCACCCTTCTCAGTGGATGGTGCCTGCTCAGGATCAGGTGCCTTCTGAGGACTATGTGCCTACTGAGATGGTGCCTGCTTAGAAGATTCCTGCTCAGGACTAGATGTTGGCCACTTATCTCCAACGCAAGGTGAAGGAGGAGGAAGTGGAGTACTAGAATCATGATCACTCCCCTCATGATCATGATCATCCGATTATTTGCTCTGTCATGCATATCCATGGTGCCTATCCCTCCTAGTCGTTGGTAGCCTAGAAGCTCCAACGATATGATGGATAAGGCTCACCATATAGTGGGGCATGTCCCTCCAGAGCTCTGTGAGCATACGATCAACCTGGATCTCTTTGCTCATCGCAGAGAAGACTCCATCATCAACTAGGAGTCTACACATTCGGTCACCCAACTCCATCCTAAATCATATGTCTGCCTTATGTCGCATGCCCGCGGGTATCTGCACCTGAGGAGGTCTGTCACCCTGATCCACACCCTCTGACATCTCCTCGTCATGATCTATAGGATCATTCGATAGGGGTGGAATCATGTCCCTAAGGAATGTGTCAATATCTACAAAATATATAGTACACAACAATAATTAGACAATTTCATTAAAATTTTTAATAAAACAAGTTAAGGAATGTCTTAGAATAAATTTTATTCTAATTAATTAAGAGAATAAAATGAAACTGTATTAATTTAAGGAAAACACTAATATTACCTCTAGCATCTGGTGCCTCATCTTGTGTGAAGAGGATGTTGGTACACCCTCAACAATCTAAACCCATGTATAGAAACGACACCATCACAAATATGTGATCATCAACACTGGATAGCAGCTCCAGTGCATCACTAGATATCTTGGATGGATACTCGAACATACCCCTCTTGGGCATCATTTGACCCCACATCTGCATCTGTACATGTAACATAGGCCTACAAGGCTGGAGGAAAAAAGTAGGCCTCATCTCCGGAAACCTCTCAAAAAATAAACAAAATAAATTTGAAGAAAAAGGGAAGGTCAACCTCCCACGTTCTTGAGAACGACATCTATCTAATGCTATACAAAAATACCACAAAAAATGGAATATCATCTCACAAGTCGTGGCATCTGGAATAAAGAATCAACATAAAATAAAAGCGGGCAACTAATGCGCTACCTGTCACTAGTATAGTGTGAAATGTTCATCAGTAGTAGTGAGAGGCACCTCACCTCCTCTAGGCCAAACGAAGTAATGCATAACTGACCATCAGACACCTGAAAATCTGTAAGAGAAAGTATATCGTCCCTAATGTATCTTGGGAAGTATGCCAAATGAATCCCTACTACATAATCGACGGGGATATCTGGGAACTGGGGAAAATCCCTCCCTCTCCTGAATATGCTAGTAATAAAATAAATTTCCTCCTTACTGGATTGGTACCACTGGCCAGGACCAACCCAGAAAGCCTGTCGGTGGGCATCCCTCCTGTAGATCAATTGTCCTAATAAACCAATGTGCCCCTTCAAGGATGTAGCCTCCTCGTAGAACTTAAGGAGGCCTAACTCCCTTAAGATCAACTGGGTGGGTTCCAGCATAGGGCAAGGGTACTAAAGTCTGTCCCTCTCCCTTGCTTCCCATTGCTGTATCATGTTATAATTGTCCTCCATATGCTCTTGTTGTTTCCTTTCCTCTCTCTGTTGACATCATTGAATGATTCACATATTAAATACATCAGCCTCCATCATACATGGAAACCAATTTTTTTTATTAAGTGACAGATGTATGTACACACACACACACATATATATATATATATATATATCGGAAAAAAAAATTTGGTGTGCCCAAAAAAGTAGCCACGCACCACTACCGGTGAGTACCAGTTTATAACACACCACCCACGGTGCGCATGAAAAACCTTCACGCACTTCGAAAATAGAAAATATTTTTTTCTACGGTGCATTGAAAAAACTATTCGCCCTGGGGCGGTTGTTATAGCGCAATGCACTGCCTGACAACTGCACATAAGTCTCGGTGTGTTTCATTAAATGACCGCACCGCTGTACAACCGTACAAAGAGTGTTATTTTTAAAAATTTTAAATGGTCGGTGCGGTCAACAACCGACACGCACCACACTATTTTAGTGTTAAATGGGTGTGCTTTTTCTTGGTACCACACCGTATTCTGGTGTGGTTTCCATTAACACCGTTCACGGTGCGGCCTGTAAATTTACAGGTAGCACCGTGAACTGTGTGAGCCAAACAGCTCGAACACATCGCATATATATATAGATATATATTTCAAACAATAAATTTTAACAAAATTTGAGAAATTAATCCACTAAAAGGTTAAGTTTGTGAGAAAAAATTAGATTACCTGCACATTTGTGTCAACGATGCATCTTTGCTGAGGAATAATAAAAATAAAATTTGCCCACCGTTTTGGAAAAATTAAACTCCACACAGTGAGAAATGGACGAAAGCAATGAGGGCAATGGGAGCACTGATGGCAGGGTGCCTCATAGAAGAAAAACTCACACCGGTGCTTGAGAGCTCTACGACATTGTAACAAGTAAAAATGAAGTTTTTTATGACTGGTGATTTTTTTTAAATTTACCCTTTTTCGGTGCGCTCGATTATGAGACACATTGGGTGATTTTACCAATGGTGCACCACACTTCTTTACAGTGTGTTGGATTACTGAGACGCACCGGGCTAGTTTGTATGGAGTGCACAATGTCTCGGTGTTGCATTTGATAGTACACACATGTGCTCTTTATATAAAATGCACCAATACGTTATATGTGTGAAGTGCACCGTTGTCTTCGTAGTAATAAAAAATAACTCCGCAATGCTTCTTTAGCCGCTACTATGCACCAATGTGTTACATACGTATCAAGCACACCGGTGCATGTTATGATGAGAAACAAAATGAAAAATTACATCCGCAAAACCTCCACCCACCAAGCTCCTCTAGTGACCTTCGCTACAAACGAATATCTGAGCTATTTTTATAAGGGATTCCTCAAAAAAATATACTAGAGGGTCTTTTCCTTATAGTGATTACATTAAACTTTCTTTCTTTCTTAAAACTTTATTTTTTTTAAGAAAGAAAGAAAGTTTAATGTAATTAACCTTTAGAGCTAGGTTAGCTCAAACCCTGATCAGGGGCTCAGCATAAAATATCAAAAACGAAAGTGCTCTAAATCGAATGGAAACTGAATGACAACGAAGAGCTTATCACCAAGAATCTGGCGCAATTCATTTTGTCGGAAATAAAGTCCAAATGAAGAAGATAGAGCCTGTTGTTCATTTTCCTACACAACTAAAAAATTTGCAGAATAAGAAAGAATTGTGACATGGCATCCCAGTCAGAAAAACATGAATATTCTGGGAATATTCTGTGATTTTCTCCCAATGACACTGTGACAAGTGTCACTACAATATTTTCTGAAGAGTTTTTGAAGGTTAATTTTTTTTTAAGTCTCCATGGTCAAATTTGCAGGCTTAATGGTACATTCTAATTACAAGGTTGAATTAAATTATATGTGGGTCAATTCTTTTTCCTGTATAGTCGAATGACTATATATAAACCATAGTTCACACACACACACACACACACACACACACACACACACACACGGATATATATATATATATATATATATATATATATATATATATATGTATATATATATATATATATATATATATATATATGTATATATATATATATATATATATATATATATAATTTGGGCGCATATTATTTTAAACCAAAGTCCGAAGACCTTGGTTAAATTTCGGTTGACAAAACATATGTAATGCAGGGGTGGAGGTCGGGTCGAACCTGTGATCTCTCTCCACATAACCAATTGCCATATTGTTAGGCCACAGATGAGGCTTGTAAAGCGGTGGCAAAGGTTTTCTATATGTGTTTTATTGGTTACTCCAATGCCGAAAAGGAGGGGGTCAACCCCCTCCTCATATATTTACCATATAACCTCACCGCAACGCCACAACTAAACGTGCTTAATGCACTCTAAACACACAGTTAAACCCGCTTATCACTTAATTAATATTTCATTATCTTAGTAGTTCGGTTGGCAGAGTCCTCCAAGTTCAGCGGACCTCCATAATTGATGGGGCTAACTAGATTTTTCTCTAGTTTTGAAGGAAGTTTACTAGGCCAGAATTGAATTTAGCCTAATTGGAGCATTATTCGACCAAAGGAGGATCATACAAAGTCATTCCCAGATGATTTTGATGTTCTGAACACATTGGAGCAGGTTTCAGGAGCAATAGGTGAATGTAAGCAACATGTTTTTCACATTTGAGCTAATATAGAGGCCCAAGCCATGGAAGCTGGACCAAGGAGATGTAGCCCATGAGGGGTGAACTCCTTCATCAAAACACTATGTTAATGGATCAATTGTGATGGTTTGTTGTATATTTTGTTGTTGTAATTCATCATTATGTTTAATGTTTTTATGTTCAATAATTCAATATAATATCCATACATTTACCTGTTTAACAATCACAACCACTTCAAGAAGCCCATCTACATGAAGCAAAGATCAAAATTTTAAATACAAATATGAAGATGAAATTAGCACAACAAAACTAACATTTAGAATTAGGTCAAACCTAGACAAAATCCGTGGGTAACAATCCTTGCCAGTGGTTAGTGTAACCTCATGGGCTCGTGGAGAACTCAACTGGAGCACAAATTTCCATGCCAATAATTGTTTCCTTTACATCAAAAATAATTTTTCTAATAAACTAAAATTTCTTTCATTAAATGCTTTTAATTTTTGGAGTTTTAATCAAAGCTTTGCATAACTTGACATAGCGATTCAAAATTTAAATAGAAAATGTCTAGAAGTTGTCTTACTCATTTTAGTAGAGACGACCACCCTACTGTTCCTATTGGATGCCAACCTTAGCAGTCATAGCTCACCCTTGCAATTTTATTGCGAAAACAAACTCGAAGAAAGAACAACAAGACAAGCAAAGCTTCCCTATATATCAAATTCTGCAAGTATGCAAGCAATTTTACCATCACCATCATCATACCCATTTTAGAATCCACCCCCATCAAACCCGTTTTAGCATCCACCACTATTAACACTTGTGCAATTGTGGCATTGTACAAACACTAATCACTAACGACTGATACAAGTAGTTAATACTAGATGCTAAATTGACAAACATGGAGGAGTGGTAGAGAATCTATTTTTTCAAATTGTGTATTCTACCAAGGTAGGTTGCATTCTACTAACAGTAAATAATATTTCACCTGTTTCTTCGTGTGCATTAGAAAATAAATTTGTGAATTTCTACTAACACTAACTAATCTTTCATGTCTTTCTTGTTGTGCATTACCAATTGAATTACTTGTTTGTTTGTGTGCATTTATAAATGAATTTATGGATTAATTTTTCACGTCTTTTCCAGTGTGCTTATGAATTTATATTAACACTAAATAGTATTTCACATCTTTCTTGGTGTGCATTACCAAATGAATCACTTGTTTGTTCATGAAATTCATTTACAAAATGAGCCTACGTGGCACTCTACTAACACTTCCTGGTGTGCATTACCAAATGAATCGCTTGTTTGTTAATTAAATTCATTTACAAAATGAGCCTACGTGGCACTCTACTAACACTTCGTGGTGTGCATTACCAAATGAATCACATGTTTGTTCATTAAATTCATTTACAAAATGAACATACGTGGCACTCTACTAACACTAACTAACCTTCCAATTCTTTGCTGGTGTGCTTTGTGTGCATTACTAAATCAATTTATAAATATACAAAACACTAGCCAACCATTCATGTCTTTCCTTCTATGCTTCGTGTAAATTAGTAAATGAACCTACGTGGCATTCTACTAACACTAACTAATCTTTCAAGTCTTTGTTAGTATACATTACCAAATAAATTTATGAAAAGTAAAGCTTGACCTTTTGCATTTTTTGTTTTAATTTTTATATATTGAAATCAAGTTATATAAATGAATTGATGAATTTCTATCAATTTAATTCCTTGCAATGAATTCCATGAATAATGTTTCAAGTGTTATATTTTTTTAAGAATTTAATATATTGACATCAAATTATGGTAGATGAATTTATTTATTTAGAAACGTTTATTTCTTGAAAAAATCATTATTTATCATTCATTTCTTTCTTTTGCGTCATGTACACTCATTTTTAAAAAATATTAAATAAACATTACATAAAAACTTATTTAACTCAAATTTAATGTAAACAAACAATTATTATATCAATTTTTTTTTTTCAAAAATAAAATCTGAAATTTTACATTTTTTTAAAATTTCGTATATTGAAATTAAATTATGTTAAAGGAATTTATGAATTTATATCAATTTTAATTCCTTGCAATATTATGAATTTAGAAATGTTTATTTCTTAAAAAAAAATCATTATCTAGCATTCATTTCTTTCTTTGCTTCCTGTACGCTCTTTTTCTAACATATTAAAATGATTAATTTAGATGAACATTCTTTTCACGATAACATATAATAATGACTAAACAGCTCCCGCAACACTTGGAAAGTCAATCCTACCAAGTTTCTTTTCCTTCCGTTTTTCTTTAGCCGAATCGACTATTAAACATTAAGACCAAGAATGTCCTTCATATATTAGCTTAGCTTTTCAATAAAAACAAAAGTCAACAAACCTCCTTCCATCTAAAATTCACATATAAACGCCCATACGAATAAACCTAACCTCTTATATTTTCATATGTAGTAAAAATTGTTTATGATCCATCATGTGTAATTAAAATCATATTCAATCGAAGCTCGATTGTAATAAACACAACTCTTTTAAATCTAAATGTAGTGGTCCGTCCTTCATTCTTTATAATTCTAGATATTATTTGTGGTCCATCGTTTATAATTAAAATAGTATCGAATTAGACTTATTATATTAAACCGAAATTCTTTGTTGTCATATATTTTGATTCTAACCAATGTTGTCACAAAATACATATTTGATCTCTTGTGCATGTGTAGTTATTCTTTCGTCCATATTTTGTATTATTTTTATTTTCTGGAATGGTTGTCATATATTTCGTCACATTATCACCATTTTATGGTCCATATATAATAATAAAATTAATTTAAGTATATAAATTTAATAATCAAAATATCAATAAATATTAAAATATTTGTTTCATGAAACATGTCACATAATTAAGATTAAAACATAATTAAACTAACTAAATTCCAATTTTCTTTTGAATTAGTATTATTAATTATAAAAAATTAATCTATATATATTAATAGATAAATATTTATTCATATCAATTCAAAGTAAACATTAAAACACTTAATTCATGATACATTTAAAGTTGCCAATATTAAAGGAAATCATCAAAATTAATTAAATTATAATTTAATTTTGATGATGATTATGATGGTGGCTAATGTCCACTGAAACCAATCTTTGGTTTATCGAACCTAAAGAAAAGAGTTATTTAGTTTGATTTAAGATTTTATTCCTATGCTCTAAAAGCTTAGCGCCTCTCGAGCTCACTATAATTTTGACATCTAAAAAGGCTAAGAAGGTAGTATTGCAACAAAGATTATGAAATTCCAACATATATATTTTAAAAAATAAATGTATAAAATTCTTAATCATGGAGATCCATTTGACTCTATGATGGAGATTCTTAGCATGTAAATAGGTTTTGTTACAATATCATAATCAATACCTCAATAAATCATAATTCATTTCACAAGACATTTGTTTATATGATTTTTTTTTAATTACTCAATTTAGATAAAAGAGAAAATGACCTAACTACTTTTGAGATGAATTCCAACTTTTTATTGGTAAGTACTACCGAGAATATTGATAAATTCTTACCATCCACCTAATAATTATTGATAATTAAAATAAAGTTATGGAAACTCTATTTTAACAAGATTATTAAAGATGGAGATTTACAACCACTTTATCATAGATATTTTGAACTTGTAAAAAAAATTTGTTACAACACTATAATATATCAATATTATGGCTTACTAATATCACATGCCCAAAAAACCATAAATTATGTTTATATAACATATATTCACATAACCTTTTTAAATTAATTAATTTACTTAAAATAATATAAAATTTACAACTATTTCTAAAATAAATTTAAACCTTCCAACAAAATATTACATTAAAAAAACAAAACAAAATATTTCACTAAACCAAAACAAAATTGACATTTATATTATAAATATTTATAATTAAATTAAAATTAATATATATATATATATATATATATATATTACATTAAAAAACAAATTTGACATCTATAAAATAAGTATTTATAATTAAATTAGAATTCTAACTAAATCTCATTCCAAAATAAACAATAATCAAATCTAAATGTGGTAATATATATCTTCCAATAAAATATTGTCATAAAATACATTAATCATATCTATGATGCAATAATTGTGTTACAATCTGGTTCATTTTGGTGATTAAAATTAAAATTGGCTTTGTTTAAAGATGTTACAAATTGTTTTGGAGGGCAATTTTTTTTCTTTAATTAAGTTAAAAAAAATTACAAAAATCAAAATGTTGAAATGTTTCAATTTTTTAAAGTAAAAATAGATTTAGCATCATCAAAAACCTTAAAATACTCAAAAACTTGAAATTTAACAATTCTACACTAAATTTTCAAAAATTTCTACCAAATATCATTATAATTTTACCAAAATTTCCATTATTTTTCAAACTAGTTAGTACAGTATTAAAATATTTTAATATCGTTCTCTCAGATTGAATAGTCCAAATTAAAATTAATAGTTACTTTACTGTATTAAAATTGAATATCATTGTCTCATATTACAAGCAAAATTAAAATTAACAGTTGACTTTTGGATATGCACAAGGATCTGCCCAATTCCACGGCCTGTTCCACGCCTTTCTGAATGTTCTTTTCAGTAGTCAATGTCAGTTGCCCATTCCACGCCTTCCTGGAAACCCTATTGAGTCACACCTTGGAACGCTCTATGGTCACAGAAGGACCAGCTGAGTTAATGCCATATCTCAACCTTGCCCAATCCAGCGACGGCGATGAAGATGAAAACATTAACCCGCTGCATGTTAATAATTCTCAGCGTATGGACGTCTCTGCACCTCCTACTAGCTCAGAAAACTGATAAGGACACTCCTCTCATGGCTCCACCACCGCTGCCGCCTCTGCCATGCCCCCCCCTAGCGCCGACGGCGGAGCCACTGCCACCGCCCCTCCCCCTACCGCCTTTGCCATGGCTCCCTCCACCGCCGACGGCGGAGCCACCGCTACCCCTCGTCCCACCGCCGACGGTGGAGCCACTTTTCTCCCAGCCACTGCCACCGCCCCTCGCACTGCAGCCGTTTCCGCCAACTCCGGTATCCGGTATTTTCTTTCGCATACAATTTTCAATGATAAGTGATATAGTGATTTTGTTAGTTTTCTGAAACAGTCAGTTTGCTAAGGATTCATGTTCAAATTTGCAGGAGGCAGAAGATCTGTGATAATTGAAATGACTCTGGGAGTACTGGCCGCCGCTACGTTAGGATTAATTGCAGCCATAGGTCTTCGGAAGTGGAATTATTTCTGTAGTCGAAAACCTTGGGAACTCATTTCTCGAACCAAAGGTCCTGAAATTGGTAAATAGTTACTATGCGCCTAACAAACTTGTGCCTCGTGAACTTTTCATCCGCAAAATTAATAGACCCCTTGTAAATGTTTTGCAGTTGCAGGAGAAGAACTTAACTTATCGCTTCGTATAACTAATCCGGAACTTCTATTCAAGTATGAAATATTGAAAGAGGCCACGTCCAATTTTAATGAAGAAAATAAACTTGGCGTGGGAGGTTTTGGATCGGTTTTTAAAGTGAGCTCTTAATATCGTTGCTGACTGTCAAATTAGATATTTGGAACCTGTAGTTCCAATGAAGAATATAAATAATTATGAAATTCATTGATATGCTGTAGGGAGTTCTACCTGATACAAGAGAGGTTGCAATTAAACGGCTGAATATAGATTCAAGGCAAGGAGACACTGAATTTCTGAATGAAGCAAATCTCATAAGTCGTGTACAGCACAGAAATCTAGTGAAATTACTTGGTTGCTCCGTGAAAGGCTCAGAAAGGCTACTAGTTTACGAATACCTCCACAACAGAAGTCTCGACAAGATTCTATTCGGTAGCTTCTCCCTCTTTAACTACATAACCCCTGCATGGACCCTGGATTTGTTCAGTTTTTTAATATAATTTGCTAACTATTTTACGTCCTTTCATGCGATCATTGCAGATAGAACAAAATGCCATTTACTTGACTGGAGGGATAGGTATGAAATCATAGTTGGCACTGCACGTGGGCTAGCTTATCTTCACGAGGAATCTGAGATTCGGATTATCCATAGAGACATTAAAGCAAGCAATATTTTACTTGATCATAAATATAGACCCAAAATAGCAGACTTTGGTTTAGCCAAACTCTTGGGAGAAGATCAGACCCACATTAGCACTAGAGTTGCAGGAACACTGTAAGAATTCTCTTTCCATTTCATTCCACTGATGTTTCTAACTTCATTTAATAAATTACAGGCTATAGGCTATGAACCAATTGGAAATTATCACATATTTGAGAAAGGATCATTTAATTTTAAGAAAGTTAATTAAGATATGGAGATTTCATTGTCGATGACAATTTGCAGAGGTTACACGGCCCCTGAATACGCCTTGCGCGGACTATTAACAGAGAAAGCAGATGTATTCAGTTTTGGAGTACTTGTTCTCGAGATTATCAGCGGAAGAAAGAATCAGAGTTCACCTCAACACATGGAGTTTCTCATCGAAATAGTAATATCGCTGATGTGGATCTGTAGAAATTTTCTAAAGCGTCCATAGAATTATGATTCTTGCTGACTAATGTTTTATGTTTTTGTTGGTCAATTAGTAGACATGGAGACTATATAAGGAAGAGAGAGCATTAGAAGTTATGGATCCCACATTGGAGGGCAATTATTCGTGTGATGAAGCAATTAGAGTGATTAAAATTGGTCTTCTGTGCACCCAAGCGGCTGCAGCGTTGCGGCCTTCAATGTCCCGTGTTGTGTGGATGCTGATGAATGAGCGAGAACATCTTCCTTCGCCGAGCAAACCCATTTTCATAGATGTAGATAGTGTGGCCACAGCTGAGTCCCAACTTCAAGGCATTAGATTTATTGATCCTGGCAGAGCATCGACCAGTACAGCAACTTCTACGACGCTTTTTTATCATATGGATTCTCCAGCTGCTGATCCTTCATCAGGCACCCTGGAGCCGAGGTGAAAATCAGGCAGCTGACTTCTACGACACTTTTCGTTATTCATTCTGCAACTGCAGACCCTCCATAAGGCGCCTTGGAGCGAAGGTGAAAATCAGTCAATGCCTTTTTGTTGAAGGTAATAAAATTTATTATGATTTAGGTTTATTATTCATTCTGCAACTGTCGACCCTCCATAAGGCGCCTTGGAGCGAAGGTGAAAATCAGTCCATGTCTTTTTGCGGAAGGGAATAAAATTTATTATGATTTAGGATTACACATTGACGGAAAATTTATCATAATTTGAGGACTATTCTCACTAATAATACATTACTGTTGATGTAAATTGATTTATTATTGTTATTGAAAATACACTTTATGTAAATTGACTTATTTTTGTTATTATTACTGTTATTGAAAACACATTCTATTATTTGGAATTGCTACTTTTAATTGAAGAATAATTTTTTCTCCTACTAAATACTTCACTTTTAGAGTAATCATAAACACTAAATCTTAGCTAAGCACAACCACTTTTTAAGACATACCATATTCATTTATTTGTAAATAAATAATAATATTATTATTTTAGGAATAGAAAAAAGTGCACCTTTTAATAATAATAATTATTATAATATAATTACGCCTAAGGAATTTTTCTCTTCATTCCAGTTAATCAGAATCCTTCATTCTTGTTCACCTTCGTCAAGTAAGAAACTTACACTTGGAAAGAGTTTTACCTTGTCATTTTGCTTGACTGAAGATGACAGACACGTTTTTGGTGGTCAACCTTTTGTTGGAATTTTGAAAATTCCAGAATTCTCCCTCTTTAACACAGAGAAATAAATCACTCTACAGAAAACAGAATTTCAACTCTATAACACAAATTTTATTTCATAAAATTGTTTACAAGTTCTTCCTCAATCATAGAGGGATTTACAATTGCTGGACTGCTTCAAATCACAGCTCCAAAACAAAAAAAAACTTTTCTCTGTCTCAAAAAAAAAACTCTGCTGTGAATTTCCAATTCACTGTCTCTGTCTATAAAAAAAAACAACTCACTGTGTTTTTATTAAAACTTACACTGCTGTGTAAAAATTTAATTCTGCTCTCTCTGTCATTTTTTTTTAAACAATTGCACTGCTGTGCGTATATATATAAAAATCTGTTCTGTCTGTGTGTAAAAAAAATAAAATTACATCTCTGTTATATTTATAAACAAAATATCTAAAAACAATTAATGTCATTTGTTGACAAAATTGCCCAAAATATCACCGCTTGGAAAAATTCATAAATGCCATTAAAATTCTGTCAGCACCGCATAAATTTTTTTTATGACAAATTTGAATTTGGTGCTGTTTGGCAGATTTCCGCGGTGGTAGCGGATTAGTGGAGCGTGGGTGGCTGGTGGGCGGAGCCACCTCAAGCTGGTGGTTACGGGGGGTACAAGTCTGCCCGTACACTTCAAATGGGTGACCCCCCGCACTAAATATCAACCGTTGATCGGTTGGTCAACTCACAATCGGGAGTCAACTATGGGGGGTACCAATTTGTTAACCATCGAGCTGATTAACCCCCCGCACTCCGTCGATTGCTGCCAATCTGCTGCCGGTTTAACTGTGCGCCTGTCCAACCATTCTGCTGCCTGTTCATTCCGCCAACCTGCTCACTGTTCATATTTGTTGCCACCTGCAACACGTTCATGGCAGATGGAAATTACATTCCAACACTCCCCCTTAATTTCCATTGCTGGGTTTTCCTGCATACCCAAGAATTTTCTGAAATGTTCAAAGCTTTTCTGCGCAAGTGGCTTTGTGAGGATATCTGCAAATTGATCCTCCATTCTACAATGCTGCAAAACGATTTCTCCATTGGTAACCAATTCACGTATGAAGTGAAACTTGGTATCAATGTGTTTAGTCCTTTTATGAAAAACATAATTTTTAGACAATGCAATAGCTGAGCTATTGTCACAAAAGATCACTGTCCCTTTTACCTGTTCTTGACATAAGATTCTCAACATTTTCCGCATCCAAACTGCTTGACACGCTGCTGCTGTAGCTGCCACATATTCTGCTTTTGCTGTAGACAATGCTACAATGGGTTGTTTCTTAGAAGCCCATGAGATGGCTCCTGAACCCATATGAAAAACATAACCGGAAAATGCAATCCGATCATCACTTCATGAAACTTGTACGTAACCATCAACTAATCTGAACATTTTAGATAAATTATAAAAGGCCACAAACAACCTTTTAGTACCTTTAACATAACTCAGAATTCTTTTTGCTGCCTGCCAATGTGCATCCTTTGGGTTCTCCATGAATCTGGAAATTAAACTAACAACATGCATTATATCAGGCCTAGTTGCAGTCAAATACATGAGGCTGCCAACTATGCTCTTGTACAAACTAGGATCAAAATCCTTGCTGTTGTCCTCTCTGCTGAGTTTTAATCCCATCTTGGCATGGGAGTGATTAACACTTTGCATTCTGTAAATCTTTCAAGTACCTCATTAACATACTTTCCTTGTGAGATAAAAAAATCCATTTTCATCTTGTTCTACTTCTATTAAAGTATCTTGTAACCCATATCAGTCATTTCAAATTCTTCCTTCATGACTGTTTTAAAATGTTCAATAAGGCAATCATCATTACCTGTAGAAATAACATAATTAACATATAAGACTACAATCAAGATTTTACCGTCTTTTTCTTTGATGTATTGGGTGGGTTCTCCCTCACACTTCTCAAATCCATTTTCCAATAGATAAGAGTCTATTCTACTGTACCACGCTCTTGGCGCTTGCTTCAGCCCATAAAGAGCTTTCTTCAACTTGCATACTTTGTGCTCTTGGCCTTTCTTTTCATAACCGAGAGGTTGATCAATGTAAACCTCTTCCATTAACACTCCATTCAGAAATGCTGACTTCACGTCCATTTGGTAAACTTTCCATTTGTTTTGTGCTGCTATGGACAACACTGCTCTCACGGTTTCCATTCTTGCAACCGGTGCGAAATTTTTCTCATAATATATGCCATGCTTCTGCTTATAGCCTTTGACGACAAGCCTTGCCTTGTGTCTCTCTATTTTTCCTTTAGCGTTACTTTTGGTCTTGTAGACCCATTTAACACTAATTACATCTTTACCTTTTTGGAGTTCAACCAAATCCCAAGTATTGTTTCTTTCTATGGCATTTATTTCCTCATCCATGGCTTCTATCCCTTTCTCATCCTTGATGGCTTCTTCGAAATGAACAGGATCATCAACATGAGAATATAAAGCAAACAAAGAATTGATTCCTTCATTAGCTATATCTTGTTCATAAATATCTCTCAAACTTTTGAATTTCTTACCTCTTTCAGTAGGTGTACAAATGCTTGAAGAAGCACTTGAATTTCCTCCTTGTGGTGTGCTTGGAGAAGCACTTTCATTTCTCCTCAAGGGTGTGCTTTGCTGCTCTCTTGTTGGTGTTGCTATTTGGGGATGTATTTCAGCCAACTCATCTTCATTTTCATCATGAGATAAACAGTGTTTAACATTCACTGTTTTCTCTATGCTTCCATCCCAAGCTTCCTCTTCAATGAACTGAACGTCCCTGCTCACAATGAACTTCTTGATGGATGGGTTATATAACCTGTAGGCCTTGGATTCCTCACTGTATCCAATGAAAATACACTTCTCCCCCTTGATGTCCAACTTCTTTCTTAGCTGATCTGGAATGTGTGCATAAGCCACACATCCAAAAACCTTCATATGTGTGACACTTTGCTTTGTGCCACTCCATGCCTCTTCCGGCACTTTGTTCATCACTGCTTTTGTAGGGCACCTATTCAAAATGTATGCTGCACAATGTACAGCTTCAGCGCAATAATCATTAGGCAAATGCTTTGCCTTTAACATACTCCTCACCATGTCCATTATGGTTCTATTCTTCCTTTCGGCTACTCCATTTTGCTGCGGAGTATATCTAGTTGTAAACTGCTTTTGAATACCATTTTCTCTACAAAAACGTAGAAAATATTTAGAGATATACTCACCTCCTCTATCAGTCCTTAAGACTTTGATATGCAGTCCACTTTGTTTCTCAACAAGTGCTTTGAAATTGCAAAATTTTTCAAACACTTCACTTTTGTTTTTCAAAAAGTAAACCCAAGTTTTTCTTGTAAAATCATCTATGAATGTTAAGATATAGTGGCTGTTAGCAAGTGATGGATTTTGCATCGGTCCACATACATCTGAGTGGACAATCTCTAAGGGTGCTTTTGCCCTTATGCTTTTCCCGGAAGGAAAACTTTCTCTGTGTTGTTTCCCAAGAATACAACCTTCACAAAGGCTGTCTGGTTTCTCTATCAATGGTAAACCACTTACCATTCCTTTTCTATTCAACAAGTTAAGACCTCCAAAGTTGAGATGTCCAAATCTCAAGTGCCATAACCAATTATCATCTTTTGGTTCGCTTTGGTAAGTCTCTTGTGCAACTGCTGCTTTCTCTTCACCATTCTTCAAATCTGCTCTCATTCTGAGAGGGAACATCCTGTTCCTTGTCATCTTCACTTCAGCAATACACTGATTGCTGGGTGGTTTATCCATGATGGTACAAACATCATTATCAAAGAAAACATTATATCCCTTATGAACAAGTTGTCCAATACTTAAGAGATTACACTTCATTCCTGGAACATAATAAACATCTACTATGGATTTCTTTGCACCTAATCTTGTTAAAACATTCACATCTCCTTTTCCCATAACAGAAACTTTGCTATCAGTTCCTAGTGTGACTTGTGACTGCACACTCTCATCTAACATAGAAAACATTGATATATTTCCTGTCATATGGTTACTACAACCAGAGTCTAGAAACCATAAATCCTCATTCTTTTCTTCAGCCATATTACAAGCTAAAAACAAATTGTTTTGGCTGTTATTTTCTCTAGTGAAATTTGCACTAGTTCCACTTCTCATATCATTCTACTTCTTCTTTCTACATTCATTAGCATAATGACCATATTTCTTACAATTGTAACATTAGACATTGGATTTATCATACCTTTGTCCTTGATCATTCTGCTGTCCACTTTGCTGGCTATTGCCTTGGCCTTCATGCTGATTTGGATTGCTGCCCCTTCCTTGAGCATTTGCTGGACTGTTCCTTCCACCTCTGTTCTGGCTTCTGCCTTTTCCTCTTCCTTTGCCTTGCCCTCTTCCTCTTCCGAAATACATCTGGGTCTTAAAAGCATGCTGAAGAGATGAGTTTTCACTCCTACTCAATCTCTGTTCATGGGTCATCAGTGATGCATGAAGTTCATCCATTGAAAACTTTGTGAGATCTTTAGTCTCCTCTATGGTGGTGACAATCACATCAAATCTTGAGGGTAAACTTCTCAAGAGTTTTTCCACAATCCTCTTGTCCTCAAGAGTCTCTCCATGAGATCTTATTTGTGTGACCATTCCAATCACATGAGTGAAGAATGAGTCAATAATGTCTGACTCTTTCATACAGAGACTCTCAAAGTCTCTCCTCAGTAACTGAAGTTTTGATGTCTTCACCTTTTCCATGCTCTGATAAGCTGTCTTGAGAGTTTCCCATGCTTCACTAGATTTCTTAGCTACTGCTATCCTCGGAAACACTCTCATGCACTGCTTGATACAAGAAGAAAAGAGCCTTGGCATCTCTCTTCTTATTGTTCTTCAGTGACTCCCTTTCTGCCTGAGTTAAGACATAAAACTCTGCTTCATTTGCTGGCTCTTCAAAGCCATCCTCAACTAATTCCCATAACTCTTGTGAGGTAAATAAATCTCTCATAGTTATTGACCAGTAGTCATAATTTTTCCCATTAAATTGTGGGAGATGGATATTTCCCAAACTCATACCAGTGCTGGCTCCAGCCATTCTGCACTCTTTAACTATGCTTCAAAAAACACTTGACTGTGTGTTTAATTAACTAACTGTACTGCAACAGTAACACAAAACTGTATAGAGAAATTACCTTTGAATCCTTCTTGTCTGAACCTTCACACTGCTGGAGAGGCTTTTGCAAAAACGAATTCCTTTTCTTCAGCTTATTTGACCTTCAAATAGCCTGAATTGGCTTTGATACCATGTTGGAATTTTGAAAATTCCAGAATTCTCCCTCTTTAACACAAATATCACTCTATAGAAAACAGAATTTCAACTCTATAACACAAATTTTATTTCATAAAATTGTTTACAAGTTCTTCCTCAATCATAGAGGGATTTACAATTGCTGGACTGCTTCAAATCACAGCTCCAAAACAAAAAAAAACTTTTCTCTGTCTCAAAAAAAAAACTCTGCTGTGAATTTCCAATTCACTGTCTCTGTCTATAAAAAAAAACAACTCACTGTGTTTTTATTAAAACTTACACTGCTGTGTAAAAATCTAATTCTGCTCTCTCTGTCATTTTTTTAAAACAATTTCACTACTGTGCGTATATATATAAAAATCTGTTCTGTCTGTGTGTAAAAAAAATAAAATTACATCTCTGTTATATTTATAAACAAAATATCTAAAAACAATTAATGTCATTTGTTGACAAAATTGCCCAAAATATCACCGCTTGGAAAAATTCATAAATGCCATTAAAATTCTGTCAGCACCGCATAATTTTTTTTTATGAAAAATTTGAATTTGGTGCTGTTTGGCAGATTTCCGCGGTGGTGGTGGATTAGTGGCGCGTGGGTGGCTAGTGGGCGGAGCCACCTCAAGCTGGTGGTTACGGGGGGTACAAGTCTACCCGTACACTTCAAATGGGTGACCCCCCGCACTAAATATCAACCGTTGATCGGTTGGTCAACTCACGATCGGGAGTCAACTACGGGGGGTACCAATTTGTTAACCATCGAGCTGATTGACCCCCCGCACTCCGTCGATTGCTGCCAATCTACTTCCGGTTTAACTGTGCGCCTGTCCAACCATTCTGCTGCCTGTTCGTTCCGCCAACCTGCTCGCTGTTCAGATTTGTTGCCGCCTGCAACACGTTCATGGCAGTTGGAAATTACATTCCAACACCTTTCTTCTTTGAATACATCATAATACATCATACCATGATCCTCTTCACAGATGGGACTGTACCCGAGAACATTCTCGATCGTCTCATTAGAAGCTAATCCTCGCCAAGAGGTAAGCAACGAAGGAGTGGAGCAACCAAGCGATGACAATGTCAGTGGATGGATTTCAGAATAAAGAGAGACACGTGACCAAGTTTATGAAGTTTTTGCTTGGTGGTATTGTGGCTTCTACGACGACTGCTTATACTTCTTAGGATATTCATTGATTTATGTGTCTGAATTTGTACTCTTAAAGCGTTATTGCTAGCCATTTGAATGGAAACACGTGAAACTTTATGTGATGAGGTAAAATGCATCAATATTTTCCATTTCTGTTTGTTACAATATTCTTTAATTATTTTTCTAGTGAATTTGTACTCTTAGGAAGTTATTTCACGCCATTTTAATTGAAATGCATGAAAATTTGGGTGAAGAGAAAAAATACATCAATACTTTCCATTTAAACCCAAAGCTTAATATACATAACAATCACTACAACATAAAGGGGGGTTTTAAGACAATATTTAAGACAATTTTTGGGTAAATTGTCTTAATTTGAGACAAAAGAAAACTTGTGTATTGTCTTAAATATTGTCTTTAAGGGGGTGTCTCAAATTAAATCGTCTTAAAATTAAATTGTCTTAAAATATTGTCTCTATAAAGACAATATATAACACAAGTATTTTTGTCTCTCCAGAGACAATTTCATTTTTGTCTCTCCAGAGACAATAGTTGCACTACAACACAAAGGCGGGGTTGTAAGACAATTTTTGTGTAAATCGTCTTAACTTCAAACAATTTCATTTTTGTCTCTCCAAAGACAATAGTTGGAATTAAAGACATATTGTCTTTATGGAGACAATGTATTTAATCCTATCTATTGTCTTTCTAGAGACAATATAAAACAACTCCAGAAAAATATCTCACCATTAAAATAAATCAATATAAAAATATTTAATTAAAAAAATCAACAATATCATTGAATAATTCATGTTAGGGTGCAGTGGAATTGAACCACCAACCTCCTGCATGGCAAGTGCTCTTCCAATGAGCTAGCACTCTTTAAAGAATTATGTGAGGAGTTATAACAGTCCTTGAAATTGTATAATAAACATTGATTTTTAAAAAATGTTCAATGCATAATTAGAGAAAAACAAAAACAAAGCATTCTCAGAAGTGAAAAACATTGACAACAAGCCCAAAATAATCTCAATAAAAAACCACAAGTATAGACACAGAAGGCAACGAAGCCAACCAAATTCAAATGAATTATAATAAAGGTGATTGGGAATATATGACAAACCCAAGTCAAATGTTCCAAGACAAGCTTGTGATCAGATGACTCTTCTAGAAATCGTGTTTTCTCTACAATAGTTGCCAGCTGATCATGTGTCATACAAGTTGACTCCTTTCCTCTTTTCCGTATAACTGAATAAGGTGGTTATCTAACAATTGTAGAGTAATGTTTGAATCCTCATGAATGTGATGAACTCACAATAAAAATCAACTTTTCATAAAATGAAAACAAGTCTAGATTCATAACTTTATAACTTTCTCTATTTCCATGAGCATTTGATTGTAATACCACAAGTATGATCAAAATGTTATAAGTTCTGCACACCAACCAGAGAAATGATCTCTCTGGGTGCTGCAAGATTCATCTGTCAACGGGATGCTAGAAGTAATGATGAACATATCCAAGACTTGATGTAAACAGGGATTGTAGATATGTTTAGTTGTTCTGTAGACAAATGAAAAAAGAAGTATGATAAAGCAAAGGGAAATGATAGTAAAATGTTTAGTTTTCTTCCATTATCTATACCTTAAACTACCAAGGAAGTCAATTAAAACATTATACCCTGAGTGACACAAAAGATCAAACAAATTGATCGATGCTTATAACCAACATTGTGAGATTATACCAGCTAGACACACACTTTTAAAATAGGTTGTTTGAATAAAAAAATGTTGTTCAAACTTCAAATAAAAAACTAGCAGATGATTGCTTCACAAAGATTAAAGTTTGTTCTGTGGGAGTCACAATCTGGAGGTGGACAGAGCCTCATGAATCAAATATTTTCTTAAGATTTTTTTGGTGGGGGACTTGGGAATTGAATTGACAAATGCTACTCGATGTATCCTCTTGTATGGAGAAACCTGCACACAATGGATCTCACAAAGATTAAAGGTTGTTCTGTGGGAGTCACAATCTGGAGGTGGACAGAGCCTCATGAATCAAATCTTTTCTTAAGATTTTTTCGGTGGGGGACTTGGGAATTGAATTGACAAATGCTACTCGACGTATCCTCTTGTATGGAGAAACCTGCACACAATGGATCTCACTCGACGTATCCTCTTGTATGGAGAAACATCGCCAAAGTTATCACAATGGATCTCACCTCATGGTTGTGTGTATTGCATACAAGGGAAGAGGCATCATGCCAAGAAGATTGGAAAAAACCAAAGGTAAGATCATGGAGTTATTGTAAAATCACCAAGACTCTGAAACCACTAATAGAGGAGAAATGAATAACTCTACAAATAAAATAAAAATTGAAGAGAGACATATATAAATGCAATTAGAGATGACCTTTGGTTTCACCTTCCCACAGGTCCGATGGTTGTTCCTATTCACCCAACTCTTCATATTTCTCCTAAATTAAATATTTAGGATATTTACAATATATCATAATACTAAGCATTAGGTATCTAACAAAAAAACAATACCCCACTTCACCCCAAGTTGACACTTGCACTAGAACCAAATAGCACATGGGAAAGTAGAATTAAAACTTGCTTCCATTAGAAAAATAAGGATTCATGGTATGATATGGTATTCATGGTATGATATGCTATGGTATGGTATTTAATAGTCCACAGCAAAGAGGCTCAAATGATGTGCATAGGATTACTGCCTTGATTTCAGACTTATTGTTGTTTTTTTCCTTGATAGGGGATAACGCTGGTTATGCATGCAAACCCCATCCTATTGTGAGTTCGACCCCAAGAAGTTATGGGGAAAAAACCCCACCAGGACCACTTCAGCCACCAAACAAGACAATATAACTCCTTTTCTTTTCTTGGTTGATGTGTTAGAAATTAGAATGTCGATTCTATGAAATACTTATGTGAATTTCACTAGATGGTGTACATGTCAAATTTACGTGGATATTTTCCGGTTTTGTGGCTAGTTTAGTTGAGGGTTTCTATTTGTTAATATCCAATTCAACGTGGTATTTACCTCTCAAAATGTGAGCAATCTGCTATTGAATTAAAACTCCTAAACTCAAATTATAAAGGGACAAATTCTTGACAATAATTATGAACATCCAGGGTTATGATATTGTGATTGTGAGAGTACCTTAATTCAGAAATTTGCAGTGAGAAATCAGGTGTCATTGGATATCCCCAATGTCAGATGGATTTTCCAAGAAAAGCAACAGGGGTCGTGGCTCTCTCTCTCTTGCTGTGGCTAAGAAGTGGATTAGTGCTCTTCCCCGATAGATAGAAGTTTGACACCAATTTTTCTCATGTGCGTAGTAGAATTTATGAATTTGAAATTACTCTCAAACATGGGTTTCAATAACCACCAACAAGGACAAGCTAGTTATGTCATGGTGATGGAATAAGCAAGGGACTTACAGAAAAATAAAAGGATTCTGGCCTGTCCTCCTGAGACTGCAATCCAAGAATGCTTCTGCAAACTTTTGGAACTGCCAGAGGCAACTATTATAATGAAGTGGCCAAGCTGCCAAGAATTTAGATAATTAGTAGGATAGTGATGAAATCCCGACTGAGCACGCTAAAGAAAATTGCAGACTCTAAGAAACCTTTGCAAGCACACAAAGTAAACTCTAGCTCCTATTCCAAAGCGGTTCTAGAAGTCCAATCTATGTTAGTATGCATTACAATCTACTCTGCTGAGCCCACGATTAGAAGTCTAGACTCTATAGGATGAACAATTTGCCAGTACCCATGTATTAGATGTACCAGAATCCATGCATTAGATGACAGTCCAATTTCAAGTTTCCCAATTTGGTCATGCTTTTGCTCTGTTTCTTTGTGCAGGGATAGTTAGAAACCAGATATGAAAGTTGACAACGAGATGATTTTAGAAAACAAAAAACTTTTGGCATATGCTTTATCAAAATCTCTAATAATGTGAAAAATATAACAAATGCATAGAATATTAAACCAACATTATGCCATCAAAAACAATGTCACAAATAGCCTCAATGTGATTATTACAATTTTCTGATCAGAAAATTTGTACTAACAGGCGTTCAAAACATTCCAGCAATCGAAATAGTGTTCAAGGAAAACAAAAGTACCAATTGGATGCTGGCAAACAAGGAAGACAAGAACCAAATGGAGACAAGACTAAAATAGAACACCATTAAAAACAATACCGCTATGGAGAATTACATTGATGAAGCTTATTATCACAAAGGTTAAGTCAAGCAACAACGGACCAATCCTGTAAAATTCATTTTAACAATGTTTCCCTTCTACTTTTCTGCACCTAAATTTGCGTACCTGATTCAATTTGATTTTCCTGAGGGAAAACTTGTCTTCTGCAGACCATGAAGAGAAAATGTACAAGAACATTTTGTGATCAAGGTCCCATCACTAGAGGAACCCATCAACAGAATAAAAGTTTTAACTCATTTGAAATACCTATATAACCTAGAGAAAATCGGGAAAAAGGAAAATTCAGAAAGCGTGAGCAATCCTAGAGAACAAATACCTAAAACGTACTAATTGTTATGAATGATCCTATTCTTTCTATAAAAAGAATTTTTCTTCAGCCTGGCTCTTCTTATGTCATGTCTGTTGCCTTTCATAAGACAACGATTAGTCTCTTTCTGCTGCTTAGGAATACCCTTCTTCATTTTCTGCTGATGTTTCTAAACCTGCTGCAAGCTCCTATGGCTATACACCGAGAACGTCTGCAACACCTCCTCTTTTTTTCCCACTGGAATGCTTGCAGCCTTTACAGAACCCACTCCCTTGGTAAATGTCAAGCCCCTAGGTTTTATCAACAAGTTGGAAGCTTAAGAACTATGCACCTGCAACACCTTTCCAACAGCTCACAGACATCCTTCCTCAAAGCTTGTGGAATTAGACTGGTCTGTTGACTGCTTGTTAAGCTTTCCATTCATGTCACCAAGCTTCTGCTCAATCTCACATTAATCTCACATAAATCCCAAATTTTGTGGGCTATATGTGGGGTAAATCTTGGTGCAGAAATACAGAGTGCAGGAAACAACGGATGGAATGTTAGCGCCATTGATTTCACTCTTCTATTATGTTTAAGTCCAATTTGGTACAGTCAATGATACAGGTGGACTAGTTAATGCTCCATATCCTCATATTTGGGCCAAACCTTGTGCCACCTTAATGATTATTGCAATTGTGTTTCATTTGAAAGTTAGCACTCTTTCAAGGGGGGAAAGATAATATTTCATATTTCCAAGGGGATGCTAAGGTTATCAAAACTACTCAACGCGAAGGTGAGTATTCCTCATTTCCTTCTTATTTTCTATGAGTCAATCTGTTTTGATTCAGATTCTCTCCTAAGATCTATAAAATTACCTCCCAGCTTTTTTCCTTGTTCATCTCTGGAGTTTTAAACACTATAAGATCTCTATCTTCGAACTTGAGTGCCTGATTTTCTACACAATCTGTTACTCTTATGGTAGTGCTTCTAATATGATAAAATTCAATATTATGAATGACTGGCTAACCTGTTTTAACCATTTTAGTTGTTTTAAAAGCTCCTAGTTTTGGGGATAAGGCTTGCCTTTCTGGTGTTTATGATTATCTGAGTCCCCTTTTACTGCAATATCTTGGAAACCAAGCATTTGTAATCTCTTATCTCTACAATCAAGGCATTGACTTTGGCCTGCTTATTTGTATAACCCCCTAATCCTTTCATTCAGATTTTTGTGAACTGACCCCTGTGATCCAGAAGGAAGTCTCTTCCACAACATGCTTTCTGGGGTTTTCTTTTGTTATCCCATTGAAATTGATCTTTATCTGCCCCTCCCTTGGAGGTTTCCAAGACTCCTTGGGAGTAGGCAGCTCTCATTCAACAGGAACGTACATGCATAACATACCTCTTTTGGGCATCCAGGTTTGAACCTAGTCATTGGATAAGGAAACTTGTATTTTTTAGTTAGACCACTATAGGGAATAAACCTTGAACTTGTATAAATATTATCAATAGCTCACGCTGGGAAATGTTTGATCCTGTTAATTCTGTGCTAGAATACATTATTCATGCCAATCAACTATTGTCTATTTGACTGCCTTTCTTACAAGACTTGCATTTATATATGTCCTTGTTATAATATAGTTATAGACTTTCCTCAACAAGCAGTTCATTCCATTTAAATCAGATCCATGAAGAAAAGATTTGAAAAAAACTTTGGAATGCCTCTGAGTTAACAACAGCTGACATGAATATTGGTTCCCTTAAATTGAATGACTGTTAGCAGAGAGGCATCGGCTTGGCACTGGAAATGAACTACCACAGTTGGGACTTTCACAATTTTCAGCCCTGACAAATCATAGTAGGTATCAAACAGAGAAAACCCACCTATAGATTTCGGGTTACCAGTCCCTGCCCTGAAACCATCCCTCACTGCAGTATAAGAAGACTCGTCCATACGAGCCATAGAGGTTCCAGAATCAATAATAACTCCGTCGTTGCCAGTAGCATCCACCCTGAACACAGAGGCAGGGATGGAGGTGAGACTTATCGAGCGCTGTGTAAAAATTGCAGATTTGGGTACTGCAGTTGCAAAAAAAATTAGGGAACTAGAGGTTCCAGACATGCGCTTGTCGATTAAACAGTAAAAACTCGTTTGTTGAACTGTGCCCCTGTCTAAGATGGAAACGAGAGTATCCCTCGGCCCAGACCCAGAAGCCCTGCAGCTCCAACAAAAATCCATTTGTTGTCATGGCCACAGCCCAGAGCCATTCTTCTGATCACTTTCTTTTTATTTTTATGAAGGGGACTTACAATAAGATATAGTAATTAAACTTGATAAAGATTACACTTCCACCCGAATATTTAAATAGCAATTGCACCAAGAGGCGCAAAGGAATGCTGGAAGGTGAAGCGGTGACTATGGAAGGGAAGTGTCTTGATGTATACAAAGACACTATTCACAATCTATCTGCATACTAAAATGAATAAGGATTTACAAGATAAGGAACTACAATTAAAAAAATATATAAAGAGGAAGAAAAAAAAAAAAACACTGTACTAAAATAGAAGAGAATGAGATTAATAAGTTCACACAATATCACTTTATGAATACAGGATCCACAAGTTCACATTGCACAGTGAATTGAAAATGGATCCAGAACAAACCTAATCATAAATCAAAAGTATAAAAACAGTGTAAAAAATATTTCCTGACACAATTTGAGAAATATTAGCACACATAACAAAAAATTGTATCTTCCAAAACATATTCAAATTCATTAAGTAACAAAATCAATGGGAAAAACTATCGTTGAGCTCACATCCATGAATGCACGCACATAAAATAAAGGTGTATGCAAACCAAAAAAGATTAAAGGATACAAAACAAAGTTCTTATTAATTTAAACGTTCTAACACAATAAATACATTCATCTGTGACAAATAACATTCAAAGTCGGCTACCATTCCCCATATAACATTTTTGAAAATAACCTCCTCAGCAATAGCATTAAACAGACCACTGGAGAGTTGTCTACAATAGTACACAAGAAGATAGTAACATCTGATTTCTCCTGCACATGCCATTTTCCAACTTCCTGAAATCCTTAAACTGTCACTTTTAAATCACAAGCCCATACACAGTACATAGTTATGTTCAATAATGCCAACTTTTCAATGATTATGTATCATTTATAGAATAGCTTGTGCTGATTTATTCAATCCACGGATGGTATTGTATCACAAATGACATGGTAATCAGTATATATTCCACAAACTTCCTGCAACTACAAACTCCTCATAATGCTTGCAGATACAGAGCCTGTAATGGTTATTCATTAAAATTCTGTTTTCACTTGCAGTGATCTAATCTCAAATGATAAATATAATTTCATCAGCGATGACAATGGATAGAAAGGCTTAGAAAAGCTCAAAAAAAATCATTGCTTTGTCTGATCACAAGCCTCAACCACTCAAACCTTGCATCTAACATCATATTTTTCCAAAATCCACCTCCAATGCATCTGGCTTCTTGAAAAATGTGGAAGTGTTTTTTCAGGAGATGATTGAAAGCTTCTGAGATGTTTGGTGAGGAAATATTATATGTGTATTTGTGAAAATGCACCATTTTGCTATTCCCTGAAATTTTTAAAGTGCCATTTTGAAATGCATTCATAACATTTCGCAAATGCATACAAAATACAGAGTTATGTTCATTAATATCAATATTTCAGCAATTGTGTATCATTTATATAATTACTTATGCGGCTTTATTCAATTCTCATACAGTCTTGTATCACAATTGACATGTTACCACATATGTTCCTCGACTATGTCCTGTATGTGCAGTCTCAGGTGTCCATGTGACTTTATCCATTAATTGCTAGAGATGTTTATCGAGTCAGAACCTAAAAAGGTACTTTAGCTGAATTTGTAATTACGTATGTTCATCACAATTATTATGATGTATTTCATAATCCATCTTTTACACTCGCCGTATTGGTATCAGTCAACCATCTGAGAGATTCGCTAAATCTATAGGAAAAATATTGAAATTATCCATTGTAGCTACTTACTGGTACTGTGTTGATACAAAGCAAGCTTGTGAATAGATTTGAGATGAGCCATTTATGTATTTACACTTTCTTACATCTGTATATGCTTCTATTTTTAGGAAATCACAAGGTGTGGATTCTGCACTAGGACAACAATCCTCGTTCTCTCGTAGTCACTACTATTCACTTAGTTCTTAATCTATATTGTTAACTGTGAATGTTTATTGTCCCCGCTTGACTTTAAAGTGATACATGTATATGATTCTGAAGCATATTTTGTATTAATATTAAGCTAGATTTAGTTGCCCTGGAGACTGGGACTAAACATTTAGGTAGAAGGTGGGCCTATTTGGCCAAACACTCATAAAACAATATTATTGCAAAATTTTGATCCCTTGTAAGGAAATACAAATTCATCATATCTGTTTTCTTTTCCACATGAACAATTAATAGGAGAAAGCATCATAATGGTTTCGTTAACATGCAATGATTACCACCACAAGCTATCCAAATCCACTGTAGTTGGCTAACGAAGGACCAGCTTCATTGGTTAGCTGAGATGATGATAGGCTGCCCACTGACATTGATTTCATATCTCTAAGTTTCAAGTTATAACACTAAAGAAACTAGTGTTCTCCCCGATTGAGGGCAACTGACCTCTGCCATTCTCCTCTGCACTCCAAGATCAGTCAACAATGCGCAATTAGCCTTTCTGCCATTCTCCTCTGCACTCCAAGATTAGTCAACAATGCGCAATTAGCCTTTCTGCCATTCTCCTCTACACTCCAAGATCAGTCAATTTTGTTGACTGATGCACAATTAGCCTTTCTTTTGGCTTATGAAAAATAGGCTACGAAAACAAAGATGTCGATTACATTCTACTTTTCCATATATTATTGATGCCAAATTGGCTCCTTGTTATCCTGGAGGAGAGGAATCCACTGTCGATCTTGACGAGTGTCCCATTTGTTTTCTTTACTATCGAAGACTTAATAGGTCAAGATGTTTCCTGAAAGGAATTTGTCCAGAAATTTTTTTGCAGATGAAGCCCCAAAATTGTAATCGCCCCTACACAATGTCCCTTTTGCAAAATGTCAAACTATGCTGTGGAGTATAGAGGTGCTAAAACACAAGAGGAGAAAGGCATTGAACAAGCTGAAGATCAAAAATTGGTTGAAGCAAAAATAAGGATGCAACAATAAGAGCTTCAAGCCGAGGAGAAGAGAATGCATAGAAGACAAGAGGCTATGCATGCTGGACTGACACTACCTTCTGAAGAAGTTGACATACAGGATCTTCCTGTTTGCAATGTAATATCATATACTAATTAGTAATGGGGTCAATGCCACTCATGGTTCGTCGTTAGATCTAAATGGGATTCATTCAACTCATGGTTCATCTAGGGTTGTTGATACAAGGTCCCAACCTTTGCCTGATCAATACAACAGGGACGATGAATTAGAATTGGACCTAGAGGACATAATGGTTATGGAAGCTATTTGGCTCTCTATCCAGGAGCATGTTGCACATAGAATCTCAGGACCCTCTTCTTTTTCCTTGAAAAACATTATTTCGTTTAGACCTCGTCAAACATCTAGGTTGAGGGATAGTTCTGAGTATACTATGTCACATCCAACATCAGCTGATTCAAGAGAGGTTGTGCCAAGTAGCTCTGTGACAGGGGGCCTTGCTTGTGCAATTACAACATTAGCTAAAAGACAAGTACTAAATAGTGATTCAACATCTGCAAGGCAAAGCTCTCAAAATCATCAAAGTTGGAGAGACCCTGCTGGAAGTGGTGGCATAGAGGGACACGAGGTTATATATCATAACCCAAACAGTGAGAAAGAATTATCAGTCTTTGATATATAGGAAAGAGGGCATGGAAACCGAGAGACAAAAGAGCAGCAACAGCAGTTATGCACAGAAGAGGATAAAAACAGTGTGGATATAGGAGGTGGTGACAGAGCTGAGGCCCATGCACCAGACAGTTGGATATAGGTTTTACCTAAAATTGGACGTGCATTTTCTCCATGTATAAGAGAAGGAAGTCAAGGCTCAATGTCTGATTGGGTACTTGATTATAGTTCTGAAGTAGTTGAAGTTGGGACTAGTTTTTCAAGTAGTGTACCCTTAGCTTCAGACTTACCTTGGGAAGCACCTGAAGTTCCTCACAATACTGAAAATTATGCCAATCCACCTTCCTTTAATGCACAACCTTATGGGGTCCCCGAGAGTTTTGAAGAACAGATGATGCTAGCATTGGCCATTTCACTTGCTGAGGCCCAAGCACGCTCATGAATTTATGGAATCCTCTGTTATACGGACAGAACACATGTTGTGATTAGAATCAGATGTATTTCTATTACTTTCAACCTTCCCACCATGTTAGCATCATGTACATGTCTATAAAATACTGACTTGTCATTGATAGGACAGCTTGTTAGAGTGTCCTGTCAATGACCAACCAGTTAGAAACTGTTTTTTGAGTTGGGGTTATCCATACATTCTGAAGGTTTTTTTTTAAAGGTCACAATTATGAAATCAATTATATGATCAAGGAACTACACTGGAAGATAAACTGTATTAATGGTGCAACTAGACAAAGTGAATGTTCCGTGTGCCTTATTCTGTATGGAGTCTATGCTGCAGACACCTATACATGAAAATTTTACGTGGTTGTTCTCGACCTGATCTGTCATTGGTCTTTAACAACTGCAAAGGAAAATTTTATATAATCTTCTTTGCAGATTTTTATGGTTTAGATATTGTATATGGGGTCTGGTTCTAAATTTTTTATTGTTATGGATGAAATCATGAATAGATTATCGATCAGAAGTTGGAAGCTTGCATATTCAAGCAAGTTTTTTTTTTTTTTTTTGGTTGCGTAAAAACTGTTTTCAAAAAATTGATATTTTCCTTCCTCTCCTTGTTTATCATATATTCGCTCAGTTAATTTGTTAGAATGGGCTTGATGCCTCTTACTTTCAGGTATTTATGAAGGGCCTTTTGTAAACTCTCATCCAAATCGCTACAACCCAATAAACATAAGATCCAATCCAATCAATAAGATCCAATCTATAAAATGAACTTGTATATATTTAAAACCCTCAAAAGCCTAAAGTTCCAAAGCTGTAAACCCTAGAAGCCTGAAAATTCAAACCCCTCAAGCTTTGTAGGATCCCAGAAAACTTGAAAATCCAAACCACTAAACCCGGAGAAATTTGATAGCCTGCCCCTAAAGACCCTTTAACCTTGAGAAGACTAGAATGACAGAAAAGAATAAAAAACAGAAAGAGAGATAAGGCATCATGATACTCACTTGAAGTAAGGTCCATCGTCTGGAATTCGATCTCCTTCATCTGCTGTATTTTTATGTGGGTGTTTGAAGGCCATTGCATCGATTGAAACCCCTTTGGAATACCCACTGCAAATAAACTCGAGGAAAGGACCTTCTCCTTTATAAATAGTGACTGTTAGATAAACATGGGGTTCAACAGAAGCGATATCACTGTCACTATCTTCTTCCTCCTCCTCGTCACCCACGTCCCCTGGCATAACTTCAACTTTTGTATCCTCGTTACCATGTTTCTTCCACAAAATAACCGCCTGATTGCCCAGCATATCTTTGATCTCCCAGGGAATGGTGCCCGGGGGTTTAGGATCCTATAAACACATTCAATACAAAGGAATCATGACCATATGTAACTCTTCAGAGCAAGATCATAAGCTCTTAGGTATTTTGCTTTTACTTTACCTCGGTGGTAGGGTCTGATTCAGGTGCACAATGAATCTCGTCTTCGAGCATTTCCACTAGGTTTTTGTTTGATTTCGTATAGACTGCAACTGAAGTAGTCGCCCGGCTGGAAACCCATGGTGTTCCCTTGATTGTTTCTTTCCTGTAACAACTTTGAAATGTAGATGCAGTGGCCGAAACGATGAGCCTCTGATGCTTTAAGCCTATGAAAGCCTTTGGTGCTACAGAGAAGGCTACCCTACAGGCAAAGCAGGTGATGCGAGAGTCATGGGTAGTTACGAATCTGGTTCTCTTGAGGCCACAATTATAAACCTGAAACCCTGCTCTATGCCACAGAAAAAACAGTTGAAGTCCATCCTGGAAACCCTACTCTGTGCCACAGGAAAAACAGTGGAAATCCAACCTGGAAAACCTACTCTGAGCCACAGGAAAAACAGTCGAAATCCTGGTTGAACGATACCTGGAACAATGAGTATTATTCACTGGCAGTCTCTGGGCCCAGACTCACGAATTTGGGGATTGATAGATGGGTCAAGCAGAGGCGGTCCTATTGTTGGGCGGTGAAAAAATCGTATTATCACCTTAAAAGAAAAATAACCCAACCCAAACACAACGTTAATATACAAACATCTTTCATCTTGTGATAATTCAAGCTTTATTTTTTTTAATTAATAATTAATATCATTGTATAGTTGTTGTTTGTTCAATAATGTCAAACATCAAATGTGATAATAATCCAATATTATCGAATATCAGCACATTAGGGGAATTTTGAGGTCTAAAATGGGCCTCCTAAGGAAATTATAAAATAATAGTAGAAAAAATCTAATAAGATTTGAGGACATCATCAAATTTTAGAGGGAAAAATGAAAAAACTACTTTTTCAATTCATATTTTCAACTTATCTCCCAAAGTTTTTACTCAAATTTCGAGTGGGAGTACTCGTTGGATGTGGAATTTAATTCCCCATCCAAGGAGTACCCATGTTGCATACTTTCGATGGGTCCTCCTACATGAAAAATGAGAAATACATAAAAAAACGTGATTACAATAACGTTTGTTATGTATTTCTCATTTTTCGTGTGGAAGAGTTCATTGAAAGTATGCAACATGGGTACTCCTTGGATGAGGAATTAAATTCCGCATCCAACGAGTACTCCCGCTCGAAATTTGAGTAAAAATTTTGGGAGATAAGTTTAAAATACGAGTTGAAAAAGTAGTTTTATTATTTTATTATTTTTTATTATTTTTACTTTTTTACTCCAAAAATGGTGAATCATCCATTATGGATGACATCATCATCTTGAATCCTATTGGTTGTTATAAAGTTTATTTTTGTTGTACATTTTTCTTATGAGGCCCATTTTAGACCTCAAAATTCCTCTAATGATCAAATGTAATAATAATCAAATATCAGCATTGGATATACATTATTCAAGAGTCCTCTCAAGATATTTTATCTTTTGTCTTTGTCATATTCACTTGCATGAGGGATAGCAATTTCTTGTAGCTTTTGGCTATTAAAAAAAATACTATTGTCATTAATTGTCACTATGGGTCTATAGGGAAGGTCAAGTGGAATTTATATTGGACTCGTATGTTTTTGTTAGTGTTTGGAATGAATTTTGTTAGAATTATTGATATATAACAAAATTATTATTTGGTATGATAAAATTTATGCATAAATATATTATAAGTAGGAAAAATTATAATTTTTTATTATTTGAGCATTGTTATTTCATATACGAAGTTTATATATTTGTGTTTGATTTTGTAAATGGTGTAAAAGGAGTATACTAGATTTTTTAAATTAGATGAATCTAATGACAACTGATGTTTATTGATTTGATCTTGTAAGTGATGGTGAGATGTTACAAAATAACTATGTGAGATTGTCTTATATTAGATGTATCTAGTTTCTCCCCAAAAACAAAAAACAAAAATCATGACTCTCCAAGGAGTTTTCAAAAACCTCCACTAAATCCCTAAAAGAATTTTAGAGACGATTTTGACAAGACTTTCGCAAGCCTAAACCGCCCTTGAAGGTCTTTTTTTTAGTATTGTTTTCATTATATGTCCATTACAAATAAGTTAATCAATATAAAATTGACATCAAATCGACATTCACAAGATTGATGAAGGAGAAAATAAGGGAATTTCAAATTTAGGAGGGCACAAGTTTTAGAGATATATCACAACAAAGATCGACAATTAAGATAATCTACAAATTAGGGTTTTGAAATGTACATAACTTAGCATTGGCATAACATTGATTAATATGTAAAATATAGTTGTACCCTATGTCTCCTATATAATATGGAAAATAAGGAAAAACCCTCACCTAATGAAGCTATCATAACATAAGTGGAAAACATAGATGATCTTGATTTTTCACCCATGGCAGAGGCTTGGAATATAAGAAGAGAGATCTAGTGGAATGCCCATAATTTGGTTTTGTTGTAGTAGTTCAATCAAAAAGACTCAAGAGCAAAAGATGTTTGGGTTAATTACCTTATAGAGTTAGAATATTGAGATTGTAGTAGAGTTGAACTAGTTCTTTAAAATGAAGAGAAGAGGAGTAGTTCAAGAAATGAACTTATAAAAGGTTGGTTAAGGAGATCCTGACATGGATAAATAATTTTGTGGTGGAAGAGGATTACGTGTCTTTTAGTTCTCCAACCATGGAAGTGTAAGCACCAATGCTTGGAGGTGACCTATAATAGATTAAATCATATTAATAACTAAGGGAGTAAGGTGCCATGGAGGAAGAACATGCATTAAAGAGGGGAAAATAGGATTTAAATCAAAATGCAATAATTAAGAAGTGGTGGATGAATAGAACGAAGGAGATTCATCACAATACTATGGTAATGAAAATGAGCATTGGTGAGGATAGAAACATAGAGGCACAAGTAAAAGAGTTCAAAAGGTTTCAAAGGTGTCAAGAGAATACCAAACACTTGTTCAAATAGGGGGATTTAATAATTGGAAAGAGCTTGGAGAGAAGAATAGGTGGGGAGAATATGTCAAGAAATTTGGAAGAGAAAAAATAAGTGATGGCTCAAGTAGGTGAGCACGTTCAATTAGACGGATCATGATTTTCTAAAAGGAAGCCTTAGTTTGTAAGATATTGATTAGCCTATGGAGAGAGATATCATCATAAAGAAAGAAGAGGAAGAAACACTTAACAATGTGTTCTAATTGTTTGAGCTACAGGAAGGTCAAGTAGTAGACATAATATAGCCTAAGAAAAGTGGATCCAATCCAAACCAACCACCCTATGAATTTTAAAAGCCTAGAGGTAATCCCAAATTTTTATTCTACTTTTGACTGGATATAGTAATAGTGAAAACAAAAGGAAGGTGGGAATACAAGTGGAAGTGGCATATGTTATGTTTGAATTTAAGTTCAAGTGGGGGAGTAGGCCTAATTATTCAAACATGTCTATAAGGTTTTATCTTGGTGAACAATCCAACCAACGATATAATTATAGTAGTTCCAAGAACTTTATGAAAGTTAATGGTGATGAAAAACCACATTGGTTCTTATGTGGATTCATCTAGAGGGTGAAAAGGATTGTAGTGCTAGTTTCTAAGTTGATAAAGTTCCTAACCACATTGTGGGGGAAGCTTCTCTAATGATGCATGAAGTTCATATAGATTTATACCTAGGGTGTAGCTAAGGCCTTGGACGAATTAAAGGTGGTATTTATAGCTAAGTTCTAGAGGCTAAACATTGAACAACAAAAAATCACTAAGTTGAAGGATATTAAGAAAATGGTTGGAGAAAGTTCTCAGGAGTATGATGAAAAGTTACAAAACTTGACCAACAAACTCTCTTATATTATCCATGAAACTCAACACAAAGAATGATCCATTCAATTTTTTTTGCTATTTAATAGTGTACCATTAATGCAATAATCGTGGGTGACATAGAGGGATGTATTATATTAGGCCATGACGATAGAATCTTGTAGGGTGAACATCCATTTTACTAAAAAATTTCATGGTTGGTAGGATCTAAGAGAGAATTATGTAAGGAGTTCCTTCTAGGTAAAGGACATGGGTATTACTATTGTCAAAGGGGGTGGCCTACGAGGACACATTCATATCTATTGATACATTGGTATTACCTCTTGCAATTGAGTGGCATCTAGGGTGTTGAAGATCCTTATAAGAGTCCCTTTGTACTAGCAGTCGCAAGGAGGATGCCATCAAGGTGAGCGCAAAGCAAGCGATGCGAGAGTCATGGGAAGTTACAAATCTGGTTCTTTTGAGACCATAGTGCTCCACTCTCATTTTCCCATGTTTGGGAAGTTACAAATCTGGTTCTCTTGAGACCATAGTGCTCCACTCTCATTTTCCCATGTTCCAAGCCTAAACAGGCCAACACAAAGCTATTGGGAGCATGAGAAACAACACACAAACCCTTGGGGTTTGCCATCATCTCAATATGGTGCACCAACTTCAAATCCACGAAATTGTACACAAATCTTGTGCTCCAACACCACCACAATCCATCCTGTCTTAGCTTCACGACTCAAACCTCAGACCTGAAGGATAATTCCCTAAGACAATGGCTCTAATGATCATCCCAGATCATGACCTTATTGGGAGGGTACTGGGGATTCGAAACCCCGCCCACGAGGGTCAAAATATTACATCAAAATAACATCTCCACAACACCAATACTGCCATTGTTGAATTCCCTTCTAAAGGTTTCTCTGAATAGATCACAATTTCTATGCATAACTCACTCAAGGTGTATCGAGAGGCTATTAGTCTATTAGCTATAGAATTGGACCCTTTTTATTTGTAACTTAGAAAAATGGAAAAGATGTGGAGATAATCTCCATTCTTCTTCTTTAACCAGGCCATGTAAAATAAATGAAGCAAATAGTCTTAACCGCCTAGAGAAGGAAAGTTGAGAACAATAATTAGCATGAACAAACAAAGAATCCAATGAGCTAAGCTTAGAGGGGTCTCCCTTTGTAAACAAGCATCGATAGGCTTGTTACAGTTAGTATGAATATTTTCTAGAAGTTGAGTAGTCTTCACATCACCAACCACATCCAATAGAAAGGTACCAACCCCTACAATAAAAATGATGTCTACAAATAAGGTGTAGTTAATACCAATAATATCATCTTATGAATCTATTGCAATATGATTTGGAAAGTACGTTTCCATATATGTGTGAAAGAAACAATCGATTTGGTTAGCAAAAGGAAGTATTTTTTAAGACCTTAGGAAACCCCCTTGAAGGAGACAAGAAGGGTTTGATACCATATAATACATGTTGATATATGAACCCTAGTTTTGACGTGTTCTGTGCATGTGTTTGTTCACCTAGTTTGACATGTGATAGACAATATATGAAGCCTTTTTCTCCATCTATCATATTCATTAGATATCATGTTGCTAAGAATGAAGTGTCTAGTTTAGATTTAAAGCTTCTATTTTAGTTTGTTGTTAGGGGGTTAAATGGGTTATAGGTTTAGGGGTATAGGGAGATAAATGGGTTAGGGGTTGGGAATTAGGGTTTAAGGGGTTAGAGGTTTAGTGGGTTAAATGGGTTAGGGGTTGGGAATTAAGGTTTAAGGGGTCAGAGGTTTAGGGTTTAGGGGGTTAAATGAGTTAGGGTCAGTTTAGAGGTTTAGGGGGTTAGGGGATTTAGTAGTTAAGGATTTTAAAGGGTTAGGAGTTAATGGGGTTAGGGTTTATGGGGTTAAATGGGTTAGGTATTTAGGGGTTTAGGGTGTTGAACTTGTTAGGGGTTGGGAATTAGGGTTTAAGGGGTTAGGGGTTGAGGGTTTAGAGGTTTAGGGTTTAGGGGGCTAAATGGGTTAGGGGTTTAGAGGTTTAAGGGGTTAGGGGATTTAGCAGTTAAGGATTTTAGGGGTTAGGGGTTAATGGGGTTAGGGTTTAGGGGGTTAAATGGGTTAAGGGTTGGGAATTAGGGTTTAATGGGTTAGGGGTAAGGGTTTAGGGGGTTAAATGGGTTAGGGGTTTAGGGGGTTAATTGTGTTAGGGGTTTAGAGGTTTAGGGGGTTAAATGGGTTAGGGGTTGGGAATTAATGTTTAAGGGGTTAGGGGTTAAGGGTTTATAGGTTTAGGGTTTAGGGGGTTAAATGGGTTATGGGTTTAGGGGTATAGGGGGTTAAATGGGTTAGGGGTTGGGAATTAGGGTTTAAGGGGTTAGAGGTTTAGGGGGTTAAATGGGTAAGGGGTTGGGAATTAGGGTTTAAGGGGTTAGAGGTTTAGGTTTTAGGGGGTTAAATGGGTTAGGGCCAGTTTAGAGGTTTAGGGGGTTAGGGGATTTAGCAGTTAAGGATTTTAAAGGGTTACGGTTAATGGGGTTAAATGGGTTAGGTTTTTAGGGGTTTAGGGTGTTGAATTTGTTAGGGGTTGGGAATTAGGGTTTAAGGGGTTAGGGGTTAAGGGTTTAGGGGGTTAAATGGGTTATGGGTTTAGATGTTTAGGGGGTTAGAGGATTTAGCAGTTAAGGATTTTAGGGGTTAGGGGTTAATGGGGTTAGGGTTTTAGGGGGTTAAATGGGTTATGGGTTTAGATGTTTAGGGGGTTAGGGGGTTAGGGGATTTAGCAGTTAAGGATTTTAGGGTTTAGGGGTTAATGGGGTTAGGGTTTAGGGGGTTAAATGGGTTAGGGGTTTAGGGGCTTAAATGTGTTAGGGGTTTAGAGGTTTAGGGGGTTAAATGGGTTAGGGATTGGGAATTAATGTTTAAGGGTTTAGAGGCTTAGGGTTTAGGAGGTCACTGGGATAAAGTTGATGGCATTGGAGTTGGTAGTTTCAGACTGTCACAAGGGCATCCAAGGCAACCATGACCTGATTGAAGAAGTGGAAAACAAGCTGGAAATCCACATTGAGGAAGATATCAATCCATTTTCGACTAAACCAGATATATAACCGTGGCTCTCTCTACTCACAGTATTTCATTGAGATTGTGTTAGGTATCTGTTATTAACCTATGCTTGTGTCTATTTAAATGGATACTATATTGATATCCCAAAAATGAGGCATTTTGGATTGTCTATAGTTTATACTAGTTCTGAAAAAGAACTAGAAACAATTAATCTCTTTGGCTGCAAAAAGTATTCTACTTGTTTTGTTGGGGAGTTTCTCTCAGGAAATTTATGGATAACCTGACATATTTTTTATATAAGTACTGTGCAGAATCTTTATAAATCTACTTGTAAAATCAGGGTCAATCCAATGCAACAACTTTTTCCCCAAAAAAAGCACAAGATCAAGCCAACATGTGTGATGTGTGCATTTAAAGAGATGGATAGGTAGGTTTACCCTTACGAGAACATGGTACCTTAAAATCTGACCACAATTGGTGAGTGAAAGCATTTGCAAAATGGCATCATGAGTGGAGCCTTTTCCAAAAGAGATTATTCAATTTACATTACAATATATACAACATGTAGTTAGTGTTCCATCCATGTTAGTGCACACACCTGATGGTATCAGTCCTTAAACTAGTACAAAAAAAATGATTTTATATATTCACATACAGGACAGTCACAAGATGTCAACAAAATCACATACTTATCGAAATCCTCAACCATGAATATGCTAAATTGCTTCCAAATGTGCTTGCAACTAGGCATCAAAGAAAATCATTGCAATGGGTTAAGGGGATCTAAGAGAGAATTATGTAAGGACTTCCTTCTAGGTAAATGACATTGGTACTACTATTTTTAAAGGGGATGGCCTACAAGGATACATTGGTAGCTATTGATGCAAAGCATAATTTCAACATTTTTTTCAAAATTTGTATTTGTCCTCAAGAAGGTCTTAGAGATTTATAGAAGAGGAAGTTGGTTTCCTTATTGCCCTATAGTTTTGTAGAATTTCTAATTTCATATTTGGGATAGGAGATTTTAGTAATTTTAGGCATAAGTTAAGATGTTGTTTGATTTTTAAGGCCTCTTAGTTATTAGGAACGTTGAGTCTTATGATTAGGATTACTTGTGGCATCCTATGTATTTTTCAAACTCCAATACACCAAGGAAAACATGTGGAGGAAATTTGGGGGAAGTGTGATTGTCCATAAAATGTAGATTGGATTTGGGGAACTTGTAGCTCTTTTCCTTGGACCCTACTAATTCTTAGAGGTTGTATTTGGAGCGGTTAGCAGGAAAAAGCATAATATGCCCAAGAATATTAGTGTTGGAGCACCTGTGGTTTGGGAGAAAGGATAAGGGGTTCTAGGAGTTAAGGCTTTTAAGGTTTAGGAGCAAGGGGTTAAGGGTAAAGGGTAAAGGGTTAGGGCTTATGGGATTTAGAGGTTAGGGGGTTTAAGGGTTAGAGGTTAATGGCTTAGTGGTTAAGGGATTCAAGGGTTAAAGATTAACCATAAATGGCTTACATATCAGGGTATTTAGGGGTTAAGTTTCTAAGGGTTATGGTATTTAAGTGTCAGTGAGTTAAGGGGTTAGGGGTTATGGGTTAAGGGTCAAGGTTTAAGAGGACATGGGATTAGGGTTTATGGGGTTCAAGGATTCTAAGTTAGGGGTTAGGGGTTAAGGGGTTAGTGGCTTTGGGTTTAAGGGATCAAGGGGTTAATTTGTTATGAGTTATGGGTGTAGGGGTTAAGGGATTGTGGCTTTGAGGTTAAAGGGATAGGTATTTTGGTGGTTATGGGTTAAGTGCGTATGGGTTGTGATAATGTGGCCCCTAATCCCCTTGTAAAAACTATTGCGGTTTCCCCTATCAATTTCTCTCATTGCCTTACCTATAGGTCCCCTGGCCCCTATGCCATAAGGCCCTAAGGCTCCTTCTCATTCTCTAATGTTAGGATTATAGATCTCAGTAAACCATGCTCAAACCTCTCACTTCTAACCATCCATGCTACCCTTATGTCCCCTTGCCCCGTTCAATACACCAAAAGATCCCCCTCCCCCAAACTTCATGATAATTGAACATTTGGAGGCGATAATTTAACAAAAACTTCACAACTAGTCCATTTATAATGGTGCCTTGGAGCTATTAGATGTCATTTCATTGAGCTACAGTGATAGGTGAGAGCTATGCATAGCTCACTAAAGGTGTATCAAGAGGCTATTAGTCTATTGGCTATTAAATTTGACTCTTTTTATTTGTAACTTAGCGAAATGGAAAATATGTGGAGACAATCTCCATTCTTCTTCTTTCATCGGGCCATGTAAAATAAATGAAGCAAATAGTCTCAACCCCTTGGAGAAGGAAAGTTGAGAAAAATAATTAGCATGAACAAACAAATAATCCAATGAGTTAAGTTTAGATGTGTCTCCCTTTGTAAACAAGAATCCATAAGCTTGTTAGAGTTAGTATGAATCTTTACTAGAGGTTGAGTAGTCTTCACATCACCAACCACATCCAATTGAAAGGTACCAACCCCTACAATAAAAATGATGTCTCCAAATAAGATGTAGTTAATACCAATAATATCACCTTATGAATCTATTACAATGTGATTTGGAAAGTATGTTTCCATACATGTGTGAAATAAACAATCCATTCGGTTAGCAAAAGGAAGTCTTTTTGAAGACCTTAAGAAACCCCCTTGAAGGAGACAAGAAGGGTTTGAAACCATATAATACAAGTCGATCTATGAACCCTATTTTTGATGTGTTCTATGCATGTGTTTGTTCACTCAGTTTGACATGTGATAGACAATATATGAAGCCTTTTTTTCCATGTATCATCTTCATTAGATATCATGTTGCTAAGAATGAAGTGTCTGGATTAGAGTTAAAGTTCCTATTTTAGTTTGTTGTCTTTTTTTGTCTTTTAGAGTACAAATATTTCTGGTCTACTGTGCTAAGGAAGTTTGGCTTTCAAATATTCAAGGAATATGTGAGCTAATCTAAGACCATATTGTAATATTTGAAATAACATGATGAACTATTTAGCACAATTTATGGTGTTGGATTAATTGAGATGTTTATTTTTGGATGGATCGATGTACATATATTTAGCCAATAGAAAAAAATCATTAAGCATTGTTGCAAGTATGTTATTGACATGTTGAAGTGTGATTGAGTCTTAGAGGTAGAAGATTTAGACTTGTATGTTGTCACCTATCCAGGTGTGATGATACCTTGTGGAGGTAGGCAAAGTTTCCATTTTTTAAACTCTTGGATATATTCTATACGCTCTTTAGAGAATTTCAACCTTTTAAATAAAATTACAAACAAATGTACATTCATGCAATAATTACTAATTGATTTGGGGGTGACTCAACAAATTGTAGCATGTTGGCTTGTTGAATTTGTTAGTAAGTTAATTAGGGCTTGATAAATTTGTAAGCTTCAATGGGATTTATTGTGGTTGTATGTGTTTTAGAGAAGCGATTTTGGAGTGGTGGCTGTACTTCCTTTATTGAATTTTATTTCTTTGGTTCTTCTTCTTGTGCATTCCCACTGTGGTATCTTCTCGTTTGCAAATATTTTCTTATTATGTACAGAAAAATTTCTTGTTGCATCCTTGAAAAAGTTGCACAAATGTCTTGATTTATCTCTGTAATACCTTGAGTTTTCTCGCTTCTTTCAATTGGGCTGGAATTTTTCACCTCAAGAGGGTTGTTATTTTTTTTCTAACTAAATTGTTAAAACATTTTTTTGTGTTTTATTTATTTATTTTTTCTTCAAGGAGGTGTTTCCTTTAAACTCTAGAAGAAGCATTGCAAGTGGTCTGATTATAGTTGTCATCAGAAGTTGTCTCTGATCATGGGCAAGACAACCCTCAGAGGGTGAAAATTGGGTATGTTATACCTATGGAAAACTTTGGCTAACATCCAATTAGATATGTTATACGTAGTTCACAATTAGGAGATCGCAGACCATACAGTTGCACATAAAAATGCACTACTCCTCAAATATCAGGGTAAGTGCAAGATTATTTATTGAATATAGTTTAGTCACATGATACAACTATCCCACAACTCTATAGTAGAGAGACCAACATGGAACAACAAACTTAAAATCGATCGATGCACTCACTTTCATGGGAATTTCATGAAAATTTTTATTTTCTTATATAATGCACTTTTACCCACATCTTGAGATCACACGAAAATGGTATTCATAATAAATTTTTTAGGGTGAAGTAATTCATTTTTCCTGCAATATCAAGTTACGTAGCTATAATGTCTCGTGTTTTTTCGTACATCTGACCGGAAACAAACCTTGCAGGAATTTTGAAGGAAATCCCACTCAAATTATCATAGAATCTCCAGGAGATCTCATTAAAAAAGTATGTTTCTCCTTATATGTTGATTATTATTGCTCTTTACTGTGTTTTGTATATAAATTCATTTCAATTCATTCATATTAGATATACTCTGGCTCCTGGTTCCAATTTAAAGGTCGAGTTATCATCATTGTTTGTTTTTATTTATTTGGAAAGTGCTTGTGGTAATTTGAAGAGTTTGTAAGAGACAGGAATCTCAAATAGTTGTTGACCAGGCTAATGCAAGTTTTATATGTAAAATGTGCGGCTTCAATCCCTGATGTCTCAAATTTGGCCGCGCATTCAGGAGCTAGAATGGTCATCCTTCACCCACATTTATCATGAGCTCAATCAAATAGCAGATAAGCTCTCATAGGAGGAATTCAATTAGTATCCAGCTGATGAATTATCAGCAAGATCAAGGTTGTGGCACACCCAAAAAAAAGGCAACTCGCAAAATTTAAGCTAACAACAATCCCTACTCATGAAGCTGACAACTTGTCTCCCTCAAGGACCAGTATCTTCTCCTTCATCAGACAATACTTACTCAACAACTCACTCAGCTGCATCATTTCTATACCCCCAACAATCTATTTATGTTATTGTGACCATAGCATTTTTCGAGTAATCTGATGTTTCATAGGTGAATTTCAAATGCCAATTTACTGTTTGAAAACCAAATTTTCATCCCTTGTACCTAATGAGCCTTCTTCATTGAATATTTCTTTGAATGGTGTTTTGTTTACTAATTTTTATCATTCAATGATTTCTTATATGTCAAGATTCTGCTCTATTTCATGCCTTACAGTGTTTCCTTTGCAACATCTAGTGCAATTGCTAGTTTAAATTTTTGCACATATTTAAAAAAATACACAATTTTAGTTCATGGAATGTAACTCAATTGACAATCACCTTTTTATGAAGTTATATTATGTTATAACATGAGTTTCAAAGTTCAAATCCCCTTAAGTGGCCAACCAAAAAATAATATTTTTTATCTATTTATTTATTATATTTTTAGAATGTGGTTTTAATGAAAAAAGAAAAATATAATATAAAAGAAATAAATATCAATACATGATCAAATTTCATGCGGTTTGAATATCTATTTAAAAAAAAAATAATAATAATAATTGTCCACTATCCACTCATGGATATTTCAATGCAAACTTCAGAATGCTAATGATTTTGTCTTAATTGCTAACTATCTTAAATGGGTTTCATCTTAATTGTCATTGTCTTAAGTCACCATTGTCTTAAATATAAAGTTTTGTCTTAAATATTTTTGTCTCAAAGTTCTTTTGTCTTAAATAAAAAAAATTGTCTTAAAATATTTTTGTCTCAAATTGCTTTTGTCTTAATTTTTTGTCTTAAAATGTTTTTGTCTCAAACTGTTTTTGTCTTAAATATAAATTTTTGTCTTAAAATACTTTTGTCTTAAATTTTTTTGTCTTTTTTTTTTTTGTCTCAAATTATTTTTGTCTTAAATAATTTTGTCTCAAATCATTTTTGTCCTAAATATAAAGTTTTGTCTCAAACTATTTTTGTCTTACACTATTTTTGTCTTAAATTTTATCTTTAAGACAATTCAATTGATATTAAAATTTAATATAAAATAACTAAAATAAAAAGTGACTTTTTAAGACAAAAGATTTCTTTTGTCTTAAAAAAATGTCTTAAAACACCCCACATGTAGTAGTGAATGCAGCTTTAAAAAAAAGAAGTGCTATATACGATCAACATCAACACTAATAGAGTGAGGTTGAACAAGAAAACAATGCTATAGGCGACCAAGACTAAAAAATGAGGTTCAATAAATCTCAAATCTTACTAAAAGAATGAGGTTCAATAAATCTCAAATATTTTAAAAGATGCCTTAGAGTTTCATTTTGGCAACTTCTTACGATAAAGGGAGATAGGAAAGAAAGAGAGCTGCACCTTTGCTCGAAGGTTTTAAGAACTCCGTAAAATATTGTCAAATACTTGCAAAAATTTGTATCATGAATATGAAGATGCCATCATGATATAGATATAGCCACAACGTACACTTCAAGTTTTAACCTTGTGTCCTTTAGCTTTCACCATTCTTTCACCTCGGCTTCTTAAGCTTTCCTTTGCACCGAGACTAATATTATTACTTTCTATTCCTTAAAGCAAGCTAGATTCGGTTTTTCTCTTCACTCACATGAAGATTTTTAACTTTTGATTCATTTAATAATTCTGTTTTAGTCCCTTCCACTTGCAGCATAGGGCAGGGACTATAGCAATCGAGTTGGAGACATGACATTGATCCTTCTTCATGGTAACCTATAGTTTTCTATTACTCTTTTATGAAGAATGACACCACAACCAATCAAATAAAAGTTTTAGTGGTTACGATGAATAAGAAACTTTATCATCTTATTGGCCTCTTCCCGAGGCGAAGAGGCCATACATATATATTTTTCACGGTTAAAAAGATTGTTTTCATTGATATTTTTAAAAAGAAAACTAATACTAGCATTAGTTTCTTGGCATGAAATGTTTGCTTCCCATGTTTACATTCCCCTGTTTTTTTTTCTTCACATATGGCCTTCTACCAAACGATATCTATTTCCTTCTGCCACCGTCTGTCTACATTTTAGCACCGTCTGTCTAACTTTTAGCACCAAACTCTGTTTAACTTTTAGCACCGCCCACAGTTTCTCAAAGACCCCACCGCCCACCGCTACTGTCTGGGTCATCTGGGTCACACGCCAACTGAATTCCCACTGCCACCTGCACACCCATGTAGTTCGTGTGCAGTTCTTATGCAACCATCTACGCACCCATGCAAAAATTGTGTGTGCCACTTATGGGGTATCTAAATGCATGGCCTTCTCTTTTCCTTTTCCTTATGTTGCAGGGTATCTAAATGCCTATGGCATATCCTCTCAAGAATACAACATGCTCCCGCTCTGGCATAATTTTCTCCACCAGTTGTTCTCAAAATTATGCAATGTCAGTCATGGCATCAAACATTGGTGAGTCCTTCAGCTCTGCATCAATCAACTAGACAACCTGCATAACCAGCCTCCTATAAGCTCCTAGGCTCCATTCTCTTGTTCAACAAATCCTGTGAAGATTTTCTAGCCTTCAAGCATATTATCCCTTGCTTAACTCCTTCACATGCTCACTCAGAGAGGGTTTTCTTTCTATCCCTGTTCTATATTAAGACGAGAATACAAACTCTAATGACAAAGCTCCTTATTCACCTCACTCTGGAAATCTTCTGTTAGCTCCCGAACCTAACTCGCTAATGAAACTTATAGCTCCTTCACCTGGTACACTCTTTCTTCTATCTGCTCTAGTTTCCCTTCATATTAAGCCATGGTCCGAGAAGATCAATAGTGGGCTATGTCGGGCGCCTCTGTTTAGAATAGCTTTAAATCAATTCATAAGTTTAAACCAGTTCTAGGGGGGGACGCCATACTCTCCTCTTTCATTGTTTCTATGTGGCACTGTAATGCCCTTTCATTGCTTTCATGTGGCGTTGTAATGCCTTCTTTGAACAGGTGCATGCAGTTTATTGATGGCGGCTTCTAGTTTGTGGTCCATCCTACAACATCACTAATTGCATATCTACTCCATTCACCATGAATTTTTTTCATATCCATAGCAAATTCTTGCCATAAAACCATTTTCCATTTTCAATTTGAAAACTATATAATGCAAGATATTGAAATTTCAGTGGTTTTCATTTCAAAGATGTACATATTAGAAGGCTTTTTAATATATTGATAGTGCAACTCATGCATTTTTTTTCTAGTATTATACTGAATGAAGTCATTGACCATTTAATAAAGAAATACTATGGCAAACTAAATTATTATTATGGAAGCTTTGGCTTCCAAATTGGAAAATTCCAGACTCTAATTTATTGAATGGCTTAGTTGATTTCAAGATTAATCATTTTCCTTCTATCCTTCTATCTTCCTATTTGCATAACATGATTTATTCTATGGATACCTTTATTTTCTAAGCTTGATGTATATCCAGGATACCTTCTCTTCAGCAATCGAGCCATAACGATTAGGTTCGACTGGCTTTCAGTGAAATGCTCAGGTGTAACTTCTAACTAACTCACTGTCGGCCTTGCTCCAATCAAACCACCACATGATGCCATCATTGACCTAACACTAAATGCAGGTTCCTTTTCCTCTAAATTGTGAATTTTTAGGAAGGCCCGCGTTATCTCGAAAAAAGTCCCTCTAGATAGGAAGCTACAATGCACTATTGAAACATTCGACTCCTTTCATGATATATTTCAAACTATGTTTCCCAAAGGTTTTTCTTGGGAAGTAGTGGTTCAATTTTATACCGGCCCCCAGCTTGTAACTTTCAAGTTCGAGCACTCAAGCATCATGGAAGGGCCTTTTAAAGGCCATAAACCAACGAGAGAAACTGTGTAATTCATTGGAATTTTTATTGCTTGCTAAGGTCAGTACATTGCACTGCACTTGATCTTCAACCTTAAATGCCTAATCAATTGTTAATAAATTTTTAAGAAGTATTACAGAATACTGTAACTCATGTAGTTTTTCAGTATTAAATTCCATTTTAATTCATTGTAATATTTTAAGAGATTATTAATGTCTATAGGCGGTACTACGTAATTGAAAATTGACATTTCAGGCCAATACAAAAGCCAAGAGTTAGACACTATAAAAGATCTGAACAAGAAAGTAAAACAAACCTTCTATCATACATCTACAACTAACACACTTCAGTCATAAAAAATAAAGACACTATAACAGATGCATCAAGGGGAAAGCACACCATCATACCCATAGACAATAAAATTTGAAAGCGGGCTCAAAACTTGGTCCTTTCCATTAATCTTGCATAGGATTACCATAATTTATGAATGGAAAATTTAATAGGGGAAGCCATCAATATCATTTCGGATTTCCAGTCTGAATACATCGGCCCTGGTTATGGGCATTGGCCCTAGTTCGTAAAGCCAAATCCGAACAAAGTGGCAACGAAACGATGAAAAGCCAAATTCGAACAAAGTGGCAGTGAAACGATGAAGGAAAACGAGGCAAGCGGCACTTGTAGTCCATGCTAGTGTTTTGTTATTACACTTAATTGGAGAGTTTTGATCAACTATTAATTCGACTAACACGTTTACATTATTTTTCCCAGATTAAACCTTGTAAGGGATGGTTATGGCCCTCAATCTAGATATTTAAATCATTTTTTTAAATAAAAAAAATTGCGTTTTACAGGGTTGAAAGAATCCTTCTACTAGGGTCCCTAACTATAATTTTTCTATGGTTAACTCGCCGATTAAATGCTTATAAGGTGATGTGACTATAAAATATAGGGCGAGACTACATATATGTGGTTATTGATAACACTTCTTCTTCAGATGTCTTTGCCTAAAAGCCTCTTCTTTTACCTGATTAGGAGTTGTCCAACTGTATTACATTTATAAAAATATATTTTACTTTTATAAAAATACTTTATTTTATTTAATTTTAAAGTTTAGTTTAGATTGTGGTGTTTAAATGTAATTTGGTACTGTTTAATTATAAAATAGCAAAATTTAATTAAACTTAAATACAATAAAACAATTTTTATATCAATTTAATAATTATAATTTTGAAAAGTAATAAAATTTTCGATATAAATTATATTATCAAAGTTTTGTAGACAAGTTTGGAATTATCTTAATCTCATTGAAGTGGATAGTTCGAAATTGTCAACAAAATCTCATCAATTGCAAAAGAATAGCAATTAGTTGGAAAATACTAAATGTGTATCTATTTTATTGTCCGTCCCATTATCGTAAGTTTGTTACTTTTTTTTGTAAACTGTTGTCTTCGGTACCGTCGGGTTTGGAGCAGACAGCTAATAACAACCAAAGTTGGGATTGCCTTTGGCTTTGTTTGACCGGAGGGTTATAAGACCAGCCAAAGAACAGGTTTCAGTCCGGATGGAGACCATGAGCTAGAAAGGGGTAGGAGCAAGGTTGTGCAATAAGTACGAGATCAGGCCGCTAGCTATGCCAGATGGCTCTTAGTAAGTATTGGTAAGCTGTGCGTTTCGCCCCGATGCTTTTGTATGCCACTCTAACTCTAATTGCTGGCCCCGATGCTTTCGTATGCCACTCTTATAACTCTAATTGCTAGATGACCCTTATTTGGATGGCCTCGTTGGTGTAGTGCTCATTGATCAACTCATCTAGAGTCCGGTCCCTCCGCGCCTGCAATTTCCTTGAAACTTTTCTGTGGTAGAGACTAGCTGCCATTTCGAGGTAAGTGGTAATTAAACTTACGAAACAAATTAAAAATGTAATATATTTCGGAACGAAATCCATTAATGCTGGACTTCATGCCAAGCATTAATACCAAACATTCAATATTTCATCATCCATTATAAATATATACGTTAATGCTCATCGAAGGTGTCCTTCCCGAGGCTTCTTGATCTGCTTCGCTACCCTTCGTATGATGCTTTTATATTCTTGCTATGATGTTTCTCTAGACCCGATGCTTCATTGCGGTGGCTTTACCATATTTATTCAACATTTGTGTTGTAGTTGGTTGTTATGGAGGTCTAGATTTTTCAAGGCACGTTCTTTGTTGAAATCTTGTGGGAAGCTTCTTTCATATTCTTGCTTTACTATAAAGTTCTCACAATTTAACCATCCCAAATGCTTCCACTTTAGTGTTTCCCATCAAATAATTCAACCGTTCATAATGCTTCCACATCATTGTGTGCCGTCACATTTTGAAATCTTAAGGAAACTTCTTTCATATTCTTGCTTTATTATAAAATTCTCGCAATTCAACCATCGAAAATGCTTCCCCCTTATAGTTTTATTGTCTTTTAATAATTAGAATTTTGGAAGGGGGATTAAGGTTTAGGAAGGAAAGAAAAACAATTGAAGAAATGTAAAACAAAATTACAAGTTCCATCACATTTAGGTTACTGGTGAGCTTTCTCGATGGGGTGCAATTATGGTTGGGAAGGGCGCCAACTAGCATGATTGATATGCATGAGTTTATAGTGGACGAGAGCAAGGTAAGTTTGGGAAGGCTAGACAAAATCACTCACTACCTATACGGAGTGGGTTCACACGTGGCTTTCCCATTATATATATGATCAACTCTTGAGACTTTTGTCAAATCACTTTAAAGAGAGGTTGTGTGCCGTAACACTGGCTTGTCTCTCCTCCACGATTACTCCTTCAGACATTTGTTTTGGTTGGTTATATTCACATGTTGTGACTAGGGTTCATTATAAATCCACGGTTATCTCTTCAGGGTGGTGGATTTTTTTGAACCGTGTCTACGACATCACACCAACTTTTCGTCACTCTTGACTACAACTTATGTTCGCTTGTGCTCTGCGAATTTGAGACATGTTTGTCAAACTATTTTTTTTTTCCAGAAGAAAAAAACGCTGATTATATTGATATATAAACAGTACATAGACATATATTATCTCAACTGTAAAATAACAACGAGTAATCCACCATGACAAGGCCATATGATTGTTGCTCATTAATAGATAGAATGAGCAAAAAGTGATAGGCCGGCCTCCACATGTCGGGACAATATTCCATCCCATACAGATAGTAAATAGCTCATGAACAGAGAAGTAATATCCTGGTAAAGACGAGAATAGAGAAAATGGGAATACACATACAGATTGCTATGATAAGAGAAATTATAGGTGATGAGAGGGCAGTGTGATTGATAGTTATAAACAAAAGCTGTGTAAGAGATTAGATCAGTCCGCCCTTTACTTCGCCTTCTAAAATGATACAATATCCACATGTTAGATAGGCTCGCTTGCAATATGTTGGCAGATATTCACTTCACCATTAGTATCAAAAACTGGCTGACGTGCGAGAATTCCAATCAGGCTCGCTTGGCAAAAATTACCTCAGGCTCTCTTGCTATCCAATTCAGGCTCGCTTGGTTAGAACTTCTGGCTCGCTTGAGTCATATTCAGGCTCACTTGATGTTAAAAATCTGATTATAAAGGATGTTCAGGCTCGCTTGACGAAGACGCAATTCAGCTTATTAAGTTGAAAACCATGTTCACTTGTTGTAGAAGAAAGTGTAACCCCTGTCCAAAATATCCGGATCCTCCATCTTTTAACGAGCACGCTAGACAGTATAGCATACTCATAGCATCAGAGCCATATAGATCCAACAAAAAGCACGGGTCAAAAATCCTGTGACAAAAAACAGAAACTTCTCATATACCCCTGTTAAACCATTCGAGTAAAATAAGAAAATAATCAGAAGCTCATGGGATGGGAATGGAAAATTCCCCAATCTGACTGCCTTCGAAGAAATGGATAATCTTCATCAGACCATAATCAGTCTCCAGACCCATCTTTAATAATTTGTCTGCCCTCTTATTGTTCTCACGGTAGATATGATTGATGGGCGGACATCCCAATCTTCGCCATAGACGCCGTGTTCTTTCAATCCATCCTTGTAGTTGTGGAGACAACATGAGGCATCTGCTGGTAATCCAACCAATGATCAATTGTGAATCTCCATAAATTCTTACACCCTGTATTTGAATATCTGATGCAACCAGGAGACCCCCCCATAACGCCATGATCTCAGCCTTATTGTTAGTTCCGGGGCCTCCGTTCCAAAAAATGTGATATCGCTCACGATTAGATATTTTGATCCATGCTCCGCATCCGATCATTCCCTCGGCTGATGCCCCATCAAAAAAGATTGCAGGGATACTGATCACATGGGGTATAATACGATAAGAGCAATCCGACACAGGTGACATTTGATAGGGCCGATCATCCACCCAAGATTTAATAGCCACATAAACCCGTTGAATATGGAATGGACTATTCTCGAAGATCAGTCGATTCCGGGCCAGCCAAACCTCCCAGGTAAAGTAGAAAGGGAGTGATCTGAGATTACTGTTCAACTTATCCCATTCTTGTGCAGCAGATATAAAATCAGTAAAAGCCCAAGTAGGAGTCAGCATATAGGCACTGAATAGCCTCCATAGTCTAGCAGTTATAGGGCATGAGAAAAAAACATGTGATGTAGTTTCCTCGTCCGAGCAGCATAGTACACACCAACTGGGCCCCATATGACCTCTCTTTTTGAGATTTTCCCATGTGAGCACTTTACCCCTCCATAAAAACCATCCGAAAATTGTTATTTTCGTGGGTATATTCCTGTGCCAGAAAGGATAGAAAACTTTGGTGGCATGAATTTGTTGTGAATGAGCAATGTTGATTCGGTATACCTCCTGCACTATAACCATGTTGTTCTTAATCGGGCCGTTCCATATAATATGATCACCCCCAGTTGCATAACACAACCCAGCACATCGCAAGTGATCCCGAAAATGATCCCATTCATCTGACATGTTATCGTCCAGCCCAATCTGAGCAGCAGTCTTGAATATAGGAGCTCCATATGACCAATGATATATAATTTGAGAAAAGTATATAATACCCCTCAGAGTCAGAGCGTGTAGAAGACGATGAGATGGGGTAGATCGTGGCGACAAAAGATGAATATTTAACGATCCAATTGGTATGCGGCTCCCATCACGAAAGTGCCAAACTAATCTAGGAGCCACTTGGGTGATCATCTTTTTGAAGCTGCCCCAAATACAAGAAAATTTTCGAGGGAAAGAAAAGTTATTATAGCTGATCTGAAAAAGAGCATCACCTTGATAATATTTTGCTCTGTTGATATCATACCATATACCATTTCCTTTGATGGCCCTCCAGAAAGACTTCATTAAAAGGGCATTATTGAATTCACGAGTGTTTAGGATGCCCCACCCTTCCATATCCTTGGGTTTGTTGATAGCCGACAAACTACATAATGGATATTTCCTGTGCATTTCAGCCCCTCCCCATAGAAATTGAGTGATAATGCTGTTTATTTTGTTTATGATACCAGCAGGGATGAATAGGAGATGTCCCCAGAACACCATCATCTGGGATAAGACAGACTGAATCATGATGAGCCGACCACCCTTAGTCAACCATCGATGAGACCATAGATGAATTTTGTCCCGGAATCTGTCTAAAATCCAATTCCAATCACTGTTTCTGTATCCATAGGGTTTAATGTAATAGCCCAAGTATTTAAAACCTCTAGTTGCCAGCCGTATATCAACCCCGAGGAACTCAGTGATAAATTTGTCCTCCTGTATATCACCAAATTCATAAATGAGAAAAGATTTGCTGCAGTTAATGGCTAGAGCTGTAGCAGTGTGAAAACGCATGAACATGATGTGAATATAGAACCAATGATTCCTGATCAGCAGACCAAAAAGTAGTAAATCGTCAACGAAGAGAGAGTGTGATGTTGATACAGAATTTGAAAATGCAAAGCCCTTGATGTAACCCTTCTGTTCTGCAGAATGCATAATCCTACTAAAGCCATCCATGATAAGAATAAAAATGAGCAGGGAAAGAGCACATCCTTGTCTTAAACCTCGTCCAGCCTTGAAGAATTTAGTAGGAATACCATTCACAATAACAGCATAACTGATATTTGAGACGCAAGACATGACCCATCGTATGATTCGCACTGGGAGGCCAATCTTGAGCAGTAGGACCCTTATAAAAGACCAATCCATCGAGTCATATGCCTTATGTAAATCAACCTTCATAACTAGAGCCTCCTTCTTCCCCGCATGCATGGAATGCAGCACCTCCTGTGCTATGGCCATAGCATTGTGAATAGACCGACCATTGAGAAAACCATATTGCTCCACAGAAATATGATCAGATAATACAACTTTGATTCGATTTGCAATAATCTTTGAGGTGATTTTGTATATGAGGTTACAAAGAGCGATGGGCCTAAGCTCAGAAAATGACTGAGGATCCACAACCTTGGGAATAAGAGCTATAAATGTTGAATTCATGTTTGCAGGCATAATCCCCTGTCTGCGAAATAACTCCAACATATCAGTCAATTCTGATCCGAGCACATCAAAGAAAAAAATGAAGAATTCAGCAGGCCACCCGTCAGGCCCCGGGTATTTGTCATGTGGGAACGATTTCAGGACCGACAGAACCTCATTCCCAGTAATACATTTATCAATCAGTGCTATATCCTCATGATCGAAAAATCTGGACATATGATCAAGAGCCCGGGTCTGATTATCAGCGGAAATCGAAGGGTCCACCATGTAGAACTTTGAGAAATATAAGTAGGCTTCTTCTTGAATCTCAGAATTGGTGACCGCAAAACTGCCATCGCCCCTTTTAATACGCCAGATGGCATTGCTATTTCTCCTAGCGTTTGCAGTTTTGTGAAAAAAATGTGTGTTTAAATCGCCTTCCTTCAGCCAAGAAATTCTGCTCTTAAGCTTCCATGTAACCTCCTCAATCCTCAGAATTTCCTTTCTCTGATTTCCAAGGTCCTTTAATAAGCATATAGCCAATTCATCACTTGTCACTTCATTTCCTATCCTGTTTAGTTTGGTTTTAGCACCGTCGATTCTTACTGTCGGTGCCCATGTTTTTCGTTTTATTTGTCAACAATACAGCAACAAGTCCATCTTTTGAACTGATTGTCGTATTGCCTTTCACATTCTCTCAAATGCGTGACTCCGCAGACATCTCATTTATCTTCCGAGTTCTTGCATGTGGTGTTTGGTACCGGGGAACATTTTCACTTTGGTTTTGATAGATGTCTGGTAACACCGTTCTAAAGACTGTTTTGTAGTATTCTTACATGTTTTGTTTTGTCTTAAAAACTGTCAAAGGAATGGTGTTTGCCTATGGTATATCCATTTTTATGTCCAATTCATCCTTGACAACATCTTTTTACAGTATTGTTCTCATTAATTCACCAGTTTCTACATCCTTGAGCTGATATCCACCCTGCATTGTCATAATTGGGGTTAATTGTTGCTCACATTCTGTGTGTTTTTCTATCCTACCGATTTCACTGTGCTTTTCCCAACCCAACAAAGTCCTCTTTAGACAACTATTCTTATGGCACCTAGCTCCACCAACCTAGTCGTGGGGGGTGGTGCAACAAGAGCTTATTTTTCTTGAAATCGACGTCTTTTGGTTAGCATTTTATGGCATATATTTTCGATACTATCCCTCCCAAAGTTAGGAATGAGATTCCTCACCTGGAAACCAAGGAATTTAGCGACCTAGCATATTACTCGGATTCTGAAATTAGTAGCACCATCTTTAGATGGACTCTAGACTCGAATAAATTCCGCATAAGGAGACTACACTTTCTTCACTTAGTGAACCGATACTGACAATTAGAGACTTTTATTCACATGGTCATTCGTGACAAGAAAGTCGATCATTATAAATTATTTGTAGGACAAGATGAGGTTAAAAGGATCCTCCGGGACATAAGATACAACTTGGAAGACATAGTCTCCAGACTAACTCATGTGAAATGCTTCGTGGTGTCTGACTCTGATTCGAGTTCCAGTTCGTAGCCTCAAACCCCAACTATCATTAACGCACTAGCAAATGAAATACCTAAAGGAAACTATAATGCAATTTCTCTAGTTATTGTCTTAGACTAGCAGTCCTGCATGGAAATTGATTTATTTTTTGTCAATGTTATGTTTAATTCTACTATGTTGTTATGGCAAGCAATATGGCTTACTAGAATATATGTGCACATGGTTTTCTTTTGTTAAGCCCATCAACTCCAATGCATGGAACTCTCCATGAGCTAATTAGTTAGTATGTTACCAAGCGTATCTTGTCTTCTTTTTTGGATAAATTTGGAATCATGGAAACAAGCTATGGTCACTTTATCAATTTATGTGTCTCCATAGAGTTTTTTGGGACATAAACACTATCAATGTAAAATTAGTTTTCTTGTAATATAAATATTTCCATATAGCTTAAAAAAAAAGGTTATTATCTAACTTCTGTAATTTTATTGTCTTTTAATAATTAGATTTTTCATTTGAATAAAAGATTAAGGGAATTTATGAAGGAAAGAAGGAAAAAGAAAATCAAGAAATGTATAACAAAATTACACGCCTTGATATGAAATTAGTCTACCCATCTATGATGAGATAATACCCTTTCAGTATGAAATGTGTGATTGTGGTGGGTTTAAGGAAAGATTTCAAAGTTTTTTTTAGTGGTAATGGTACCTTTTGGGCCATAAAATATAACGGAATCTTTGTCTTGACTTTCTTTGATCTTAGTGTTTATACCCATTCTACATATATTCAACCACTCAAACCCAATCTCAGTCCTCAGAATGTAATGCATAAATATACTTAACATATTAGAATCTATTAGTGATGCGTAGAACATGAAAAACATAAATAATATTAGCATATATTTGACTACAAGGGCCATATTTGAATGACCATTGAATGCATTAATATATATATATTATTCCTCTATGAATCAATGCTCCATGATTTTTGGTCACCTACACTAGTAGAGAGATAAAATTCTTTCCAACCTCTCTCTCTCTCTCTCTATATATATATAACATTTGAAGGAACGAATGTTGCTGCAAACTACCCATTTTCCTTCTTCCTTCTCTCCTTTAAGTGCAACTCATTACTAATACGTGCCATCTATACATGGATATGGTTACCAATACTTTGAGCATTTGTATGAATATAGTAACACCTTTAGGTGCCCCTTGAGATGTAAGATCGTGGATTTGTGATATGAGTAGGATTGAACAACACAATGGATATTTCCAAGTTAACAACCTTTCTAGAATCCAAAAGGCATGTATCTTATAAATCCAAGGTTGAAAAACCTATTATAATAAGAATTTGATGATTTTTTTTTGTATGTTTTAATATTTATAACAAGATATAAGGAAAATGTTTAGAATAAGGGGTGAAATAGAGGTAAGCTAATGATGATGTCTCATGATGCATTAGTGGCAATGAAAACCTAGGAAAGTATCAATTTGTTAACTTGGAAGATTGGTTCAAGTACTTCTATAATTGATTGGAATATAGCATAAAGTGATGAATTATAAGAAAATAAATTAACTTTCAGAATATATATATCTTTTATTGATGAAAATTGTCTATAACGATGTGAAATTTGAGTTTTCTACATATATGTTAATTTTCACTCAAAATATAATGCATATGTTTCCATTAATGCTAATTTTAGGTGCCTAAACAATGAAATTTCAGTAAGGAAATATGTAGAGTTGTAGAGAACATATTATTGTTATGCACAACTATTTTATCAAAATTTATAATCTTAATTTTATATATATTTTTAAATTAAGAAAGCCTTTGTACTACATAAAAGGCTATTAATATTATCAAACATTTTTATTTTAGATTTTAGTTTTTAATCTCTTCTAATGAATAATATAACTCTTTTTTCAAATGTTAAAAAAAAAACAATGTAAAAGAAATAAAAAAAGATACATTTTAAGATGATGATATATGTGAAGACAAAAATATATTAAAAAAGTAAAAAATATTGATTCTTTTAAAATACTATAAATTTTGAATTTACATAGTTTACTTTATATCTATTTATATTTTCATGGACAATAAATTTGTTTAGCCAAAAAAATAATAATGTCAAAAATCGAAATTTAAGAGATATTCTAAAATTTAGAAATTTTTATAGATTTAAAATTATAAATATATGAAAGAAAACCAAACAAATAGATATACGTTGTCATTTCCATATATTCGAATTGTCATTCCCAATAATAATAATAATAATAATAATAATAATTAAAATAAAAATAAAAATAAAAATAAAAATCAATGATTAAACTCTATTACATTAAATATTAAACTAAACTAGAATCATATGTTAATGAAGTGCTTACACTAATCTGTGTAAGATTTAGTTATGCTTAGTTCCTAAATAAGTAGACTCAAAGTTGTTTTCCGAATGATCCACTACGAGAATGATGGTAAATGCTCATAGAAGAATTCTAGTTAATTTAGTTTAATATCTATTGGATTACAAATTTTGAATTTCCTTTCAAAATATTTCAACCATAATAACTAAGGTAATATAATAATATTTAGTCAATAGCATGTTATACAATAGTTTCCTTCTGATATAAATAACACTATTCAGTAAATGTATTGTGTTGTAAATGAAACGAAAGTAATTAGAAATGAAATTATGCAGCATTAACCAAAAATGAAAGTATGTATTGTAAAGTGTAACATAATCAAAAGCTATTTAAAACAAAATATGCAACATTACCCAAGGACATGAGGCTTCCTAGCTTCGATTATGCCACGGGAATACTATATAAGATTGAAAGTCAAGTTGATACACACATGTAAACAATGAAAAATTAACAATATTTAGATTAAATTTAGGATCGTATTACATCATAATAGAACTCATCGCAAATCAGGTCGGTTCCTATTAAATAAATTTATTTCTATAGTTTTACATTGCGTTTTTGCTTTCTCTAGATTCATACTATATGGATTTTGTAACTAGTAATTATTCTTACAGATGTAAAGATATATTGAATGAACTGAATATTTTTATGATGTTATTTTACAAATGTTGTAACAAAGGAAATATAACAATCTAAAAGATAGAGGAGAGGAAATGTGTTCATGCTAGCAATAGTCTCACATTTATGCAGCTGTGTGCCTAACACATGAAATGTGTTCATGTTTGCAATAGTCTCACACTTGCACATATGCCTTTGACAGATGAAATGTGTTCATGCTTGCAATAGTCTCACACTTGTGCAGATGTCTGTCTCATAGATGTTGAACCATATGGCGAAATCATTATTTTCCAATCATACCACTATGTCAAAATATTATATAAATATTATATCCAAGCTATAACATGCAAGATAATGAGGAAAAACACTAGGCGAAATCATTATTTTCCAATCATACCACTATCTCAAAATATTATATAAATATTATATCCAAGCTATAACATGCAAGATAATGAGGAAAAACACTAGCATAGGTCCCTATGGGCATTTTCCCACAAAAAATGTAATTTCACGGAGGAAATGATAGAGTCAGTGGGTGTTGATAATGAGATTACATAAAGAGTATCTTTCACTCGATTGGCCTTCAGATACCAAGATATTTAACATCAACATAAAGAAGGGGCTTTGGTTTAGAATCTTAGCCATTTCTTCTTAAAAAAATTGGGTTAGAATTTTAGCTATCACTTTTTACAAATTTTAAATTTATTTTCAGCCATTTTCCCATTAATTCCACTTTTAAATTTAAATTTAATTTTTTTCTAACAAAGATTTGTTGGAATTGCAAATTTATGTGGTGTAGTTTACACAATCCAAGTGTCCAAGTGTCCATTTTGAAGATGATTAAATATATTTAGTTGCATATTTTTTTTTTTTCAAATTTTTCACTCTAAAAGAGGTCCCATATGCTATATTTAGCATTGTGGACACTAAAATTTTCTTTCTTTCTTTCTCACCTTTCCAAATATAATTACTATCGCTGGTCTCACAATAACAGGTGACCATGTTTATTAACCTTAGTTAAGAAGTCTTTATGTCAAGGATGGCCATTCCTAAACAATAAAATGCCCAATAATGTCTCAGGTTGAACATGATTTAAGGTGGAAATTTATCATAGTTGATTAAAGAAATTTTGTGAGGGAGTTATCTTAAGAATTTTGATTTGAAGGAGCACCTACTATGTATTTGATATGCATTTATAGTTTGGAATATTTTCACATTATTGAATTGTTTATATTACATATATTTGTTTTGTATATGGAATGGAGAAATTATAAATCTCAATTTCATATCAACAAAGTGTAAATACACACACACACACACACACACATATACATATATATATATATGGGGTTAAAAGTATGTGTTTATTTGGTAAAATGTTATAGGCTCAAATTTAAATAGGATTAAAATATATACCTTTATAAACATTAAACGAAAAAAACTCATATATCAATTTAATATCTAATATAGCCATAATTTTAAAATTAAATTATTATTATTATTATTATTATTTAATTTCGGAAACCTTTTTATTTCAACTTAAGGTGGATGAGGATGTGTTGACTTTTTTTTTTAATTGAGGGCCTAGATTGATTCTCCAGGGAATATGCTCTACATATGCATAGTATTAATGTTTATAAACTATTGTAGTGTATTACAGAGTTTGTTAGGTTGCATTGATTTTTAATAAATTAAAAAAAGTATATTAGTGCCACATGGACACCCACCAATTAAGTAGGGATTTGAGATTATTCTAATTTTATTAAGTTCCTCCATGATAAGTTCATCATTATTATTTATAACATTCATTTATATATAAGAAAATTTTGTTTAGAAAAATGGTCCATTTTAAAAATTATATTTGTGCCACATGGCTCCTCACCCACCAATTTCCTAGAGATTTGAGATTATTCCAATTCTAATAATTTCCTCCATGATAAGTTCATCATTCTTATTTATAAAATTCATTTATATATAAACAAATTTTATTTTGAAAAATGGTCTATTTTTTTTTCTAAGTAATACTAATTCTATTAATTCATCAACCAGAGGTTACATTGCTCATCCTCGGAAATGGAAAGATCCATGACCGAGGGAATAGAAAAAATACTGTTGTCCAAAACTAGACTGCCCCTAGAGGGGAAACCAACCTTAATTATCCAGATAGAACGAGCTGCCCATATCAGGAAACCAACCTTTAAAATCGTGCAAAAAGAGACCAAAAGAGCTAGCATAGGAAACAACCACAACCAGCAAACTAAGAAACCCGAAGAGAGAGTGCTATGGAGAACCTTCATGCTTGTCATTGGAGGGAGGCTCCTCTTCGAGGATGCGGGAGATGTAGCCGTAGTCCAATGAATCAAGCCCAGGGTCAGAGTCTTCAAACTGCTCGTGTGGGGATTCAGGAAGCCCGAGGCTCTCCACCAGAGTGTCCTAAGTGGCGTTATCCTACATAGATGTTGTAATATCCATGGCGTCAGTTGAATTGAGGTCTTCTTTCCTCTTGGAGGAGCCCGAGAGACGCAGACCTGGTAAATTCTTCTCTTCGGCCGGCTCGGAGTCGTTGTCATTGGAATTGGAGCTGGAGGCCGGTTGCACAGGGAGGGCTTTGAGTTCACGGGATATGAAGGCAGGCTCCGCAGGGATGGTGGACTTGCGGACTCTCTTCTTACCGCAGGAGGAGGAGGGGGGAGTGGAGGGGTCCAGGAGCTGCGCGGAGGAACGAAGGAGTTAGATGGATCTACAGGCGTGAAGGCGGAGGACAACAAGTCTGCCATGACCCAAGAGACCGGAAGATTTAAGTCCCGGGGATGGCATGGGGCAGAGGGGGACGCAAAGGGAGGCCCCTGCCCCCAGCTCGTCTGCATCATTGCCGGTGTCGTCGCGGCATCACGACAGGCTTGGACAGGGCGCAATACTGTGGAGGGGTCACTGTAGAGGCCTGAGCCCATAAGCTTCGCGCTTGAGCAAGGGAGGGCTGAAGCAAGAAGAATAGAGGGAGAGCGATCAGAGCGGGCTGAAGAGCTAGATAAGGAGCGGAGAAGTGAAAAAAATGGTGTCAGGAGGAGTTAATACCAAACACATTGAGTATGTCGAAAATAAGGTGGCGCATGGGGCTTTAAAGTCCAACCCATGCGAGAATTGAAGGCACTGTGCATCCCAAGGCTAGGGCACATGGGCACGCCATGTGGTGATCCACATGGCTGCCCCGTGTAGTCTTGCAAGGCTAGGTACCACTCGCATCCGGGGGATCGTTGTCATTGTGCACCAGTTGTGTGCAACCCTGAATGAGAGCTTCATCATTTACTGAGGAAAGAGGGCCAATCCAAATGGGAGAGGAATGGTTGACCCCTTTGTTTTCTAGGAGATCTGCTACTTTGTTGGCAGAGCGTCTAACATGGTGGAAATATATAACCGTGTCAATGCGAATCCGTTGCTTGAGCATGTTGATCCTGGTGGCCAGGCGCCAGCTCTTGATGAGATTGGTGGTTGAGGAACCTTCCTGGAGTCACTTTTCCATTTCGATGAGAATCTGAGATTCTCCTTCAATGATTAGGGGAAAAAGGTGATGATGCCTGGTGAGGATGAGCCCCTGAAGCATTCCTTCTAGCTCTGCCGAGTTGTTAGTATCCCATCCAAAGGATCCAAAGAAGAGTAGATGCACATGGCCTAGGGAAGTTCTGAAAATACCTCCATATCCAGCTTGCCCCAGGTTCCCCTTAGGGGTGCCATCGAATTTAAGCTTATAGAGGCCTAGAGGCAGAGGGGACCAAAGACCAGGAGAGGGTGAAATTTGGTTTGAGAGGGGCTTGGGGATGGGAGAGGAGTGCAACCGTAAGTTCCAACTGGCCCGGATGATTTTTCCCCCCTGGAGGGTGGGGAGGTCCGCATCCTACCATCGATGTAGAGAAAGAGTCTCCTGAAGGTTGCCACAGACCATATTCCATAGAGTCTCAGTGGAGGTGTGTTGATCTTTGAATATTATGCCGTTGCGCTCCTTCCATATCGTCCAGAGAATATGCCCTGGTAGAATTGTCCAGAGAGCATTGAGGATGGCGCAGTGAAAGGGAGTAGAAGGCTAGATTTGAATGGTGTTGATGATGTTCCTAGGAATTCTGTTCGATCTTCTACAGAGAAGAACCACTTTGTCCCACAGTGCCATGGCGATTTTGCTCTTATTGAAGAGGTGCTCAGTAGTTTCCTCCTTGGTTCCACAGTTGGGACATTGGGATGGGCCGATGAAGCCTTTCCTGCAGAGGTTGTCCCACTTGAGTAGGCGGTGCTTGCTGAGGAGCCAGAGAAAGGTGGAGATTTTGGGCCAAATTTTCAAGTGCCAGACTTTTTCCCAAATGCCATCAGGCTAGTGGGGCAGGAGAATCAGGTTGTAGGCTTCCTTGGTGGAGAAGGTTCCAGTGGTGGTGTAGCCCCAACAGATATTTTCTAGCTCTTCAGAGATCCGAACTTGTCTCTTGTTTATTTCTTCTACGATATTTTGGTGAGGTTGAGTCCGAAGTGAGACTGAAGATGGTTAGCTCAGAGCCACTGACGAAACTGGCCTGTGGGGTTGGCTGAATGATTCCAGAAAGTGTTGACGCATGGATGTGGCAGTTGCTCTAGGATGCCTTGCCAATCTGAGTCGGGAAAAATAGCAGCCAGCCTTGGCATTTTCTACCAAGAATCGTGACAGAAGTTTGCTGAGCGACCTGACTTGAATTCCCAAAAGTTGTGGTCACGAATTAGAGCTCGATGCTGATTAGCTGCCCTCCAGATGAGGGATCCTGTGAGATCATTGTCAAAGCGAATGAGGTTACCCAGCGACCAGTTGCAGGCATATTTGGCTGCCCACATCTGCGACCATGGGCTATTAGGATTAGAGATCCATTGCCACCAAATTTTTTCTCCCATGACTTTGTTACTAAGGTGAGGGTCACGAAGCCCCAGTCCACCTGCTTTATTAGGGATGCATACTTCTTGCCAATTCACAAGGGCCCATTTCCTTCTTGCTTTGGTTCCTCCCCAGAGAAAGTTGCGTTGAAGGTTTCAGATTTCCTTGAGGACCCATTTTGGAGCAGCCAACATGGAGAAGAGATACAGGGGCATAGATTGAAGGACATATTTGAAAAGGATGGGTCAACTAGCGAGATTCAGGGCTCGATGAGTCCAAAGAGAGAACCGAGATTCCAATTTGTCCAGCAATTCTTTCCAAGATGAGTGCTTAAGGACGGAAACAATGAGAGGCGCACCAAGATATTTGGAGGGCAGAACGACGATAGGAAAGCCCAATATTTGAGCAATATTGCATTGGGTGAAAAGTGGAGTGTTGAAGAAGAATATTTGGGATTTAGAGTTGTTTACTGAGGGACCAGCTGCCAGGGAGAAGCAGTCCAGGATGGATTTGAGGGTGGAGGCTTCTTGAACGGAGGGGGTGGCCAAATAGCATGTTGTCATCAACAAAATGTTGGTGCGAGATGGGAGGGCGCTGGTGGAGACTGAGTCCTCGAAGAGAGTGATCTTGAATTTGGGCTTTGAGAAGCCTGTCTAAGCCTTCGGTCATGAGCACAAAGAGAAAAGGGGAGAGAGGGTCCCCTTGCCGTATGCCTCGGGAGGGATAGAAAGGGGGAGAGGGAGCGCCATTAAGGAGAATGGAGTAGAGGGGGGAGGAGATGAGGCTAAGAATCCATCTGATCCAAGTTTGACTGAAACCAAAGGTCGTAAACATTTGCTGGATATAGCTCCAATTGAGCTTATCGAAGGCCTTTGAGAGATCTATCTTAAGCAGCATTCCTGGAATCTTATATGTTCGTAAAGAGTGTGCCACCTCGTGCGTGAGAATTATTCTGTCAAGAATATGTCTAGCTTCTACATAACTGGTTTGTTCAAGGGAGATGAGGATAGGCAGAAGGGTCTTGAGGCGGTTTGCAATGACTTTGGATACCAGTTTATAGAGGACGTTGCAGAGGGCAATGGGGAGGAATTTGCTAGGGGAGGAGGCTTTATCCTCTTTGGGAATGAGGATAATGAAGGTGGCATTTAGAGCAGGAAGCATCCAGTGCATGGATCGAGATTCTTCAACCATCTCACAGATCTCCTTTCGTAGATCTTGCCAAAAGAAGTGAAAGAAGTTAGTCGTGAACCCATCTGGGCCAGGAGCTTTGCCCGCTTTAAGCTGTGCCATGGCCTGATCCACCTCCTGAACTTGGATAAGCCTGAGAAACATCTGGTTGTGATCTTCCGTAATCAAGGCAAGGATGTGTCTAGTGATATGCTCAATGGCTTCCTGGTGATCCAAGGGTGGCTCAGTAAGCGTATCCTTGAAATGATTCAGAAGCTCCTGTTCTATTTCTTCATGCGTTTCCAAATTTAATCCTTAGGCATTGCGCAGGATGGAGATGCGGTTGGCCATTCTTCTTTGTATGGTAGATCGATGGAAGAAGGATGTATTCTTCTCTCCTTCTTTAAGCCATTGGATTCTGGATTTTTGTTTCCAGTGCATCTCTTCCTGAAGTTCCTTTTCCTCGATCCGTGATTTGAGATCCTTCTCCTGTGTGTCCAGTGCCTCAGTTCACCCAAAGCTGATGAGATCTTGTTGGAGTTTTTCCCTTTGAACCACTAGGTCTTGATGTCCTTGGAAGATATTGCATGGTCTATTTAACAATAAGATATTTAATTCTTTTTTCTTCTCAAGTTAAAGTTGACACATGTCAAAACCAAATGTCAAATGGAGATGAAAAAGGTAGACAATGCCTATCGTGAACATTTTCAAAAGGGAAAGGATTAAAATATATATGCATTTATAAACTTCAATTGAAAAATATCATATATCAATTTAATATTTAATATAGGCATAATCTTAAAATTAAATTATCATTATTATTATTATTTAATTGTTGAAGGTTTTTTATTTCAACTTAAGGTGGATGAGGATCTATTGATTTTTTTTTTTTTTTAAATTGAGGGTCTAGATTGATTCTCGAGGGAATATGCTCAACATATGCATAGTATTAATTTTTATAACATGTTGTAGTGTATTACAAACTTTGTTAGGTTGCATGATCATTAATAAATTAAAAAAATTATATTAGTGCCACCCGGCCGTCCACCAATTTCCTAGGGATTTGAGATTATTCCAAATTTAATAAGTTCCTCATTATTATTTATAACATTCATTTATATATAAGAAAATTTTATTTAGCAAAATGGTCCATTACTTTTAATAGATTTAAAAATTTATTTCCTAGGGATTTCAGATTATTCCAATTTTAATAAGTTCTTCAATGATAAGTTCTTCAAATGGAGATGGAAATGGTAGACAATTCCTAGCGTGACCATTTTCAATTTCCCATTAATTCTAGTTTTAAATTTAAATTTAATTTTTTACTAACAAAACTTTGTTGGAATTGAAAATTTATGTGGTTTTCTTTACATAATCCAAGTGTCAAGGTGTCCATTTCGAAGATGATTAAATCTCTTTAGGTGCATATTTTTTTTCAAATTTTGAACTCTAAAAGATGTCCCATAGGCTATATTTAACCTTGTGGACACTAAAATTTTCTTTCTTTCTTTCTCATCTTTCAAGTAATTATGATTTCCTTTGCATAGCTCGTGCATGTCCCACAATAACAAGTGACCATGTAAGTTAATCATAGTTAAGAAGTCTTTATCTCAAGGATGACCATTCCTAAACAATCAAATGTCCAATAATGTCTAAGGTTGAACATGATTTTGTAGAGAAGGAGCCATCATGGAGGAATGAAAATCAAAATTTTCTTCCATGGAAGCAGGTAGTGAAATCTTAATGCAATACTACTTCCTTGAGCCTTATAAATCATGAGGCCTATGTTGAAGTTAAGTTAAATACCTTGTTTGATCATGTCAACATGAATGCCTCATGAATAAAAAAATAGATCGTGATTTTCTACCTTCAAAATAAAAGGTTGTTTGGTGAATTTCCTCCATATTTAATATTGATCAATTTCTATTGAGTCACATATGTATTATTTCCTTCATGATCTTTGAAAATATTCAAAATATCACATTTTTATTTACCTCTGATGTCCCTCGTGTCTACCATGTTCTTGTTTTTTCAGTATCGCTGGTATGAAGTTGGTTTTTTCGTTCTTTGTGCAGATGGTAAAAAATGTATGGAGAGGTGGCTTTCATCACTTCAAGAGAAGTAAAAATAAGGCGATTGAGAAAATAATTTAGTATCGCTGATATGAAGTTGGATTTTTTTGTTCTTTGTGGAGATAGTAAAAAATGTATGGAGAGGTGGCTCTCATCACTTCAAGAGCAGTAAAAATAAGGCGATTGAGAAAATAGATCCAACACCAAGAGAGATTTGGTAGCATTTATGGAGTTGGTGAACATGTCTTATTCTGTGATGTTGGCTTCTCGACATAGCTTTCTTGATCTTGTGTAGAATAAATGAATTTTAATTTATCTTATATTACATTAACCATGAAATTTCCAACATTCATGGCACACTTTCCATCACATTTGTAAATAAAATTATAACAGATTATCACACTTTTCTTATCAGAGCTAAATGCTCCTATATGCAACAACGATGAATTTCATCACTTAAGAGTAGTTAAAACAAGTTTATTGAGAAAACTGCTCCAACACATAGAGAAAATTATAACACAGTATCACACTTTTATTATAAGAGATAAATGCTCCTATTTGCAACAACGATGGATTTCATCACTGAAGAGCGGTAAAAACAAGTTTATTGAGAAAACCACTACAACACACTTGTAGATAAAATTATAACACAGTATCACACTTTTGTTATAAGATCTAAATGCTCCTATATGCAACAACGATGGTTTTCATCAGTTGAAGAGAAGCAAAAACAATTTTATTGAGAAAACAACTCTAGCACTGAGAGAGATTTGGAAGCAACTGTTGAATTGATGAACATGTCTTTCTCTATAGTGTTGGATGTTGTGCATAACTTTCTTGATCTTGTATACAAGACTGTAAATTTTCATGTAGCTTATACTACATTAACCATGAAATTTTCAACATTTAGGGCACATTTTCCATCACATTTGAAGAGAAAATTAGAATAGAGTATCACATTTTTCTTATCATATCTAAATGTTCCTATATGAAACAACTACCTTGTTCCTCATAGTTTAAATTTGTGCAGGGAGGAGGAGAGGAGAAGTGCCAAGGTGAAAGCTACAATATGAAGAGAAGAAGAATATTTTTTGGGACTTGAGATAGACTCATTCTTTGCACATCTAGAGTAAAGCTTAATAAAACAAAACTCACCATACTTTTGAATTTTTAAAATAAATATCTTAAAAATTAGAATATCAATTTAATACATTTTACTCAATTACACATTTAACAATATTCATTTAAAAAATACAAATACAAATTACTATTTTAAATAAAAATAGTACAACACAGTTAACAATATTCATTTAAAAAAATACAAATAAAAATTACTATTTTAAATAAAAATATTACAAAGAATCACATTAATTACCATGGCCCTCATGTACCTTCCTCTTATTACTTTTTAAATTTTAAATACCTAATGTTTGTAACTTATTCTTAATAAAATAGTGTCAATTTTGTAAAATATAATCTACAAGTCTCACTTTTTATAGCTTTGGTGGAAGGGTAGAGTATCTAAATTCCCTTACCCTTTAAGAAGCATACTCAATTATTGCACCACCCACCTCAACATCTAATCTTGACATCTTAGGTTATTCTAAATTGCTCAAGAGTATAGAAATTTTAGAGTGGTGTTCTATGTGCACTAAATTTTCCATGAGTTCCATCACTATGTATCGGGTTCATTGCAACCTTGGATTCATTGCAAACTTGGATATATTTTGTGATTTGTTGTGATTTTTTTCTTGTGGATACAACTTATTTTTGGTTGTCACCTAGTTATCCTGATTCAATTTCTTTTAATCATCTCAGATCCTTATAGCATTACATATATTCTGTAAGCTAATGTAATGTTTTGTTTGTCACAATGATTCAAAAATCATTTATTATACCACAATATTGACTTTCTCGTTGTCTCTTTTGTTTATGAACCCTTAAAAAAAAACCACAAGAACATTTGATTTTACACTGTGATCTCCCCAGCGTGGGCGGGGGTTTCAAAAATTGGAGAGTAAATTGAGTGGTTATTGTTAGAATTTGTTGTATAAGACAGAAAAGTTTGATGGTTTGTAGACAATATGGATGGGTACCATGCATCTAATAGGATCCATTTCAACTGAGAACGTCAATAAATCATTGTGTGAATGATAACTTGTGAAATCTCTAGCCATTTTCTTTTATTGTGCATCAAGTTATAAACTAAAAACTTGTGAAATCCCTAATCATTTGCTTTGATTGTGGATCAGGTTATAAACTAGAATATACCCTCTCTTTAGAAGATTCTACAGTATATATTGGATGGAGGGAAAGGTTATTATAAAACTTGTACAAAAAACCGATTAGGGTTGTCTCAACTTACTCTATTGTTAATTACATAGTGTCAATTTTGTAAAACTATAATCTACAGTAAGGACTGAGTGGGTTTTTTCTTTTGTAAGTTTTGTTTGGAATTGAAAAATAAAAATTTGGATGGTTTGTAGACAATATATATGTCTTAAGAGATATCTATTTTGAATTTTTTAGTGTCTCTGGCCACCATGCATCTAATAGGAGTCCATTTCAACTGAGAACGTCAATAAATCATTGTGCGAATGATAACTTGTGACATCTCTAGCCATTTTCTTTGATTGTGGATCGAGCTATAAACTAATAACTTGTGAAATACCTAGCCATTTTCTTTGATTGTGGATCAGGTTATAAAATAGAATATACCCTCTCTTCAGAAGACTCTACAGTATATATTGGATGGAGGGAAAGGTTATGATAAAAATTGTACAAAAATCCCTTAGGCTTGTCTCAACTCACTCTATTGTTAATTACATAGTGTCAAATTTTTAAAACTATAATCTACAGTAAGGACTGAGTGGGTTTTTTCTTTTGTAAGTTTTGTTTGGAATTTAAAAAAAAAATTGTAAAAGCTAAAATTATGTAGTGAAAAACTTTGTTCAAAATTTCAGAATAAAAAGTTGAGTAAGTTTGACATCATATAATATGAAAATTGTTTATGATTATAAAGTAAAAAACATGTAATATTTTTTAGCTACAATTAGGTAATTAAAGATATGTATATAGTTTTTGTGAACAGAAAAATTTGATATTCATTAACAAAAAAAATCAAAAAGATTATGTATGTAGTTACAAACTGTTATGTAGTTAGAAACTATTACAATTAAGTAATTAAAGGTAAATTTAGTATTATTGAAGATTCATCATTATTGCTCAAGATAAATCATGTCCTATGAGATAATTTGGAAATTTAAAAAATATCACATATTTAAAAAAATTCATTATTAATTTAATTTTCTATATATTAAGAAATACTACTCATGAATAATAAAACAGTTGTAACACAAATAATATATAACAAAAAAATACATGTATTTTTGGAATAATAAACTAGTTGTGACAAAAATAATATAGAACAAGAAAAACTATGTATATTTGGATGCATGAAAATTTAGATACATTTTATTAAGTAAAATTTTAAAAGAATAATGGTTATAAACATTTAAAAATAGTTTCTTAAATAATTAGATTAAATCTATATTATTTATCACGGATCAATTTTCTTTTTACTCTAAAAGAGGTTTGCTTATCAAGACATATGATCCATCTTAGCTCTTGGTAGATCCAGAGTTAATATTGATCTAGGCCATCTTAATTTCCCTCTTTAAATAAACTACATTCCACATGAATACCATGGGTCAATACCATGGGCTGTTTTAATAGTTTATTTTTATTTTATTTTATTATTTTTAGTTTTATTTGTATTTTGACCTAGTTAAAATGTTCATTACATTATGTCAATATTTTAATTTAATTTAATTTATTTTTATTTTTGTGTAATTTGACATAGTCAAAATGTTAAATTGAGGTTAAAATCTAACAAATTTTTAATTACAACATTTTAACTTAAAATTCACCAAAACTTATTAAAAAGAAAAAATCTAACATTATAAAAAACATTTAAAAAACTATTTACTTGATCTAATGGCCTAAAACATTTCAATGGTCTAACATTTGATCCAATAACTCAAACATGGACATGGTGGGAGCTAGAGGAGTTGTTTTCAAATAAGAACACCTTACGGCATAAAAATTAGATTCGTGCGACGAGTCTCCCCATCCACCAATTTCCTAGGGATTTGAGATTATTCCAATTCTAATAAGCTCATCCATGATAAGGTCCTCATTATTATTTATAAGATTTATTTATATATAAAAAAATTTTGTTTTGAAAAATGATCCATTTTAAAATAAGATGTGTTATTCATTTTTCTTCTTAAGTTAAAGTTGACCCATGTTTAATTATAGAAATTTTGTGTAGGAGTTGTTTTAAGAATTTTGATTTGAAGGAGTGCCTAACAAGTATATGATATGCATTTATAGTTTGGAAAACTTTCATATTATTGAATTGTTTATTTTACTTATATTTGTTTTGCATGCGGAATGGAGAAATTATAAATCTCAATTTCATATTAACAAAATATAAATACAAACGAGAGAAATTTAATATATATATATATATATATATAAGAGTATGTGTTTCTTTGATAATATGTTATAGGTTCAAATTCAAATAGGATTAAATTATATACCTTTATAAACTCTAAATGAAAAAAATCCATGTATCAATTTAATATCTAATATAGTCATAATCTTAAAATTAGATTATTATTATTATTATTATTATTTAATTTCCCAAGGCTTTTTATTTCAACTTAAGATGGATGAGGATCTATAGACTAATTTTTTTCTTAATTGAGGATCTAGACTGATTCTCAAGGGAATATGATGAACATATGCATAGTCTTAATGCTTATAAATAGTTCTAGTGTATTAGAGAGTTTTTTAGGTTGCATTTATTTTTAATAAATTTAAAAAGTTATATTAGTGCCATATGGTTGCCCACAAATTTTAATAAGTTCAAAAATGTCAAATGAAGATGGAAAAGGTAGAAAATTCCTAGCGTATTTCCCATTAATTCAAGTTTTAAATTTAAATTTAATTTTTGACTAACAAAGCTTTGTTGGAATTGTAAATTTATGTGGTTTCATTTACATAATCCGAGTGTACAAGTGTCCATTTTGAAGATGATTAAATCTCTTTAGATGCATATTTTTTTTTTCAGATTTTGCACTCTAAAAGATGTCCTACAGGCTATATTTAGCCTTGTGGACACTAAAATTTTCTTTCTTTCTTTCTCATATTTCAATAAGTAACTATGATTTCCTTTGCATAGCTCGTGCATGTCCCACAATAACAAGTGACCATGTAAGTTAATTGTAGTTAAGAAGTCTTTATCTCAAGGATGACCATTCCTAAACAATAAAATGTCCAATAATGTTTGAGGTTGAACATGATTTAAGGCGAGACTTTATCATAGTTAATTAAATAAATTTTGTGTGGAAGATATTTTAAGAATTTTGATATGAAGGAGTACCTACTAAGTATATGATATGCATTTATAGTTTGGAAAATTTTCACATTATTGAATTGTTTATTCTACATATATTTGTTTTGTACGTGGAATGGAGAAATTATAAATCTCAATTTCATATTAACAAAGTATAAATATAAATAAGAGAAATTTAATATATATATATATATATATATAAGAGTAGTTAAGAGTATGTGTTTCTTTGGTAAAATGTTACAGGTTCAAATTAAAATAGGATTAAAATATATACATTTATAAATTTTAAATGAAAAAATCTCATATATGAATTTAATATCTAATATAGCTATAATATTAAAAGTAAATTATCATTATTATTATTATTTTAATTTCCGAAGGCTTTTTATTTAAACTTAAGGTGGATAAGGATCTATTGAATTTTGTTTTTAATTGAGGGTATAGGTTTATTCTCAAGGGAATATACTCAACATATGCATAGTCTTAATATTTAAAAACCATTGTAGTGTATTACAGAGTTTGTTAGGTTGCACTGATTTTTAATAAATTTAAAAAATTATATTAGTGCCAAGTGGAAACCCACCAATTTCCTAGGAATTTCATATTATTCCAATTTTAATAAGTTCCTCATTATTATTTCTAACAATAATTTATATATAATCAAATTTTATTTAGCAAAATGGTCTTAATAAATTTTAAAAATTAGATTTATTCCAGTGACTCCCCACCCACCAATTTCCTATGGATTTGAGATTATTCCCATTCTAATAAGTTCCTCCATGATAAATTCTTCATTATTATTTATAACATTCATTTATATTTAAGAAAATTTTATTTTGAAAAATGGTTCATTTTACAAGTAAAAAAAAAATGTTCTTAAGTTAAAGTTGACACATGTCAAAACCACAGACGGACAAATGTCAAATGGAGATGAAAATGGTATACAATGCCTACCCTAACCATTTTCAAAAGGGAATGGATTTAAATATATATACCTTTATAAAATTTAAATGAAAAAATATCATATATCAATTTAATATCTAATATAGCCATAATCTTAAAATTAAATTATCATTATCATTATTATTATTATTATTATTATTATTATTATTTAATTGGTGAAGGCTTTGTATTTCAACTTCAGGTGGATGAGGATCTGTTGACTTTTTTAATTGAGGGCCTAGATTGATTCTCAAGGGAATAGGCTTAACATATGCATAGTCTTAATGTTTATAAATGAATGTAGTGTATTACAAAGTTTGTTAGGTTGCATGATTTTTAATAAATTTAAAAAATTATATTAGTGCCACGTGGCCGCCCGCCAATTTCCTAGGGATTTGATATTATTCCAATTTTAATAAGTTCCTCCATGATAAATTTTAATAAGTTCCTCCATGATAAGTTCCTCGTTATTATTTATAACATTAATTTATATATAAGAAAATTTTATATAGCAAAATGATCCGTTACTTGTAATAAATTTAAAAAATTAGATTCGTGCCATGGGTCTCCCCATCTACCAATTTCCTAGGGATTTGAGATTATTCCAATTCTAATAAGCTTATCCATGATAAGGTCCTCAGTATTATTTATAACATTCATCTATATAGAAGCAAATTTTATTTTGAAAAATGGTCCATTTTAAAATAAGATATGTTATTCATTTTTCTTCTTAAGTTAAAGTTGACCCATGTTTAATTAAAGAAATTTCGTGTGGGAGTTATTTTAAGAATTTTTACTTGGAGTACCTAATAATTATATGATATGAATTTATAGTATGGAAAATTTTCACATTATTGAATTGTTTATTTTACATATATTTGTTTTGCATGTGGAATCGAGAAATTATAAATCTCAATTTCATATTAATAAAGTATAAATATAAATGAGAGAAATATATATATATATATATATATATATATATATATATATATAAGGGCCTTGAATCTTATAATATTTGGTTTGAAAGAGGAGGTAGACGACGATACTTTAGCCATACCCCAGAAAAATTACATAATAGATTACAAATTGAAACCACGTGTCTCACAGAAGCAACAAGGTTAGGGAAATTAACTGAGAATAAAGGAAGGATGATTCGAATAAAGGTGAGCTCTACTAACCATAAGTATGACATACTTAGTAAAACCTCAAGTCTAAAAGGAACGAGAATATTTATAAACAAAGATCTCATTCCAGACGATCAAGCAGAATTAATAAAGGATTTTCAAAAGGTAAAAGAAGCTAGGAAGAAAGGAAAATGGGCAATAATCAGAATAGAAAATCTGTTATTCGAGATAGAAACCAAAATGATAGTAATAAATAGCAATTCAACATGCTCCAAATTCTTTCTTGGAACTGTCGGGGCTTTTGATGGAACAAAGGCCCCAAGCTAAGTTGGATCTCAAATGATGTTGATATTATATTGCTTGTTGAAACTTGGGAGCACGAAGAATCTAAGGTCCCTAACATAGATGGCTTTGCACTATGGTCTACCTAGAACAGGCGATCCTCCAGTAGAGGCATTGGGGGCATAGCTTGCCACATTAAGAAGAACATCTCCCCCAATGCTAGGATTTATAAAAACGACCCTTACAACCAATATAGTTGGATTGAGATTATTGACATTAATGTAAAAAATACCTACATAGTAATCTGTTATTTTCCCCCCATTAATTCTAACTTCTATAAGAAAAAAAATCTAGATAAAAATAGTCCTTACAATGGTTTAGAGAATGATATTTATAGCATAAGGAATGAAGGTAATATCCTTTTAATGAGTGACTTTAATGCTCGAACTTAAAGCAACCAAGCTATTCTTCTAAGAAATCATTCCAACCCTAATCCTCTTTGGTTAGACGAAGACCTTACTCTGGCTAGTTGGTACAAAAGGAGCTCTGAAGACCTCAGGGATAATTTGTTTGGGTCGGAGCTAGTCAAGCTCTGTAGTGCTCAGGATCTCATAATTTGCAACAATCTAAAGAAGTGGCCCAATTCTAGCAAGATGACATGCATCCATGGGTTTGGCAGGAGCATGGTAGACTATGTTATTTCCAATCTCCCTTTATACAATGAAATAATAAATTTTGACATCTTAGACGACCATGAGCCTAACTCTTATAATAGGCCTTTACTCATAACTCTCAATTTTTTCATGCATAGAGATCCCATAGAAGATAATCCTTATAGTCAAAAGAACTTAATCTTTGATAGAAATAAAAACGATCTCTTTCTAAATGAATTAAAAACTAGTTTTCTTCCTTTATCTAGTATAGACAACATAGATGACCTCTATCATAATTTTACTACAACCCTCTCATATTCTATTAACAAGTTCTCAATTGAAGTCTCAAGTAATAAAAGAAATAGAAAAACCAACCCATGGTATGACAAAGATTGTAAAAGTGCGAGGAGAGCAATTAAGGAAGCCTTTGATGAATCTCTCAAAATTAACAAGATAAAAATCTACAAAGTCCTAACTAAAAGGAAAAAAAGGCAATATATTCGTAAAAGACAAGAGAATCTCTTACACCTCTCTAAGGTGGCTCCTAAGAAATTCTAGAGGCAGATTCTAACTAGGAAAACTAAAGATAATAATAAAATTGTTTTATAAGACTGGAATTCCTATCTTAAAAAGCTTTATGAATCTCCAAATGCGAGGGATTTTGAAACCCTGCTCACAATGAAATAATTTTTCTCATTAGAAGACATTGATTTTGGGGTTAAACGCCTGGAAAATGGGAAAGCTAAAGACATTGAAGGTTACCAGGTGGAAATCTTAAAAATTGTTGGTCCTGTCCTCATCCTCCACATCCACAAGCTTCAACCAAGCGGTCAAGCAAGGGTTCCCTAAAACTTGGAAATAGAGCCTTATTATCCCTATTTTTAAAAGTGGGGATACAAATAACTCCTCTAATTATCGAACAATTATGATTATCCCTCTCTTAGCCAAGTTATATGGTATTATTTTGGAAAAGAAGTTGAGCATTTAGCTTGAAAGTGAAGGTAAGCGAGCTAAAGGCCAAGCGAGTTTTAGAAGGCAGCACTCAACGATGGACCACCTCGTTAAGCTTAGGATCATTGTGGAAGAATGCTGCAATGATAAATCCAATTTCTTTTGTTTCTTTGTGGAATTTATAAAGGCTTTCGATACAATTCTTAGAAATAACTTATGGAATAGATTGGAAGAGATAAATGTTCCTTTCAAGCTAAGAGCGGCTGCTATAAGGTTATATGGGAATGTAATTGCCAAGTTAAAGAGCAATGAGGGGTGGTCTAAAGATATTAAGTGTAATATCAGAGTTAAACAAGGTTGCCCCCTCTCCCCTACCTTATTTGGCATTTACATCGAAAATCTAGAGGGTTGTTTAGAGGAAGCAGGATGTGCTGGCACGATCTTAGCTGGGACAGTCATCATCCTTCTTCTCTATGCTGATGATATTGTTCTTCTCGCAAGATTCCCATTTGATCTTGATAAGCAACTTAGACTTCTTAAGGATTTCTGCTCTACCATGGGTATGTCTATTAACACTGACAAAACAAAAGTTATGATTATCAAATCCAGGAAAGACACTTATGCTAATTTTATGTATGACAATAGTAACTTGGATGAAGTGTCTTCTTACAAGTACCTGTGAATTGATATCCATCACAAGCTCAACTGGAACTATAGAATTTAGAAAAGGATTAATGGGGGGTGGAAAGCTTATTTTGGTCTTGAAGATAATTGTAAAACGATAAACCTCGTAATTTGGGATAGAAATAAGTTCCTCTTTGAAACTTTAGTCACTCCTGTTATCTTATATAGATGTGAGGTTTGGGGTTGCAGCATCTCTAGAGAATCCTGGAGAAATATTGAGAAAATCCAGAAGCGTTTTATAACGTATAACCTTAAAATTAAAATCAATACACCCTATCCTATTCTCCTTATAGAAGTGGGTCTTTCCCCTATCGAGAGCCTAGCTATGACTAGGCTTCTGTTGTACAAGGACAAGCTCAATAGCATAGGAGACCATAGAATTCCTAAGCTAGCTTCAAATTCCAGCCAAAACCACCTAAGGCTTAAACAAGGTTGGTATAAAGACACTAGGGCCTGGTTAAACCATTGGGAGATCGACGAGAACGTTTCATTGAAAAACATCAATAACATTAAAAAATTGTTACTTCTAAGTTCAAAGAAAAATTGTGGTGTGAGAAAGATCTAGCAGCTAAAAGAAAATTAAGGTATTATAAGGAGGTCATCAACCCCACCTTAGAAGATCAAAAGTATCTCTCTGTTTTAACTAGCTGAAAGAAGAAAATTAATATAGCCAAGATTAGAACGAACTCTCATGAGCTCCATAGTGAAAAAACACCATGGATGGAAAGGATCTGCCATCTCTGTGAGAATATGAACATCGAGGATGAAAATCACTTCCTCTTAGAGTGCCTTGCGTACAACCACATTAGAGCTCAATTTCATAATCTTTGTTGCAATATTGACCTTCCTAGCCTTTTACGATGTCAAAATTATAGTGAGCTGGGGAGGCTTCTCTCCAAGCTTTTTGAGCATAGGAATAAAATCTTAAATCAAATTAATTAACTCTTTTCTTTAGGTCCGATAGACCAAAGATTGGTCTCAGTGGACGTTAACCATCATCATCATCGTCATCATATATAATAATGGTTAAGAGTATGTGTTTCTTTGATAAAATGGTATAGGTTAAAATTCAAATAGGATTAATATATATACCTTTATAAAATTTAAATGAAAAAAATATCATATATCAATTTAGTATCTATTATAGTCAAAATCTTAAAATTAATTTTTTTTTTTTTTTTTTTGAAATTTGGCTTCTGTGATCTATAATTTGTTTGTAAAAATACAGCTTTCGGAGAAAATCACAATAATAATAAATTATTGTTATTATTATTTAATTTTCCAAGGCTTTCTATTTCAACTTAAGGTGGATGAGGATCTATTGATTTTTTTTTTTTAATTGAGGATCTAGATTGATTATCAAGGGAATATGCTCAACATATGCATAGTCTTAATGTTTATAAATAGTTCTAGTGTATTAGAGAGTTTGTTATGTTGCATTTATTTTTAATAAATTTAATAAATTTCCAAGGGATTTGAGATCATTCCAATTTTAATAAGTTCATCCATGATAAGTTCATCATTATTATTAATAACATTAATTTATATAAAAGAAAATTTTACTTAGAAAAATGGTCCATTACTTTTAATAAATTTTAAAAATTATATTTGTGCCACATGGCTCCCCACCCACCGATTTCCTAGGGCTCCTCACCCACCAATTTCCTAGGGATTTGAGATTAGTCGAGTTCTAATAAGTTCTTCCATGATAATTTCTTCATTATTATTTATAACATTCATTTATATATAAGTAAATTTTATTTTGAAAAATGGTCCATTTTACAATAAAATATGTAATTCTTTTTTCTTCTTAAGTTCTTCTTAAGTTCAAGTTGACACATGTTAAAAAAACACACGAACAAATGTCAAATGGAGATGAAAGAGGTAGATAATACCTAGCACGACCATTTTAAAAAAGGAAATGATTAAAATATATATACCTTTATAAAATTTAAATGAAAAATTCTCATATATCAATTTAATATCTAATATATCCATAATATTAAAATTAAATTATCATTATTATTATTATTATTATTATTTAATTGTTGAAGCTTTTTTAATTCAATTTTAGGTGGATGAGGATTTGTTGACTTTTTTTTTATTGTTTTAATTGAGGAGATAGATTGATTCTCAAGGAAATAGGCTCAACATAGGCATAGTCTTAATGTTTAATGTTTGTTAGGTTGCATAATTTTTAATAAATTTTAAAAATTATATCAGTGCCATGTGATTGCCCATCAATTTCCTAGGAATTTGAGATTATTCCAATTTTAATATGTTCCTCCATGATAAGTTCCTCATTATTATTTATAACATTCATTTATATAAAAACAAATTTCATTTAGCAAAATGGTCCATTACTTTTAATAAATTTAAAAATTTATTTCCTAGGGATTTGTGATTATTCCAATTTTAATAAGTTCCTCCATGATAATTTTCTTGTTATTATTTATAAAAATAATTTATATATAAGAAAATTTTATTTAGAAAAATGGTCATTACTTTTAATAAATTTAAAAAATTATATTCGTGCCACGTGGCTCCCCACCCACTAATTTCCTCGGGATTTGAGATTATTCCAATTCTAATAAGTTCATTCATGACAAGTTCCTTATTATTATTTATAAAATTCATTTATATATCAAAAAATTTTATTTTGAAAAATTGTCCATTTTTAAATAAGACATGTGATTCATTTTTCTTCTCAAGTTAAAAGTTGACCCATGTCAAAACAACAAACAGAGAAATGTCAAATGGAGATGAAAAAGGTAGACAATTCCTAGCTTGATCATTTTCAAAAGAGAAACACCTTCAATGTAATTAGTATAAATGAAAATAGAGTGTGTAGACATGTTGTGCTATACAACAACCCCCCATTTATTTTTATAAATAGAGACCCTTTCGAAATAAACAGGAAATTATTTTAATTTTCTAAACAAAAAACTTAGAAATAAATATTTTCTTTTAAAACTTTTTCCGCTTTATTTTTCTTGAGTGCATCACAAATCGCATATCTTATGAATTTCAAATACTTATAAACTTTAAAATATGCGAGCCGTGATATGCGCTCAACTTTTTCGAAGATATGTTTTAACTTTGCAAAAACTTCAATCATCGTTATATTTACTTTATCGCATCGCACCTCACTTAATCAATAAAAAAAATTAAAATAAAATTGATATAAGTTGCGACTTTGCGTACCCGACGAGAAAATAAAGAAATGAATATAAAACTTTCGGAAATCGCAGTCACTTAAGTTTTGCAAAAAGCGCAATTCGCATTTTTCATAACTTATAACATACGCCAAATTGTTATCCTATAAAAGATGCGATTTGCGCATATCACATATCATAGTCTTTAAGGGTAAGCATTATGAATGGTTATAAATTATGACTTGTGATACGCGTGTCGACGAAATTTAATGGATCAAGCATGTGAAGTAACTCGTGTCATATCAAAATGAAATTTAAGAGCTTAACAGCTTTAAAGTGATTGATATATGTTTCACGTGAAGGTGTATGAGATGTTAATTCAGAGATTATGATTGATGATTGATGTTATATCTTGATAGATTTATATCTGCTTGCGTGTGTTTGAAATAAATGATAGATTTGTCTCTTTGATTCTCTATACTTGTAAAATTATTTCTGTTTTCAGGAAACCAGTTAATGGATTGAGGAAGAGTAAAATGAGCAAAAAGGAAAAGATATTTCTCAGACGTCGTCTACTAAAGATACAGAGATGTCTCCCTTATTTTCAAATATAGTCTGCAACAAATATTGCGGTAGTTTGACATGGGAGGCAATCTATAAGATTTTTGAAAGCAAAGGACCAAGGGTGATAACCAAAGTTTCTTCAACAGACACGACATCTACCTCCGACGAAACTCTTTTTAACGTTGCATGCTCATATGTTCACATGATAGCTACAAGACCAAATATTCTCCCTTACACAGACATGGTTAAGTGGGTAATTGATCACTTAGACATTGAAGATAGAATGTTCAAGAATTCGAAGGGAGAAATTATGGGCTATTTTAGAGCAGAATATTTAACATCAATGTATCATCTACCACCCCTGCAACAGAAATATGACAAAGACTTTTTGAAAAGATTTAGAGGAGAAAATCCAGATCTTATCAATGTCATCAAAGAATGGAAGGAGGAACAGGGGAAGTTGAAGCAAGATAATTTTGGTACGTACCCAATTACCCAAATTCCTAATCCTTACTGTTATGCTACCAGTATGTTATGTAGATTATTTTCCAGATCTGATAGCACTAGATTCTCAAAAGAATGGGTTCCCCTGATTGACGCAATTGTCAATTCATCAATCTTGAATTGGGAAAACATTTTATCTAATGATCTATCCAAGTACATTACCAAATATAGGAATAAAAGGAGTATTTCATCCAGAGAAATACCTCCCTTTTATATGTCTGCCTATGTCATGGACGCTATCTGTTTTACTTCTAGTTTTCCTACCATGGGATGGAAATGGACTACCTAAGACCCTACCCCAATTCACATTCACCACAGAGAAATATGAGATTCAGACTTCCACCTACACTTCTATAAAATCTGTTACAGAGTCATATGGCCTATGCACCAGATGATTTTCAATAAAAAGGCGCCTAGGGTTTCTGAAGAAGCCAATGCAAAAATTCTCTCTGTAGCTAAATGGTTTGCAGAGGAGAATTTTACATATATTAGAGTATTTGGGAGTTATGCTTCTCCCCATGTTTTACCCTATTACGTTCCCGATAAGTTACTTGCAAGAGAAATAGCCTATCAACTTGTTAATGGTGTCACGAAACAAATGAAAGATTCTAAAAAGGCTATTTGGCCTAATTACCCTATACAATGTGGCACTTTTGCACTGTTTGACATCGGCCATACTTACAAGGAAGTTTCCAACATTCATTTATTGAAATTGGAAGTAATGCCAAAAATGTTATATGATCCAAATGATGTAATTAAAAATTATAGCACAGAGCTTAATTAAAGCCTTTTGTAAAGGAGAAAGATGGATTTGATGATCTCTTCTAGGGCATGGAAAATTTTTCAGACATTATCAAGTATGCATCCAGCCAACTAAGTCGAGATGATTTTGAAGCTTTCCAAATGTACAGAAACAAGATACTATAGAAAGTCCCTCTCAAATTTTTAACTATTGAAGATGACAACAAACACACTCCAAGTATCAGCTTGGAAGATGAAGTAAAAGATATGTCTGAAGATGAATCAGGTCAGTCACAGCAGCAATCTCATAATTCGGATCACTCTGAAAATGAATTCGAATCTAAAAAGGAAAGCCCAGAAAATATAATTGATCAAGTAATCCATGAGATAGAGATGCTAAAGGAAAAGAGAAATAATGGAACAAAATCATATTCTCAAGCAGTTCAGCATAGTCATAATATACTAGATTAGTCCAGTTCACCGCAAACAAAATATATTATAGATGAATGGAAGGAGTTTTTTGAAGCAATAAAAACTCCTAAAGAGAATCTCAATACTGATTAGGCAACGAGTTTCCAGACACCTGAACACTCCCAAAAGATAGTGGAAATTGTTAATCCCCTACAAAGAGTTCCAATAATGCATGATAAAGAAATCATACTAGCCTACCCTACAGATCAGATAGTTCTACAAATTGAAGTTATTCCTTCGTTGGATATTTTCTACAGTCCTAGTTATAAGGCTGTAGTTAAGAGAAAAAAATGAGAAGAATTGATGAAACAACTTCAAAGCCTACAAATGAATCAGCTGATGTATTATGAAAATATTCCTTAGATGATCCTACTAAACATCTAACCAAATTATCACAGTATGCAGGGGCATATGCTACTGCTATTGTTGATAAAGCTACTGAGGTTAGATTGTTTCTAAAACAAAAAGAAGCTAGAGTACAAGAACTAGAGAAGTTGTTGAAGGAAGAGAAATCTAATTCCAGTGAGCAAGTCAAAATAATCACAGCCCAATTTCATAAATATATTGAAATCCTCAAATTGCAACACCTGATAGAGTTTAATTACAAACAAGCACATCTGGAAGTAGGAATGACCAAGTTACAAAGCCAACCACAATTAGAGAAATTTATCAAAGAAGCACTGGATTTAAAAACTAATTTAAAGAAAGAAAAATAAGTGTTTTGTCATCAAGCTTCTATAATTGACTCTTATTGTGATTCAAATACAATACTGATCCAATGGATAGAAATCTAGAGACTTGAATGTGAAAGGCTTGAGAAGAAAATTGAAGAACACATCCAATGGCAAGTATCAGATTCGGGGAAGGAAGCTAATCCACCTCAAGTAGATAAGCTTCACAAAGAAATTCTATTCAGAGAATGGGAAGCACAAATCAAACATACAGAGGCAGTAGCGAAGACATCCAAGATATCAAGTGAGATTATTGAAGCTATGTGTGAAAAACTATCTAGACTAGAACTTCTCAAGGAGAACACACCTGATGTGTTCTTAGAAACAAGACAGGCGGAAACACAGTGGAAGCAGAGAGCAGATACATAAGAGGAAATTATTAAAAAGGTAAATAATTTTGATCAAGAAAATTACTGGAGATCAATGAAGAGATCCCAGTCAGTACTCTTAAACGCTATTTTCAAGGGACAAATCAGATCAAGGATACCGTAGCCAACTCAACTCAAAGAAATGTTAGATACTTGTCAACTTCGTGACCACATTCAGAAGAAAGGGCAAGACTCATAAGTCAGAATTGTTAGTTTAGTTTCCTAGATTGTAGTTTAAGTTAGTTTTATGGGGAAGGTTGCTTGAAACCTCCTCTATATTTTTGTAATAATCTATTTTAGTTTATAGTTAGTTTAGTATTTAAACCCTTCTCATGCATTTATAGAAGGGTCCATAATTTTTTCAAAAACATTTGCAAAGAATGCACTATTGTAAGTTTTTGAGTGCCTTGATGAATTAATGGAACACATCTGTTATCTTTTAACAATTAAAGCTGTTTAACTCATGTTTCACTACTGTACTCTTTAAATTTCTTGAAAGTGAGAAGGATCAGATTCATTGCTATCAGTTTACATGAGTAGAACTTTGTACATATGGTACTTCTATTCACTTGTATTAAGTCTTATTTCATAGATTGACAGTCATCTTTTTATTGCATTATATATTTGAAACATCATCATACATAAATATTACATGCACTTCTGTTCTAATATTTAGCTATGGTTTCTTATTAAATATGTAATCACACCGATAAATGCAATATTTCTTTCACAATTCTTCTATGAAAACTACTTTGTTAGAAGAATCATTTTACATAATTTTTATCTCTTTTAGGTGTTAAATGATCTATATTACTGAAAATTGAAAGATAACATTTTAGATCGCATAAAGGAAAAACACCCCGGGTATATATTAGATTAAATAGTTTAGATAAATGCATATATATTAAAATCATTATCCATTTGCATGCTATATCCACAACACCCTCAAAATCACCCTTATTGGGAAACTAGTCCCATTATCCCCAGTCGAAGCCACTACACCAAACGAAAAAGGAGCTGCTTTAAGGTTCGGACCGGGTGGTTTTCACCCATGTTTTGGCAGCGGAATTCTGAGGCCTCAACATTTTGGCACTAGAAGGAGGGCCAAGTGAATGGCACAAAGGTCTGATCAATCTGAAGGTCAATAAAAAAGTCTCTCTCCCTCTATATTGACATCAACTTCTAGAAAATTATCTAGATCCTCATCTGTAAAATCTAAAGTTGATCATCTTTCCCCTAAGTCTCCTAGTGATACTCAAACCATATTATTTCCCGAGTTTCACCAACATTCTCCAGAAGTTCAGTATTTCATAGAAAATTTAGAAAAAGTATCTATTTTTGCTGAAAATCCTGAATCTTAACAATTATCGGATCTGAGTATTTCATCTTTTTTACAACCTCGAAGAATATTAACTCGATCAGAAAGTCAAAAAACAGGGATTATCCCTTTCAAATTTCCTATCGATATTACTCAGAAGAAGTTAAAGAGGACCCAATCAGAGTTAATCACCAGTGAGATCTTATCCCATTCACCCCCATTACCTCCACTCACTTCCAAAAATTTCATTCCAACAGTCAGTATCACTTTCACTAGTTTCAATACTCAAATTACTAGTCTAGTGCTCAACCTGCCTCATCATCAATTCAAAATCCACCCAACCAACCCATCCAAAATCCAATGGCAGGTCAACCCCCTCCACCGATTGTAAACCCATGGAGCAATCCAGGGGCTGTAAACATGCCCGCCCCTCTTCATGCTTTGCCTAAAAATCCTGAAAGATGGTTACCCAAATTTAATCCTGATGATGGTCTTCCTGTAGAAGAACATATTCATAATTTTATGTTAGATGTCAATATGAATGCAGTAGTTGAAGAGGATTGCATTGTATGATTATTTTCATACACTTTAAAAGGATATGCAAGATCCTGGTATTTTTCATTACCTGCTCTCTCTATAACTAATTGGAATATGTTTGAAGAACAATTTCTAGCTAAGTTTTGAGATGACAGAACTACTACTACGCTCATCAATGATATTTCAAATCTTAAAGCTAAAGCAGGTGAGAAGATAAAATATTTTAATTCAAGATTTAATAAACTACTCAAGAAAATTCCTGTTATAGCAGTTCCTGGTGCAAAAGTTTAAATTGAGTGGTATATTTCATCCCTTACATCTAATATAGCTATTTTCGTTGATAGAGAAAAGCTAGCAACACTTGTAGAAAATATGAAAGAGTCTCTATTTGTAGAAAACGCATTACTGCTCTTAAGAAAAAGAATTCTCAAGAAGATTGAAAACAACATAAGATATCTTTCAAAGATGATTCTAAGAAGAAGATGCCAAAGGATCCATTTGAAATAGAAGGTCTTCAAAAAGTCTTGAAAAAAATGACCATCTAGATCGCAGATATTAAGAAACAAGTCGCCGAAAATTCAAATTCAAAAAAGAGTTTCAGGAATTTTAAGAAAAGACAATCCGCTAATTCTCAACCTCCAAATATTATATCTAATGTTGAATCTGATCAATAAGAGGAGGAAGAAAAAATAGAGGAAGAAGAAGATGACAAAGAAGAAGAAGTTGAACTACATGGAATGTCGGATTTCATCCTACCAAATGAAGAACAACTTGAAGCTTTTCCTGTCAACACACACAACAAAAATATTACTGAACCAACATAGCCTAATCAATAGCAAAAAATTTCCACTCTTGATAAAGACAAATCAGTAAGCAAAAAGTCTAATTCAAAGGCTACACAAACAAGTCCTGTTACCTTAGACCCTCCACCTACATCTAAAAAAATGGTTGTCTCAGATACCATTGAGTATAATATAGTTGAAGACATGAAGAAAACTAGGGAAAATATTTCAATTCACGAGCTTACCAAATTGAAGCAACAACAACAAATCTTACTTAGAGAATTAAAAGTTGTTCCTGCTTCAAACTTACCTGCTCCAGTCATAGTTCAAGCTGCTAATGAAATGGGTAAGCCACCTTCTCCTTCAATTAAAGTAGATGCTTCAGACTTAATTATGATAGGTGATCGATCCATCTCTCATACTCCATTTCTCTTAACCTATGAGATCTATAAAAAAAATGTTCATAATTGTATAATAGACTCAGGGTCCTCTTCGAATATAATGCCAAAATCAATTTATGCCAAATTAAACATAACTCCTCAGAGTTCTCCAGTCCATATAGTACAACTTGACAGAACTAGAGTAGAAGTGGCAGGAGAATTAAATTCTGTTTCCATCAGATTGTCATCAAATCCCAGAGTTGCTCAGATAATTGATATTTTGGTGGTAGATATTCCTAAATTTTATGGTTTTGTTTTAAGTCATGACTAGTCTGAGAAACTTCATGGTTATTTTTCAACAGACTGGTCACATATGTGGTTACCACATAATGGAAAGCCAAACCAAATTCGAGTTGACCGTGAAAAGTTTATGAAGCATACGATGACTGATATTGAAGAACTTAATGAGCCAGTAGCCTTCAATAACAACATTATTGGAAACTACTCTGCAGAGTCATTTTTAGAAAACTTTAATTCTCAACCATCACCTTTCTTTGATAACACGGTTGTATCTCAGATTGAGAATTTTTCCCAGCCAGATAATTCTAGATGTATTAATTTTTTAGATAGAAAAATAGCTAATTCTTTGTTTTGGACCATTTATTTTGATGGTTCTAAATATGAAGATGGTGCAGGTGCGGGTTGCATTTTAATAAACCCAAAAGGCGAAAATACTATGTTAGCCTACCGATTAGAATTTGATTGTACCAACAATGTAGCTGAGTATGAAGCATTAGTTTAAAGTTTATTAAAAGCTATTGATCTGAATATCAGAAATCTGAAGGTTTTAGGAGATTCAGAAATCATAGTTAGGCAAGTGAGAGATACCATTCATTGCAATTATGGGCATTTAAAACATTAGCAATCATTAGTCTAAGAATTTGTTAGTTCCAGTCTTCGCAGCCTGTCACCAGAGATCAACATGAGCTCTTACTATGTCTAGTTTTGTTAGATGTTTTTCACATGATGTTCAACAAAAAACATGTCACAAGTGTGTCCATCAGAAGAAGCTCCGAAAAATATTTCCAACGGTATATCACACTCCCGTAACCGGCTCCCGGATTAGAAGATATGATTGAAATGAATGAGTGATTCTTGGTTATGCATGTTTTGAGGTCAGTTGCTGCACACAATGACAAGTTTAGTACATAATCAGTTTTTGAAATAATGGTAAGGAATTTTGCAAAAGTGAAAGAGGTTTTTGTTCATCACATACCAAATAAAAAAAACCTCCTTTAGTTTATGCATAGGTACTACTATGTGGGAGATATATAGTGATATTTGGAGCCTACATTAAAACAAAGCAAATTTTTCATATTTTTTACTATTTTAGTCATTTTAGTGCGGGGCCATTTTACAACAGATGGAAAGTAATTTTGCAAAACCAAAGGAAATTTTTGTTAACCACAAGCCATATAAAAAAAAAATCTTTCAGTTTATTCACAGGTGTCACGAATTGGGATATGTGACTAGATATTTACAGCTCATTTTCACAAATTTAAATTTTTAATGATTTTCTGTTTTAGAGATGATTTTGTGGAACATATTGCGAGCAACTGGAAACGAATTTCCCAAATTTGAGAGAGGTTTTTCTCCAAAATGACCTTATCTACAAAAAAATCTTTCAGTTTTGTAACAGGTGCTATGGTCTAGGAGATATGAGTTCATCTTAAACACATATTTTCAAAAATTCGGCCCAAGTTTAATGTAACTGATTCTATTTTGAAGAAAATGGTTGAGCTCAATTCCCTTAGTACAAGGATGAGAAAACGTATATATTTTATGAATTCCATAGTGTAGGGGTTGGATTTTTGCAGAAGGTTGGACTTTTGAGAAAGCGTGGAGCTTCATTGTATACACATTTCAGCGGTTTGGCTAAGGAATAGACCAATGGTTTGCAGCCCTTTATGGGATTCATGTGGCATCTTGCTTTGGTATTGTGTTTCATTTTGTAATTTTAATTTTACATGTGTTTTATGTATGCTATCATCTCTCTTTGCTTCATCTTAACTAAATCAAACAAGGATAAAGGTAGAATCCATTTAAAGTGCAGTGCTCTACCTTGGGTTTGCTTAGTTATCTATGTTTTCAGCTGTTTGAAGAGGATCCTTGAGAATTTCTTGCCCTCTTCAACTCCTCATGAGTATAAAAGCTCTCCATCTCACTCAATTTGAAGTACTAAACCATTTTCCTACCTTGCCCCATAGAGATCTCTGCAAAACTGAGCCTCATTCCCCAGACCCAAATCTACCTTTCCATTTGAGCCAACAAAACATCATTAAATTCAATCAAACTCTTTTTCACACATACCTAGCCTAAAATCAGTCTTCACATCAAGTCATCTCAAGCCTCATTGATCATTTTTTTCTGATATTGACAAGGAGAGAGCCCTCTCCCGACCTAGTAGGGCTAGCTACCAGGTTAAGCGTGGTTTGATGTTACCCTAGATTCTGCCTTTCTCAGCTTGAGGTAGATTTAGGCTCTAACAGAATTAACTGCTCATTTCTTAGGCTTTAACATTTCTTCTATACCTAGAATACATATTGCTAGTGCAGATTTACTCGCTAATGTAACATAAAAATTAATCCCATCCCAAGAATTTAGTCCCGATAGATTTTCTATTTAATTTATTTTTAGATCATCTATTCCTGATAATATCACCAATTGGAGAGTATTCAATAATGACTTAGATATCATAGATTTTTTAACATCTGAAAAATCTTACGATAATCAAATCATGGATGAAAATGAACATGACACTTAGATTAAGAAAGAACAATATGAAAATACTATTCCAAAACTGTTGTCAAGTTAGAATACTTATACGATCTAAAGGAAAGGTTTAAAAGAGTAACTAACTCAAAAACACAAAGTTCTACCTTAAGATTTCAGTTAGTTAATCTAGGAAGTGCACAAAAAGCTCAAAATATAAATCTAGGTCTTGGTCTATCTTCCGAAGAAAGATTATCATTCATCAGATTGTTTAGGATGTACAAAAGTGTCTTTGCTTGGGATTATTCTGATCTTAAAACATACGATACTTCTGTAATTCAACACACGATTCCTATGATCTCAGAGGAAAAGCCCATACAACAGAAATTGAGAAAGATTCATCCAAGCTTGGAAAATCAAATTAAAACTGAATTGAATAAAATCCTCAAGGAAAAAATCATCTTTCCAGTCAGACATTCTAAATGGGTATCAAATTTGGTACCTGTCAGGAAAAAGAATGGTGATATTAGAATTTGCATTTATTTTAGAAATTTAAACAAAGCTTGTCAGAAGGACAATTTTCCATTGCCAACCATGGAAAAAGTATTGCAGAGAGTAGCTGATTCTGAGCTCATGTCTTTTCTAGATGGATTTTCAGGTTACAATCATATTCTTGTTCATCAAGATGACAGATTGAAAACTACGTTCAGAACTAAGTGGGGAACTTATGCTTATCAAAAAATTCCTTTTGGATTAATTAATGCAGGTGCTACTTTCCAAAGAGCCATGGACACAAATTTTAGGGGACTCATAAATAAAAAAATAGTTATTTATTTAGATGACATTACCGTCTTCGCTAAACAGGTAACTCATCATGTGAATGACCTAAAGCAAGTCTTTGAGCGATGCAAAAGGTATGGCATTTCATTAAATCCAAAGAAATCATTTTTTGCTTTAGATGAAGGAAAACTTTTAGGATTTATTGTGTCAAAAAATGGTATCTATATTGATATTGAAAGAGTTGATGAAATTAAATGAATTTCTTTCCCTCATAACAAGAAAGCCATGCAATATTTCCTTGGGAAGATTAATTTTGTTAAGAGATTTGTCCTTGATTTTTCTCAAATAGTTTTACCATTGCAGAACATGATTAAGAAAAATTCTATCTTTAAATGGGGACATAATGAAAGAGAAACATTTGAATTGATTAAACAGTTAATTGTCAATGCTCCATTCCTGACCACCCTCAATTTTATTAATCCATTTACATTATACAATTTTCATCTGATATATCATATGCAGTTGTTTTAACACAGTTGAATGACCAACAAATAGAAGCACCGATATCATTTTTTAGTTCAAATTTACAAGGTGCAGAACTTAATTACACAAATGTTGAAAAGCAAGCATTTTCTGTTTTTAAGGCCATAAAACATTTAAGACTTTTTCTCCTAAAGTCTCATACGGAAATCATAGTTCCATTTTCTATAGTAAGACAACTTTTGATGCAGAAAGAATTAGGAGGAAAAAGAGCTAATTGGGTGATTGCGTTACACCAATATGATGTAGAAATTAAACCCTCTAAAATCATTAGAGGTCAAGGTTTTTGTAGAATGCTTACATGAGCATCACATTTTCCAGCAGAAGAAGATTCAGGGAATCATGTGCAAATATCAGAGGTAAGACTTAATGATTCAGAGTCACAATATGCTGATCTTATATTTTATTTGAAGAATGGATATGCTCCAAATCATCTCAGTTACAAGACAAAATGAGCTCTTAGATTAAAAGATAAACAATATGAGTTAGTCAACGATGTGTTATTTAGAAGAAATTTTGATTCTGTACTTCTAAGATGCTTAGAAAAATCTGAAGCAGAGAAGGTCTTGCAGGAACTCCATGATGGACCAGCTGGAGGACATTTTGGAGGAAATATAACAACACATAAGATCCTGCATGCAGGGTACTATTGGCCTACACTTTTCAAAGATGCCCATGAAGATACAAGAAAATGTAAAGTATGTCAAAGTACATCTGGAAGAAAAAGAAAGCGAGCATTCCCATTACAACCAGTCAATATTGAACAACCATTTGAGCAATGGGGATTAGATATAATTGGTGAGATTGTTCCTAACTCTTCCAAACAACATAGATATATTCTCACAGCTACAGATTACTTTACCAAATGGGTGGAAGCAATTCCATCAAAAGTAGCTAATTCAGAAAATATCATTGATTTCATTGACCAGAATATCATAACCAGGTTTGGCTTACCTACTGCTTTGACGTTTAATAATGCATCTTATTTCTCTGGAATTGCTATGATAGAATTTGCGATTAAAAGAGGTTTTAAAATAAAATATTCTGCAAATTATTATACACAAGGAAATGTTTTGGAAGAATCCACAAACAAGAACCTGATTAGAATAATCAAAATAACTGTTGATCAGAATCAAAGAAATTGGCATGTCATTAATTTTTTCTCTTTGGGCAGATCGAATAACTCAAAAAACTTCTATTGGTACTTTTCCGTTCAATCTTGTCTATGGAAAAGAAGCGGTACTTTCCACCAACGTAGTTATTCCCTCTCTTTTCTTAGTTCAATTCATTGATGAAAATCCTACTTATTCTTTAAAACTTAGACAAGGTCAAATTCTTAAGTTAGAAGAAGAAAGAGAAAAATCCAAACAAACTCACACCCATCATCAACAGATAATAAAAGCCTCATTTGATTCAACTTCTGTCACTTCAAAGGATTTTCAAATTGGTTTTTGTTATTGAAATGGGACAAAGCACATGAGGAAAAAGGTAAACACACGAAGTTTCAAAAACTCTGGCTAGGTTCATTTCAAATAATTGAAGAAATATTCCCATCAACATTTTTATTGCAAGATCGATCGGGAAAAATGAATTCTTTGCCTGTTAATGGGAAGATTAAAAAAAAATATTTCTCATAAAAGGTAACCCCTTCTATCGTTGTTTATTAGTGTATTTTTCTTTTCTTTTCAGATGATAGCTTGATTGTCTTCGATGTTGACCGGTCAGAACATCCTCCCCTTCCTACTTTCGTCACCTTCCAAATCCCCTTCAAGATACAGAATGCCAACATTTCCCGTTGTATCATTGATGAGGGGGCATCCAATTGTGTGATGTCTGCTTTGGTTTGGAAGCAAATCGGATCACCTGAGTTGGACCCTTCCACTACCACTCTCTGAGCGTGGGATGGCCACTCCTCCAAGCACATTGGCATGCTCCGCAATTTTCCTATTACTCTTGCTGGCAAGACTGTTTGCATTGACGTCGAAGTCATTGATGCCCCTTAGATTACAACATTCTATTGGGTCGTAGATACACCTATGTGATGTTTGTTGTCCCATCTGCAGTTCACCACAAGATTTCCTTTCCTCATAATGGAAAGATAGTCACCATTGACCAGTTGACATATTACGAACTGAAGTCTCAGACCTCCCCTGAGTCCATCATATCTTCGGTGGCCAATAAGCAAACCGTCGATTCCTTGACCAGTGTCTCACCCAGAGTCTACAAAGACTCATCTTTTCTTGGTACATTCCTTGGTCTTCCTCCTCCTGTCTCTGATCCAAGCTCATCGAATGTTTGCATGATTCAATCGTCTCGGGCTTCCCTCAAGCGGCCCGCTTCGGCTAGTTAGCAACCCCGCCCTCTGCAACCTGCTCCTAACACTTTGATTTAGCCTTCTAGACCTCCTCCTCCTAGCCCTTGACCTACAGCTAGTATCCATGAGCCCCTCTATCCTCTTGGAACGGTTCCTCCAGGCCTTAACCATCTTGAAGCTGTCCCGCATGGCCATTACCCCTCTGGTTAGATACTGTTCCTAGCTCCCCCTCCTAGAGTGTTCTCGGTACCTGTCATGGCTACCCTATCCCTTCCTAACCTGACCTTGGGGATTCCCATCTGGTACCTCGATCCCCCAACAGCTACCCTTCTTGGTCAACCTAAACCTTATCTTGATTTGAATCTGGTTCAATCGGTCCCCATCACTCCTCCCGCTGCTACCATGCCTCAACCACCTCAACAGGAACCTTCTCCTGTTGCGAAAGCTTTAGGTAAAAAGGGAAAAGCTAGCAAGAAGGCACCAAAAGACAAGGCTGCGTTGACTGACCCTTCTCCTCCTTAGCTTCCATAGCCTTGTGCTTTGTGTGATTTCATTGGTCATTCCACCCATACCTATCTTGAGTTGCCTCGTATCAAGCCCATCGTTAATGTTGTGTTCCCTAAGTCTATGGTCCCTGAAGCCTCTGTTTCTTCCTCGACTGTAACCAAGAACCCTAAGAATATTCACACCAACCAACCTTGTGCTTTGTGAGATCTCCATGGCCATTATTCCCACTTTTTTCCCTTCCTTACGCATTACCGTGCCTCTTTGGAGGTAGTTTGGGAGTATGAGATTGAACAGAATGAATCTGCCTCTCTCATCCTTGCATAGTATGCTTCGGGCCAGGTTGAGGATTTACCCGCTCCCATTGACATTCCCCCTCTTGATGTTGAGATGGCGGAGCTTGCGGCCACCATCCTCTACCTATCATCATCCATGAGACCCTCGGTGGAAGCTCCCTTTGAGACTTCCCATGATGTTTCATCTGACCTCCCTTCAGCGATCACCATGGGCTCAACATCAGTGGATCCCTTATCTTCTTGTTCTTCCGTCACCCCCCATGACGATGCGCATGTGAACCTCTTCTCTCATGATGATGAGTCAGGTAGCTTCGCCGCGTCAGGTGGTCTTCCTTCCACTAGTCACCCCATCTTATATTACGATGACGACATTATGGAAGTAGTCACCACCCTTGAATTTATCTATTCCCCCTTACATCGAACCCATGCATTCGAACCACATACACCTTGTGGCTATTACATTGACATCCAATGTTTGGGTAAGAGGGCACCCATATTTGAGAGTCCAGGAGAAGAAATTCTCCACAACTCTCCTAGTGTACCTGGTCATGTCGACTCTAGTACCATTATGATTCCCCATTTAGAAGAACCTATAGAGTCCCATATCACTTTAGATAACTTTAGGGATGATACCCCTTATCATTCCTTCATCTTACATCAACAACAATGTCAACCCAGTCCCTTTGACATTGTCATTGACCAACCTATGGGTTTTCTAGGAGAGCACAAGTTCATTATCTCCAAATCCACTCATTGGGATAGTGACACCATGTATGCCAACCCATAAACTTAGTCCATTTTCTTCATATATGTATTACCAAAAGATATTGGGAATCCTCCATTCCCTTTCTCGAACTACATAACCATAACGAAAACAAATGACGCACCACATCATAGAAATGTGTTTAGATTCCCATTTTTCTAAATACATTTTGGCATGACCACAACATGCTTGGGGGCACCTATGCCCCTCAACCATAAAAATCCTAGATCTTAGCCAAAAACAACATTGAAACCCCCTTTCTCTGATAGGTTGCACTTTTCTGGTCATTTCCTGGGACAGGTCAGAATTTTCTGCCCAGTACTTGCTACCCAGGTCACAGAACAGACCCCAAAAAGTGCGACCTAGCTTTTTCATGAGCTCTGGGTACCTAAACTAAAATTTGGATCCCCTTAATTGAAAGAGTATGGTTAGGCCTCTTACCTGCAACTGACAGATCTCGATTCCAATGGTCGGTTTGTCTGATACACTCGCCGCAAGATTTAGTGTCTTTTCTCCTCTCGACATTCACCACAGCTACACTTGCAAATGAGTGAATTTGGAGGGAAAATGCCTTATTAAAAGAAAAACCCCATATTTTTCTTTCGCCTGCGGCAGGTGTTATGAAGGTAAATTATCTCTACGGACAGAGATGATCCCTCTAGCCCTAGGGTGGGTCTAGTAACAAAAGGACACGCTAAAGTGTTGCTTCCTAGTTAATGAATAAAAAAATACATGGTAGATTGGCCTACCTTGAATCCAACGCTGTCAATGTTGCCGAAAGAGTAGTGGTCTCTTGCTCCTACCTTGTCAAGTCACGATCCATTCGCTATCACATCCAGATACTTGCATATAGGACAAAGAACAAGACCAACATATAGCACCGTAGTTTCATTCAAAACTATTGTCTAGTCAAAGAGGGCTAAACATATCATATCAAATAAACATCATAACACAATAGTGGAACCAAACAGTAGTCATGTATATTAATGAGTAGAAGGAAGAGTACAACCGATGCTTTGATGTCGTGATCTCCTTCAGCGGGGTTCAGACGAAACGCGTCTCAACTGTCGATCAGGGAATTCAGACTCAAGCTCACTTAGAAGTCATCGACTCGATCTCTCTCAATACTATCGTTCTTACTCTATATCCTCTAGCAGCTTAGCTATAGTATAATTCTCTTGTTCAGCTATTCAGCCATTTCTCTATAATGTGTTCAGCTAGCTTCTACTAAAGGAGATAGTTTCTTATATAGAGGAAAGAGAGTAGGTTGGGATCCCTACAAAGGTGGGAGGGATTCCTATCCTTTAGGAGAGTTCAAAGGGAGGTGGAAACTACTAACTAAAGGAAGGAGTCCATGGTTGTTTCAGTTCAACCACTCCCAATGACTCATCCCCGAGGTGGTTGGAGTGGAACCTCCACCTCTATTTTTTAAAAAATATTCCATAAACAGCTTGGTGCGGGTGTCTAACTGGCACAGAGCGCCAAGTGGCACAGGTTTAGTGTTAAATTTCCAGGTCGGTGCGAGGATGTAATGAGCTACTCGCGCCAAGGAAAAAATAGGGATTTTCATAGCTCTGCTTAGGGAAATGTCAACAAGAAGAATGTTGCTTTCATCAAAAGGGATGCAAGGATGGTATTTGCAAAGCATGACACTGCGTATTGGTCACAAAAACGACCCTCCAATGTCTGAATTGGGGATTGCAGGAACAGTGACAAAATGATGTGTAACAGATGCCCCCTTAAGTATGAAGTCCGAGAGAGAGGGAGGGGTGAAATGCATTATGAGAAAGCATTCAAACCAAACACCACTGTCAGAAGACCTACGAGTACAAATACAACTGATATCCGTGATACATGAATCATGTGGCATGGGCACAACCATCCATAATAGAGTATATAAAAATTGAGATCCGAGGTATGGACACAACCATCCAGCAGGAAGGATCAATAAATAGACTCAGGTATGGTCACAACCATCCAATCAAAAGAGTCATGCAATAAGTCATAATAATCCACAAAAATCCATAGCTTGGAGTTTATCAGACAAAAACCAAGGTCTTGTGCTATATCTTGACTTGAACAAGTACAATTTCGAGCATGCAAATGTATGAATTGAAGTCGAACATGTAGGAAAATCGCCTGATTACCAGCCAATGATGAAAGCTGTTCATAGACGCGAGAGAAACCACCAATGATGACGATGGCCCTCAAGGTATAAAAGGTACAATTTACCGAATGTGAAAATTGATTTGACATCAAACATCCGCAGAATCACTCGATCAAAGGCCCATGATGTGAACCTTGCGTCGAATGCGAAAAACCTGCCATTGAGGCATGCAGGCTCCAAGGTACCAGAAGGGAGTCTGTAGATCAAATTCCTGGATAATGAGCTGAAGTTGACAAGAAGTGACTTGGTCAAAGGTGGGCCATAATTTTTCCCACATCATCGACATGAGACAGAGGAACATGATGAAAGTGGATCAAGACCAACATGAGATCAGAGGAAGGTTGACAACTTGCAGAGGAAAACTTCTCTTGAACATATCAACAACACGACACTGGATTTGGCAGTATTTGAAATCAAAGGATCTGAGGTCACGATGACGTGGAAAAGAGTAGATGAGAGGTCAAAAGAGATTACCCAAACCCATGGAGACAAAAATGACGAAATGAGATGTCCCCAATCCCGACACGAATGTTGACAAGTGCCATGTTCAAGAGTGCCATACTGCCAACACAACTAAAACTTGGTTCCATTTTCCCCCACCATTTCTGGCGAGTACCCCAATTATTATTTTTTTTAAAACAAGCTTGAAGGGGATAACATATGCTTGTATTAGTAATTTTTTCCTTCGGAAAAATCCATCCTAGTACATTTTACGAGCCCTAGGAAGGAGGAACTCGAAATAACGTCATGGTGACGAAGTCCAATCTCATCAGGGTTTAACGAGTCTGAAAAAGGGAGAACTTGGTACCTTTTCATGTTTAGAGAGTTTGAAAAGAAGGCATAAAAGAAAACTCCAACAGTCCCTTTTTGTAGATAGTCTCATAGATCCGAAAAGGTAGAAAACTGTGTCTGAGAGAACCTCTTAGTCACGATAGGCTAAGGTATTCCTTTTTCGTAAATAATCTATCCCAGCCCGAAAAAGGGTTAAACGTATACTGGGTAGATATCGTTTCGTAGCCATTTAACGAGTTCAAAACGACACGAATCTCGACAATCTTTTCAATTTTTAGAGAGTCATAAAAAAGCTGAAAGATGACTCCAGTAGTGACTTTTTCGTGTTTTTATCGAGTCCGAAAAAGTATAAAATATAACTCATTACTTCATCATTGTCGCATGAAAAACCTTTTGCTGTACAAGAGACATATGTAAAAAAAATAAAAAATAATTGAAAAACATGCCTTAAAACCTAATTAGGGTTGTGAAAAGCTATAAAATGCCGAAAATGGTAAAAATAATTACTTTTCACTTTTTACCTCTTATGGAGCAATAGTTACCCATTTTACTGTGCAATCTTGCGGTGACGATAGCGGATAATCCAGTAGATCAATCGCAAATCCGTCAACTCCAGGTAAGAGCTGAGATCCCTCTTGTCATTTTAAGATATTTCATGTTTTCTGCATTTGTCAATTTCAAATTTTGGGGGAGAAAATGTAAAAATTAGGGCTGCGCGGTTGGCGCGGGTTTCGGGCATGGAGTCGCACCAACCGCCCGATTTTTAACACTAGGGCGTGCCCATTGGCGCAACTATTTTGGAAACAGTCGTGCCAACAATGCAAAATATTTTCTAGCAAAAGAATGCATCAAATGTCCCAATTGTTTACAAATTTAAGGGTTAAAATTGACTAATATCACTCATGTGTGTGTGTTTGCAGGTATAAAGAGGAAAAATGGTCATTGAATGGAAAGAATGAGAACATAGTGAAGAAGATGAGTTAGCCATGGGAAATGAGGGAGTTATGGAAGCCCTCAGAAACTGTGGTTTGAAAAAATTCTTCCTAACACCATGTCTTCGAGCCCAACCAGAATTACTATAGTATCTGATCAGTATATGGGATGAAAATCAAGAGAATTTCATCCTACGGGATCAAGAACTTGAGATTGATGTCTATGACGTGTACTTCATCATAGGATTATCGTGGAGGGGTGCAACACCACTCCTAACCAGCACCCGACCCTGCATGGAAAAATTGACCATGGTGATAGACAGGGTATGTCGAGGAGCGCGGAAAGGTTGAGGTAGTGGGAAAGTTGATATACAAACTATCCTAGATTTGACACTACGTGTGGTATTGCATACCATCACACGAGCTGCGGGATCACAAGCACCACACAAAGCTATAACAAAGACATAGTTACTTCTTACAGTAGACTGCATGGCACCGACCATCTACAATTGGGCAGAGGCCGTGAGCATAAACATGAAGCGCCAAATAACCAAATGAAAGAAGACCAAAATGAAAAAATTTGGTTATGGATCTGTTCTGGTATCGCTCTTCCTGGAACGATTACCAATTTTTCAGTGACAGGAGGTTATAGTCCCGTCACCACCAGCGAGAGAACCACAGATGACTCGATGGGTAGCTCTAATACCAAGGGAAGGGGGCGGCCAACAAATGTCCTTGAGGCCAGAATTCTTCGACTGGCTCCATCAACAATTGATTGTCGTGGAGGACTGGTCTTACTCTGGCACATATTTCATTGATGATCCGGACCTCCCACTCCCGAAGGGAGAAGATTGGGATGAAGATTTGGGTGAGACTCATTTTTTATGTTTTATGAGTATTACGATTTTTTTATTAATGCATGTTCTGACATTAAATCAATGTAAATGCAGATGTTGGCTGAGAGAGACCTGCCGGTATGTCACCGATAGTGAGGCGAAACCCTCGAGATTTTGACCCTCAAGGCGAGGGCGGCGAGGAAGATGAGATAGTGCGCAACCTGGAGGGGATCACACGAGGAGTTCCAGATTATGCACATTTTGATGATGTTCCTCGTGCCTACCAGAGGCATACTATAGGGGTGCTGAGCCAAATCCACTGTTTGCTGAGGCGGCTAGTACGGGTCGTGACATGTTATCATGAGCACCACACTGATTAGACACCTCGGTTTATTTTATTTGCATATTTTGTGAGACATGATGTCTTAGGATGTAACAGAAACATACATATATTTTTTGACATTATGATGCACACAGTTGCAAAAATGCGATATATATATATATATATATATATATATACATTTATTTCCCTACATAGATCTTTTACATATGATGATGCTTTTACAAATTATGCAAATGACTCTCTAATACAATGTTAGCCGCTGTATCAGTTAACTTATTCATTCGTCTAGGAATATGTTGATAAGTAATAAAATCAAAATGTATTTCCAACAAATGAATAAGAAATAAAATCTCAGAATGTGCGGATTTCTAACTGAATAATGATTATTGAGTTGTAGAACAACAAGCTGTGAATCTAGATTTACAAGCAATGCGTGTATGTCGAGCTTGATTTCCTCAGTTAATATATCAATGACAGAGCTATATTCAGCGACATCGTTTGTAGTTCATCCTAGAAAAATACCTTGCAGATCTATAAACTCAATAGCAAGATCATAAATTACCCAGGCTACCGAAGACAAATTCCTGGTACTGCAGGAAGCACCATTCGAGAAACCGACATCAGGGGTAACAGACATCTGCACAATAAGCAGGAAAAATGCTCTCAAAGCACACCAAACCAGAAAACATGTACAAAAATGAAAACAACACCTATGTACACCTATTATGCATGAATGACTCACGCATAATATTTTTTGAGATACACCCCATTTCGAGGTTGTTCAAGAGGATTACCTTCGTAGTCAATTAGCTCATAGGCCACATTTTGCAACACATGTTTGATGATGTAGGGCCCATGCCACATAGGTTGAAAATTTCCTACCCCCAGCTTATCACGAGCTTGGTCATACATGAGGACAAGATCTCCTTCAACTAAATAACAAGGGGAAGCTAATTGATAAAAATGAGCTTTGACCCGCTTTTTCTGTGCTTCGATAACGAGAGCAGCAAAGCGGCGGGTTTCATTCAGAATTTCTAAATAAAGGAGACGTTCTTCTTCTGGAAAAATATTCGGCAGTAATTCAATAGCCAATTTTAGCGAAGGTATTTCACATTCAATCGGAAGAGTAGCTTCCAGGCCATAAACCAATTGGAAGGGAGTGAACCCGGTTGCGTTTTTCACTGAGGTTTGGTATGCCCAAAGAGCTAAAAATAACATGAGATGCCAATTTGATTTGTGGATCCCAATCGTACGCTGAAGCATTGTGACAAGAACTTTGTTTACAATTTCAACCTGGCCATTGGCTTGAGGGTAGTACGGCGTTGAGCTGTCGTGACGCAGACCGAACTTAGAAGTAAACTCTGCCACCATATAATGCCGAAAATGGGAACCATGATCGGTAACGATAGCTTGAGGGACACCAAACCTAGCAATAATGTGATTGAATATGAACTGAGCAGTTGTCTTACCGTCAGCGGCAAGTGTAGGCATTGCTTCGACCCATTTGGTGAAGTAGTCCATGACTACGATGATATAAGCATGCCCCCTGGCCGAGTGAGGGTTACACGTCATAAAATTGATGCCACATTTTGCAAAGAGACCAATGGTGATGACAGGGTGAAGAGGAACAGGTGGCACATGCATCTTGCGTTGATAAATCTGGCAATTATGGCATTTATGAATTGTGACAATACAGTCCTTGAAAATGAAAGGGTAAAAATAACCAGCATGAAGAATCTTCTGTGCAGTAGCATAATTAGACATGTGACCACCATAGGCACCACTGTGGAAATCATTCAAAGCTTTCTCAGCTTCCTTGAGGGTCAAACATCGTCAGAGTATGGAATCGAATCCAATACGATAGAGAGTATCTCCAACTGTACGATAAGGTTGAGACTAATGGTGGATGCGTCTTTGGGCATCCTTCATCAACTCAGATCTAAAAGATGAAGTTTGGAGATAGACGATGATATCACTGTACCAAGGATCGAGGGTGCTAATCAAGAAAAGCGAATCATCTGGAATGAAGTCCTCAGATCGAGAAGGAGTGGAGATGGAAGGGAGAGAACAAAGTAAATCAGCAAAGACCAATGGTTTCTTATATTTGGCAGCAGTAGATTCCAAATCAAACTCTTGGAGGATGAAAATCCACTTTGAGTATTTGCCCCCCCAGCAATTTTCAAGACAATATGTAGGTCATGGGGTTGCATTCATAAATCACCATCACTGTACACAAAAGAATATAATGACAAAAACGTTGAATATCTTGAACAATGGCCAACACTAACTTTTGGACGTCAGCATAATGCGTTTCGGGGTCGAGAAGGTTACGAGACAAGTAATAAATAACATGCTCATGACCATCATCATCGTCTTGTACCAAAACCATGGAAATCGTTCTGAAAGTGGCAACCAAATAAAGGGAAAAATCACGATGATAATCTGGGAGGTGGAGGAGAGGAGCATTGACCAACAATGTTTTCAACGCATCAAAATATTTCTGAGCGATCTCATCCTAGTAAAAAGGAACGCCCTGCTTTAACAAATGTGTGAATCCTTTAGCTACTTCAGAATAGTTGGGTATAAAACGATGAAGAAAATTATCTTTCTCTTGTAAACTCTGCAACTGATGCAATGACGAAGGAGAGGGGAGATTGATAATAGCCTCAACCTTGAGAGGATCCAGGTGAATCCTGTCTTTGGAAATGATAAACCCTAAGAGTCTACCAGAATCAACGCAGAAGACACACTTGTGCGGATTAAGCCGAATGTTATAGTGTCTACAACGAAGAAAAATATGACGAAGATGGTCAGGGTGATCCCTACGCTTAGCTAAATGAGCCGGAAGGTCATCCAGATAAGGTTGAATGATGTGACAAATATCATGAAAGGCATAAGACATTGCGCACTGAAATGTGGCCCCGACATTCTTCAAACCAAAGGGAAGCTTCTTGTATGAAGACAGACAGTCTTGTGTTGATCATTCGGGAGAATATTGATCTGATTATAACCCGAAAAACCATCCATAAGGGAAAAAATCTCACTCCTAGCACAGTCGTCAATGATTTGATTGATGAAAGGAGTAGGATAATTATCTTTAGGACAAGCTCGATTGATATCACGATAGTCAACACAGACACGAATAGTGACCTGTTTCTTATCTATAGGAACAATATTAGAAACCCATTCTGTCAAGGGAATCGGATAAATGAAACCAGCTTTGAGAAGCTTTTCCACTTCGGCCTTAATGGCAGCAGCTTTCCTAGGATGCACCGGATGAAGAAGCTGACGAACAGGTTTCGACCCGGGGTAAGTAGGAATCTCATGTACCACGATACTAGGATCAATACCAGGCATTTATTTGTAGGACCACGCAAAGACATCACAGAATTTGCGAAAAAGGCTAGTATAGACTTGCACTTCCTCTAAAGAACAAGTAACCCCAATATGGATGTTCTCGATGATTCCCATTTTAACGAAAATGTCGATAGGCATCGTCTGAGTGATGTTACTCAAGTTACCTTTCAAAAAAACCTCATGGAATTGAACAGGTGTTTGAAGCGGAGGAGAAGGAACCTGAGAGGAAAAACACTCAAGACAGGTAGACATGGCCCGAGGCTTGGTAGAAACGAGGAAAAATTATGATCATCATCCCACGACAGATCGTCGAGAGATAAGGTTTCCACGATAACCTCATCGGAAGGAAACACTTCTTTCAAAGGATTTGGTGAATCAAAATAACCAAGCCAAGGGGATTGATAATAGATGTTAAGAGTTACTCTCGAAGGAGCAGAATCATGATCAGAATATGATGCAGCAATGAGTTCACAATAATCAATTTCAATTGGACTCAAAGGCATCGAATCGCTGAACAAATCAATCTGTTCAGGAGAAGGGATAACCCAGGGGTCATCGGTTCGCGAAATCATGTTGACCTGAACAATATTCAGTGGTGGAAGAGGGAAAACACCCATGAGGTCAAGATCCTTGAAACGGCCTGGCCCTACACTCTCGTAAGGAGTAGGAATATTATCCACGTATGGAACGTTGTTCTCGGAAGAAGAAGTGAAAAAAAACAATTGATCAATAGTAATAATCTTTCCTTTGTGCAGGAACTTCAGAACACGAAAGAGAGTGGACGGAACACACAACATGGCGTGAGTCCAACTACGTCCAAGGAGAAGATTATAATTGAGTTTTGCATCAACAAATTCAACCTCGACATTTACTTTCTTCCCTTCTAATGTGATTGGCAAACTAGCGAGAACACCAAGAGGTTTAGATTCTCTTCCATCAAATGTTTCAAGGGCATTGGGTGATGAGGTAAGAGCTGGAGAACCAATGGCTTTCCAACAAGTAGGTGACATAACACAAGTAGATGCACCCTCATCCATGAAAATGCGATGAATATTCAAACCATCAATACCAACTTGAATTATAAGCGCAATTTGGTGTGGGAGTCGTGGGACAAAATTCTCTAAATCGAAAGCGAGCAAGCTAGTATCTGCAGGATCAATTTCACCTATCGCAAATAGCAAAGTTTTCTGTTGCGAAGGAAAAATATGAAGTACTTCTAAGGCAGACATTGTAGATAGCGCCTAAGCCAAATCTTCAACAATACTGTAATGCTGAGTGGCATGGTGTTAGGATTGTACGAAGACTTACGGAGTACACCTTTGGAAGGTGGTTACACAAAAAATTCAGTGCTAGGCCGTTCAATCTCAAGAAGACCAGAAATAGGAAGGGGAGGAGGACCATCAATGATCTCTTTCCCCGCTGCTTGACGTGAACCAAAATAATCTTTCGATCGAGTAGCAATAGAAACAGGTGCATAACCATTCATCATGAAGACTTACGAACCAGATGGAGCAGAGGACTAAGGGTACTCTACCATCTAAGTCTGCTGAGGGAAAGGTTCTTTAAGAATGGCCAGAGCTCCTTGGGTGCCTTTGAGCAATTGACTCACTTCAGACCGTCAGGGATAGTCCTTGGTGAAGTGCTCATCGTCACAAATCAAACAAGGATACTTCGGTTTACGTTGAGAACTATCAGCTGAATGAGGTTTTGGAGAATCCTGTATCGAGGTATCGGCTTTAGCTTTACCTTTACCCTTCTTCTTACCTTTGGAAGTGTTATCTGTAGGATTGGTGTGAACAACATTCACTTCTGCGGGTGTACCAGAATTCAAATTTGACTGAGAAGCTACATTATTGGAAGAAGTAGACTTCTGCTTCCCAGAGTTGGATTAAGGACACTTCTGAGAAGTCTGCGATACAGAACCAATAATACCATCAATGGATGGAGTCGCTGGTGGTTTAGAAGTTCCAGGTCAAGGAGCATCAGGCAAGATATCGTACAACGTGCCAGACTGAGAATAGACGAGATCAAGGTACTGGGCATAAGCAATGGCTTTTTCCTCAGTTACACATGCCCCCATAGCAATGTATTTGGCAATCTGATTGACAAAGGAGGTAGTGAACCAATGAGTTAGAATCTGATCAGGTATCTCAAATTTTATCATGCGACGATGAAGTTGCCACTAATGAATATGATCCGAGATATGAGTAGCTCGGTCCTGTTTCAATGAAGTGAGGAGGTGTGTCGCGGTCTCTTAGCGGATCGGTAACTAAAAATGTGTAAGGAACACCATGACCAAAGAATTGAAATCTTGGAAAACTCCACGAGACAGCTTAATGTACCACTTTGCAGCGGCACCAGTAAGATTTTGCTGGAAAAGACGAAGAAGAATAGAATCGTCAACCCAAGAATTAGAAGAACACCACAAATGGTAAGTCATCACATGTGTTTGGGGATCTTCACTAGGTTTACCGTCAAATTTAGGACAATCATGAGGAATCTTGGTCAGAACCGGAGGCCAATATGGATTATGAAGAATAGGATCATTTGTCAACTTCGACACATCGGGTAATTCCAATGTAGCAAGAAACAGTAATCGAGTATTAAAAGTCATCAGAGGTCTTTGATAAGGACCTGTCTATACATTCCACCTAGTCCAAACAAGATTTTTTCCCCATACATTCTATCCTGAAGAATTCGGATCATAGGGATTAGAAATAGGATAATTCGATTGATACTGGGATTGAGGACCAAAATATGGAGTTAAAGCAGACCACTAAGGTCCTTGCTAAGTAGCATAAGGATTTTGTTGTGGAATGTAAGCATGACTTTGAGGTTGTTGATACACAGATTGATATTGAGGTTGCTGATATATCGGTTGATATTGAGGTTGCTGGTACACTAGTTGATTTTGAGGGTAAGGAATCTGAGGTGCGCTATACACTGGTTGATGTGAAACTTGAGGGTAATAAGCACCCTGTGGTTGCGCAAGTTGACCTTGCGGAGCAGGTTGAGCAGGGTAAACAGGTAAAATTGGCTGTGGAATCGAAGGAATCTGCTAGTGGGCTGGTTGCAATGGCTACTGAGCTGGTTGAATCGGTTATTGAGGGCCACCAGGTTGACCTTGTGGTAAAGGTTGTCCTGATGGTTGAGATGGTCCAAGATGTCCCTGATGACTAGGTTGACCTGGAGAAGGACCATAGGATGGTCTTTGTGATGGATAAACTTGCCCCCCAAGACCAAAAGATGATCTAGGTTGAACCAGAGGTTGACCCGAGAGACCAGAGGGTTTCAAAAGAAAAGTAGGTCCCAAACGAGTAACAGACTGATAAGGATCATAAACGGAATGATAAGGATCTATAGGAGGCATGCAAACAGGATTCCCACGGTCATCATAATGATGCAGATATTCATATATGGGAGTACCAAAAGCATCATAGTGATGAAAACTAGGATTTCTTGGAGGTGGAGGCCATTGAAAACCCTAAGAATTCTGCTATTGAATAGCCAACAGATATTCTTCAAAAGTGAGACTACCAAGTATCATAGGAGTAGTGGAAACTGAACTAGAAGCTACACAGACTGTAGGTTGGACTGGGACAGATGTAACAGTTACTGACGGATCTGATGCCAAGGGTAACGGTATTGATAAAATATTGGACCGAACTCCGAGGAGGATTTATTGTGCTGGACTGTGCAATGGATGCAACACCAGACATAATATGACTCAGAGAACTATATGAAACCGGAAGTGACATTGAAGGTGAAGAATATTGGACAGAGGCATGAGAAGGATCTTCAGGAAAGAGTTGATATTCTAATGTGGATACATGCATTCCTTCACTACCAATAGAAATAGAGGAATCCATATCCGAGTCTCCTGTAAGACCTTAGAAAATACTATGGGGACTAGGAGGTACCGCAGTAGCAACAAAAGGTGATCCAGATGTAAGAGGAGGAAATTCCCCTTCATCCCCAAAATCAGACCAAGCAATTGAAGGAGGCCAATTGAATTCAACTGGCTCGTCAAGTGGAGACCGAGTAGCAAGGGGTTGGATAGATGGAAGAATAGGCTGCGAGAACTCAGCAGATCTAGTGGACTGAGGAGTTTCGAAATAAGCGTCCAGAAAAGAACTACCACTAGGAGGCAGTGAAGATGACAAAACTTGAGGTTCCACCACTTTGACTATAGATCAGAATAGGAAGGAAAATAGATAACCAATCAAAAGTGCCAAAATCAAGAACCAAGGAAATCAATTAGACCAAGTAACAAAATTTAATGGGTGTGCAATCATAGGTGATTAATTTTATAACACTGAAACCAAAATTTGTTGTTTCATGTTTTAAGAGTCAAGAAACAGACAAAAGATGACTCTAGTCACTTTCAATTTTAAAAAAGCATGAAAGGATAAGTGCTCGATGATCTTTTACTTATTTAAAAAGTCATGAAAATATTGAAATGACTACTCAGGTATTCTAAGCAAGAGGGTATACCAGGTTTCCGTGAATTGCCATATACACCTTGGTGATCAAATGAAATACAAATGACCAAGGACTTGACGTACATGCAGGTAGTCTAACCGAATGTTGTGTTCAGTGTATCACGGTTACAAGGCGGCAAACTCAACTTCCTATAGATAAAGGATTGCAACCTAGAGGGGTCTCCCTTTATATACACGACGGTACGGGGAGCACAAGTCCTTACTAGCGTTGTCTGAAACTAAGAGGCAAGCGACAACTACTAGGTTTTAAGACACCGGAACATGTCTCTAGCCTAGACCACTAGAAATGTTTCGTTAGGTTCCAATGTTGCCTTAGGTTAATTGAGTAAATTTTAAAGTTAATCTTGAATTATGTTTCAATTTCCAGGCCCTATCGAATGTATAGCTCAAATTCCTAGATGCAAAATATATGCAAATGAACACCATTTCAATTCGATGAATGCTAGCTATAAGAAGGACAGAAATATTTCAAACAAGCAAACAAAGAAAATATGCGAAGAAACTTTCTAATGCCCTTAATGCAATCAATTGAAAAACAATTCCCTTCCTAGATTGAAAAATGCTAGTTATGTAAAGGAACGTTTCATTTTCAATGCAACAAAAGAATGCAAAGATGTTTTTTGATTTTTTCAATGAAATGAAGCACACATTGTACTAATTAAATGGAAAATAAAATAAACACTAGTTTGAGTTTTGCGAATGTAAAGTTTTGAAATTGAATGACTCAACCAAAGCAAAATGGACACAAAAACATGCAATCTAATGGCGAAAACTTCCAAACGAGAAAGAGAGTTCTCGAAACGATCCAAACAAGCAAAACAATCGATGCTCAAAGTGTTGAAGAAGAAAGACTAATCGACAAAATGAAAAGACCATTCAATCAAAAAAACAAAAGGATCAAGAAAACTCAGTCTAAAAACCCAAAATGAGACTGAAAACAATCAAAGAGACTCGTTCCTCAACATAAGGCTTGGTGTGCAAGAACATCTAGAAACCCTAAGGTCTTAAACGACATCAACAGGAAAATGGACAAACGACTGAGGGAAACAAGTCTACAGTAGTCTACACAGTCTCCAAAGGCTTAAACACACTAAAAAATAACCCAGAGGAAAGAAAAAATGATCAATAAATGCATTAGGGGGTTCAATCCAAAACATACAGGGATGGGCGCGACTGTAAGGCTGTAATCCGCACCATAGAAGGGTTGGCGTGAGTGCTAAAAGAGAAACATGCGCCAATCGGCGCAACTGTCCAGAAAAAAATGTGCCAAGCTGGAAACCTATGAAAAAACCGGAATAAACCTTAACCTAATGGGAAGAAGTCAACCTTGACTCTCTGGAGCTGAACAGAGAATGGAAACTCAAAAAACAAACCAGAAAAGAGATGGATAACTAAATCAAGAATAGAAATCGACCCAATAGGATGACACGACAAACTTGCACTATTCCCCAGCAGAGTTGCCAATTTTTTATGAAGGTAAATCCTCTCTGCGGATAGAGATGATCCATTTAGCACTAGGGTGGGTCTAGTAACAAAAGGACACGCTAAAGTGTTGCTTCCTAGTTAATGAATAAAAAAAAGACATGGTAGATTGGCCTACCTTGAATCCAACGTTGTCGATGTTGCCGAAAGAGTAGTGGTCTCTTATTCCTGCCTTGACAAGTCACGATCCGTTCACTATCATGCCCAGATACCTGCACATAGGAAAAAGAACAAGAACAACATATAGAAATGTAGTTTCATTCACAAATATTAGCCAGTCAAAGAGGGCTAAACATATCATATAAATAAACATCATAACACAATAGTGGAACCAAACAATAGTCATGTATATTAATGAGTAGAAGGAAGAGTACAACCGATTCTTTGACGTCGTGATCTCCTCCAGCGAGGTTCAGAAGAAACGCGTCTCAACTGTCGGTCAGGGAGTTCAGACTCAAGCTCTCTTAGAAGTCATCGGCTCGAGCTCTCTCAATACTATCATTATTACTCTATCTCCTCTAGTAGCTTAACTATAATATAATTCTCTTGTTCAGGTATTTAGCCATTTCTCTATAATGTGTTCAACTAGCTTCTACTAAATGAGATAGTTTCTTATATAGAGAAAAGAGAGGAAGTTTGGATCCCTACAAAGGTGGGAGGGAGTCCTATCCTTTAGGAGAGTTCCAAGGGAGGTGGAAACTACTAACTAAAGGAAGGAGTCCGTGGTTGTTTTAGTTCAACCACTCCCAATGACTCATCCCCGAGGTGGTTGGAATGGAACCTATGCCTCTATTTTAAAAAATACATTCCATAAGCAGCTTGGCGCGGGTGTCCAACTGGCACAGAGCGCCAAGTGGCACGGGCTTACTATTAAATTTCCAGGTTAGCGCGAGGATGTAACGAGCTACTCGCGCCAAGGAAAAAATAGGGATTTTCACAGCTCTGCTTAGGGAAATGTCAACAAGAAGAATGTTGCTTTCATCAAAAGGGATGCAAGGATGGTATTTGCAAAGCATGACACTGCGTATTGGTCACTGAAACTACCCTCCAATGTGTGAGTTGGGGATTGCAGGGACAGTGACAAAATGCTGTGTAACATTGGCCAAATCGTAGCTCAACTTGACAAACCGTCTGTACCGTTGGAAAGCTCTCACTGAGCCCTCAATTGGGTATCTGTTAGTTTTTTGTGATTTGATACTTCACCAGGACACATTTTTTCTAAGAAGCGTCACTTCACCACTCCTCAAAATAGAATTTCTTCACTTGCAACACTTGTACTTGGGGCACCACTTTGCCTCCATACTTGTCCATTCTCATGTCGATCTTCATCGTGAGTAACCATCTTGTACTCATGTATTCATGGTCCCCACCAGACCTTTTCTGTGGCAGCATCATCGAGTTGCCCTTGTTTAGAGCATCCAAGTTGAGTCATCATCGCATTGATGGAGTCTATCCCGAGTCCCTTTGTATCCTGATGTAGTCCTCCATCCTTCATTGCTTGGTCCCTCTCTCATGTCGCACATTATGGACTTCAGTCCTAATCTCCCCTATCCCCTTTGATATTGTGTCAGTCGCTGCTAGGTCATCCATGCCCTTTATGCTCTAACAAGGGATGTCATCCGTCTGCTACTCAGTACCCCCCCATTTCATTACCATCCCTGCTGTCAGTCTGTCAGTTGCTCTACTATTTTCTCTCATGCCTTAGTTGAGGATCTCTTATTACCTCACCTATGGCAGACCTCCTTCTGTCGACATTAGATCATTCATTCCAGAAGACAGTTCTAGAGGGTGGTGTACCTTGGTTCCAACTTCCACTCTTGCTCGGTGACTCGGATCAGGCAAAGGGACTCCTTATTTCCGTTTGACTTGATTTTTTCTAAGCTCCAGATCCTTACATCATGATCAAGATCCGTATACTTGATGGTTCAGTGATGCAGCAGATTGTACCGGTGATTCCTGTGTGTGTGTGAGATGTTTCAGACCTCATGAGGGGGTGGCCCTTCAAGTAGCCCCCCACATGCTCGGATGACCTCTTCATTACAACCTTTGATGCGGCTCCATATATTTGATGATGTCGGCCTCAGCCGCTTGCAACACCTTTTATTTTGCATGTATCAGTCAGATTTTCAAAGCCCTTTCCTGTTTACATGGGCACTTTGGTTGTACTTATATATCATGTACTCAGATATTATTCTATAAGTCCTGTCTGTTATCCCAAGCACAATATGTATGTGGGATTCATTATCATTTTTTTATCTGGCTCATGTTTATGCCAGCATGTACTATATATTTTAGTCCCTTCTTTACTGGACGCATTATTCTTTGTAATTTTTCAAGGCGGGCATAGCTATGCCTCCCCCGCCGCCTATAGCACAGATACTCACTCATAAAAGAGACTTGTCGCACCTGTAAGTCTCGCCTCCTCAGGGTCTAGTCCTCTAGCACTTTGGTCTACCTTATATTTTTCTCTCTCTGACTTCCCCTTCAGTGTCTAGTGATTGAGTTCTTACAATGTACTTCAATCATACGATTAGCTCCTAACGCTCACACGTTGGGGGGCAATATGTTACACCATTTTTTTGTCATATAACCTGTTACTATTAGATGGACCAAAGTACACCATGTAAGACCAATTTTATCATAAGTAAAATTTCTTTCACTATGAAAAATAACTTAGTAAACCTCATTTATTAAGTTGTTTATGGTCTAAACAGGAAACCCCATGAGGAAATATTAAATAAATCCACATTTGTTTGATTTTCCTCAAGGAGTAATTAGTTAAACAATAGTATAATTAATATTCTTGGTCATATTTAACCGAAAACATGAAAATTAATTAGATAAATCATTATTTATCTTATATTTTCTAGGAATAATTATTTAAACCTTATTTAAATAATATTCCTTGTTAAATTTGACTAAGTCACTTATAAATAATTGAATAAATCATTATTTATTTAATTATTACTCAACCACATCCTTAAAATATTAAATAAATCATTTATTTATTTATTATTTACAAATAAAGGGATTTGACCAAAGTCAAATTCTTTTTCCCTCCAAAAAATATAATAAAATATTCCATAAAAGTTGGATCTTGATTTGGTTAATAATATTTTAATTATGCACCAATATCTAGACTAACTCAATATTTTGTTATAAATAGAAGGGTTTTTCCATTCATTCACTACCTTTTGTTGCCTAAAGATCACTCTGGATCTATACTTTTGGTCTGACTTTGATCCACCATCATTGTCATATTTTGCTACCATTTTTCTTGTGAGCTCCCTTTGAGTTCCATTTTTGTCTGAGTTTTCTAACCCATCAAGAGAGAGGGACTTTAGATTTGAAGTGCTGAGGACTTAAAAGAACCCATCCCATTGAGGGGGACTGGTAACATATTTCTATGTTCCCTTTCTAGGTGTCAAAAAATACAAAAAATCTTTAAAATGACCTTGTCTTGTCTATTGGATGCATGGAGCAACTTTTCATTTTATTTACTACTTAATGTCTTTTAATGCATAGATATATATTTTTGCAGCATTTATCTTGGTCAACTAATTGTAGATCTAAAGATATCGGCAGCCACCTTTACTGTTAGGGTTGTTTTTTATGCACAACTAAAGTGAGCCTTTTTCGTATGCTTGCGATTAAGATTCATACTAACACAACTCATCAGAGTGAGCTAGCTAGGTGAGTTGGCCTAAGATTCTCGGAAGCATGATGTTGAATACTGGAGATTATATAAAGTGTTTCTTTCAACTATATAGGGTTTGGTTTGATTGTTGTATTGTTAATATGATCTACTATTGTTTCATTCTAGTGTTACTCTATCACTGTTACCTTGTTGGTTCAATGAAGGGTCCTTCTATAATGTGTTCGTGCTTAATGTTATGTATGTTAATGCTTAATATCTTTGGGTCTAACCTGGACATGGATTTTGTTAGTTGTAATGTAATTTTACGAATAATATAAGAAGGGAAATGATGGTATAAGTTTTTTCAGGTGTATTATCCCCACTGTAATGTGTATTCCACATATTTTCTATTAATATAAAATCTATGCAGGTTTTTGGATAGTTTCTCATAGCTCTGTTATATTTCACTTTGGCATTGATGGGTAAATGAATGAAAGAATGATGGATTTTGGATGAGCGTTCTTAGTGAATGTCATGTATCAATATGTTGTAGTCATTGTTAGTGTTTGTGTATAAATGAAACCCTATTTCATCTATTTTGCATCAAAGTTATTTTTGTACTAAGACGATGATCTCTTGTTGAATGATCAATTTTTTAGTTAAATAATGTATTTTAATCGATTGATACATGTCATAGTTGTTAGAAAATTTTCAGCTTATGCTATAAGGGTGTTTTAATGTACTTTGTATTAATGAATTCATTTGTGACATATGGTGGGTGCAATAGTTTAGGGTGGGTTGTTCTGAACTAGCGATGTCTCTGTTTCCTTTTTTCCCTTGCATAGAATTCAAAGGTTCTTGAAAACTCATGAGTATACCTCAAGTAGACCTCACCTACTCATAAGTGTTGAAAATTCTAGTGTATAAGGGGGATTTGTTGGCTTACACCTGAACCGTGGGTCAAAACGGCATGCCAAAAAATTGTTTTGTTACTAGGAACAGAAGGTATGTGTTAGAAAAGGGGCATGGAGGCTAACTAGAGAAGACATTGAATGGTGGTTTTACCATAGACAACATGAGGTCAAGCTGGAACAATCCAAGAGTTTGCATATTATTTTATAAGAATGGATACAAATGTATATTTTATTATTATTTCCATGAGTTTTGTTTTGTTTCCTTGTCATCCTATGGGAGTGGCTAAAGCGATAGGCAGTTCCATGAAGATTGTGGAATGTTGTAGATCCATACAACTTGATGCCATATGTGATGTGAGGAGTAGCCATAGTGAGTGACATAGTACCTTGAACTGTTATTTTTTGGTTAGCTTGTGTTTTAGAAGGCTACATAGTCAAATTTGGAGTAGAATCTACTCAATATTTCATCGCAACTAAAAGAGTCTTCTTCCATGGACCACGAGATCAATATTTGAATTTTTTCCCATGTGGATTAAAATTTTTCTTGGCAAGAAAGGAGTGATGTTTGTGGAGTCTGACATAATGAGAAACTAAATATTTGTGTGACATAGAGAACCAAAGAACTAATTATAGGATAACCTAAACTAGAGAAGGTACAACGAATGCATAGAGCAGTGGAGAAAGAGAGTTGTGCGTAGTATAAGAACTTAACATTTATGGGAAATAAAGGGAAGGATGATAAGAAATAAACAAGTGATGAGATATGTAGTTGATTTCAGTGCCAGAAGAGGATCTGCGGAGGGGATGGAGCTCTCCCAGGAGATGTAAAGGTGTCAACAGTGTAGTAAACAAAAAATAAATGGATGCGTGCACATCATGACTGAGAGGAAGAAAAGTGAGCAACGCATTTGGCACCCTACATAGTGGGAATAGGTATGTATGTAGTCTGGATAGAGGCATGAGAACTAAAATGAAGCCTTTCTCTGATATAAGACCTAGGTAGAGGTATGTCACAAAGGATCTGAATTTGCAGAATATGGAAAATTCGATCCATAAGGGAGACCAAGAGGGAGAGAGAGAAGAGAGTTTTGAAGAGGAGAAGTACCGACACCAGGAGTGGATCATTGTGCCATGGAGAGGACCCTCCACCCAAGATAGAGGAGAAGGTTATCATGATGAACGAGATAGTGGAGGAGTACATAGAAAAAGTATTAGTGGAGATGAGATAGAGGAGGTAGAGTATCAACTCAACATAAAAGAACCATTGCATCCTATTGTCTAGGGAGTGTCCACCCCCTAGATCGAACCTATGACCTCATGCACACCTTTGTAATTCTAGGAAAATTATTCATTATTTGTTGGATTTTCTCAGTCATTAGAGTTAGGACACCATATAAAGTTGAATAGTGTGAGTGATAGTAGGAAAGAATAAGGAGAATTCAGAGGAAGAGGAGAACATGTCGTACATGTAGGATAATCAATAGAATTTAGCCCACCCACGACAGAGGATTTGTTTTTTGAGAAAGAAGACATCAACCAATAGATAAAGGATGGTTTTGGTTCTACACTAAGGTTGTTTTGTTCCATGGAATTAGAAAAAATGATCACGAACAAAATTGGTTCATCGGCGAGGAACTGTAGACAATCAAGTAGATTCCATACAGGGGGATGAATTTTTAGAAAATTATATATTATGGAGAAATGCAACACATAAAATATGCGAAAAATACAAGCACACAAAACACATAAAACTAGAGAGACACAGATATACGTGGTTCACCCAGTTTGGGCTACGTCCACTCTGAACAGCCAGTCCTTCCTTTCTATTATCCAGCAAAAATTGAAGAGACAAAACCTACAGCAGATCCACTGTAATATCCTCTGTTCTCTCTCACAGTCTCCCTATCTGTTTCTCGCTATGATAATACACACATAATACACAGCCGAAATACAATACCCTCATATATACAAGGGGGTTTCCTTCTAGGGAAAAAAACCCTAAACTAAACATAACTTCTACCATCAGATCATCTGCCTATGAATAGCCCAGATTGACTAGAAATTACTATACTTTTACAAGGAAATTTTACATCTGTTTTAGCTTCGGAGGCACTTCCCTCGAAACCCCGCCGAAGGGCTCCGGTCGTGCAGGCGAGCGTTGCACATCCTGCACCCAGGTATGGGGTCAATAGCATGATACAAGTAAGCAAAGATAATAGGGCTCCACACACCCAACAATCCACTTGGAGCCCGATTGTAGCAACTCCACCGCTGCTTCATTTGTTGGAAAATGACTCCTCTTTGGACCTGGCTATTCCTCATCTTCATCGTCATCCTTGAAGACCAATTGAAGCTGAGCACATTCTCAGTTTCTCCCTGGTTACAACTTTTGTTAGCATATCTGCAGGATTCTGGCTAGTGTGTATCTTTTCCAGCTTCAACTCTCCATCTTCCAATACTGGCCGTATGAAATGGTACTTGAGATGTATGTGTTTAGTCCTGGAATGAAATGCTGAGTTCTTTGCAAGATGAATAGCACTTTGGCTATCACTGTATAGTGTGCCCATATCATGCTTCTTACCCAATTCATCCATAAACCTTTGTAACCAAATCATTTCTTTACTAGCCTCTGTAGTAGCAACATACTCTTCTTTTGTTGTTGAAAGTGCAACAACACTTTGGATTTTTGAAACCCAACTGACAGTTGTTCCACCTACAGTAAATACATATCCTGTAGTGCTCCTCCTGTTATCTCTGTCACCTGCCATATCTGCATCAACATATCCTTGTAGAGCAATGTTTGAACCACCAAAGCATAATTCTTGATTTGTGGTACCTCTCAAATATCTGAGAATCCATTTTACTGCCATCCAATGTTCTTTTCCTAGATTATTCATGTACCTTCTTACAACTCCCACTGCATGTGCAATATCAGGCCTTGTGCAGACCATTGCATACATTAAGCTTCCAACTGCTGATGCATATAGAACTTTAGACATATAATCCATGTCTTCTTGGGTCTTGGGGCACATCTCCTTACTAAGTTTGAAATGGCTAGCAAAAGGTGTACTAACTGGTTTTGCATTTTGCATATTAAATCTTTTCAACACATTTTCTATGTACTCATTCTGAGATAGTGTTAATTTGTGATTTTTCCTGTCTCTAGCTATCCTCATAACAAGGATTTGTTTTGCAGCTCCCAAATCCTTCATTGCAAATGAATTTGCCAATTTTCTTTTGAGCACATTTATTTCCTGCATGTTAGACCCTGCAACAAGCATGTCATCTACATACAATAACAATATAATATAGCTACCATCATTTTGCCTTTTCAGATAAACACAATGATCAGAGTGACATCTAGTATAACCTTGTTCAGGCATAAACTTGTCAAATTTTAGATACCACTGCCTTGGAGCCTGTTTTAAGCCATACAAGCTCTTCTTTAGCCTGCACACTAATTTTTCTTTCCCTTTGACCTCATATCCTTCTGGTTGCTCCATATAGATCTCTTCCTCCAGATCTCCATGGACAAATGCTGTCTGTAAATCTTCTGCTGCTACAAGACTTAAAATAGTTCTAATTAAAGTCATTTTAATAACAGGAGAAAATATTTTATCAAAATCAATACCTTTCTTCTATGCAAACCCCTTCACCACAAGTCTAGCTTTGTGCCTTTGTTTTCCTCCATCTTCTTCCTTCAGCCTGTAAACCCATTTATTCTGCAATGCAGTTTTACCTGCAGGAAACTTGACTAAGTCCCAAGTTTGGTTATGCATTAAGGAGTCCATCTCTTCTTCCATGGCTAGCTCCCACTTCTTCCTGCTTTCAACCTGCATTGCTTCTTCATAACATTTAGGTTCACCAGAATCAGTCAACAATAAATAATATAATGAAGGAGAGTATCGTTCAGGGGGTCTACTTATCCTGGTAGATCTTCTAACACCACTTTCAGGTGTTTGAGGTGCCTTTTGCTGTTGTGGTGGTTGCTGCTGCTGTGGTTGTTGATTATTATTATTTTCAGGCACCTTTACTTTTTCAGTTATCTCATCAAGAACCGTGTATTCCTTGCTTTCTTTTTCCTGTTTCTTTTCCTGCAACTGATTCTTATACAAGACCTTTCATTGAATATTACATATCTGCTCCTAATGATTTTGTGATTTTCATAATCATATAAGTGATAACCAAAATCATTAACACCATATCCAATAAAGTTACATTTCTTTGATTTTGCCTCAAGCTTTGTTCTATTTTCTTTATTAATATGGACAAAGGCCTCACAGCCAAAATGCTTTAAAAAAGAGTAGTTTACCTTTTTACCTGTCCATGCTTCCTCTGGAATACAACCATCCAAGGAACTTGAAGACCCTCTATTTATTAGATAAGCAGTAGTATCTACAGCATCTGCCCAAAATTGTAAAGGCAATCCTGCACGCAATCTCATGCACTTTGCACACTCCATGATTGTTCTGTTCATTCTTTCTGACACACCATTTTCTTGTGGTGTTCTTGGAACTGTCTTCTCTCTGTGAATTCCATGCTCTGAACAGTACCTATCAAACTCTTTGCTGCAATATTCACCTCCATTGTCTGATCTGAGACACTTCAACTTCTTTCCTGTCTCAATCTCAACCAAATCATTCCATTTCTTGAAAGTATCAAATACATTAGATTTATTATGAATACAATAAATCCATGTTTTTCTAGTTGCATCATCAATAAAAGTAACATAATAACGAGAGCCACTGAGAGATGATACCCGAGCAGGTCCCCATACATATTTATGCACAAGCTCCAATTTTTCGCTCTTCCTTTCTTTCCCAACTCTGAGAAATCTGACTCTCTTTTGTTTTCCATAAATGTAATTTTCATAGAAATTCAAATCAACATTCTTCAAACTTGGCAACAAATTTCTTGAGTGAAGAATCTTCATTCCCTTCTCACTCATGTGTCCGAGCCTATGAATCCATAATCCTCCATCCGCTCCTTTGGAAGTTAAAGAATTAACAAAGTTAGAAATACCATTGCATAAATACAATGTACCAACCTTTTCACCTTTTTCTATTACTAGCGCTCCTTTGGTGACCTTCCAAGTTTTATCTGTGAAAGTTGTCACACAACCTTCACTTCCTAACTGCCCTGTTGAAATCATATTTTTCTTCAGATATGGAACATGCCTTACCTCCTTTAGTAGCCATTGGTTTCCATTCTATTGTTTTACAAGAACTTTACCCATTCCAACAATTTTATATGGTTTATCAACACCCAAACGAACTTGTCCAAAATCTCCTTGAACATAGTCATGAAAATATTTCTTATCAGGTGTGACATGGAATGAAGCCCCTTAATCTACAACCCAAGAAACAGTAACATTTTCGAAAGAAAGAATCAAAGCATCTTGTAACACACCACTTGTCACATTTTCTTCATGATTGTTTTCTTGTTGTGCATCTCCTTCTTTTCCCTTCCAAGATCTACAATCTTTCTTTAGGTGTCCTCTCTTTCCGCATTTCCAACACACTATCCCCGATCTAGACTTGGATCTGCCTTTCCTTGATTTACTATGATAACCTGAGCTCTTTCCTCTTTCCATTCTTCTTCCCCTAGACTCTGCACTCGAAGAATTACCCGATGTCTCACCAAAGCTTTTCTGTCGCATTTCCTCGCTAAGGATAGCACTGACAACATCTTCAAACTTTAAAGTACTAGATCCAGAGACAGAGTTACTAATGGCCATAACTAAACCATTCCAGCTTTCTCACAATGAGCACAGAAACAAAAGATCTCTAACTTGATCATCAAATTTTACCCCTATAGAACTTAACTGACTGGTAACTGTATTAAAATCATTTAAATGGTCTGTAAGAGATCCACCTTCCGACATCTTCATATTAAATAATCGTTTCATAAGAAATACCTTGTTTGAGGCTGAGTGTTTTTCATATAGTTTCTCCAACGTCTGCATCAAACCCTCTGTTGTTGTTTCCTTCAAAATATTGAAGGCGACTGACGCCGCAAGGCACAACCGTACTGTTCTGAGTGCCTTTCTATCGAGAATGTTCCATTCCGCGTCTGTCATGGCCGCCGGCTTCTTTGTTTTTCTGCTCAATGGTAGGTACAGATCTTTCTGATACAGATAATCTTCCATCTACATCTTCCACAACGGGAAGTTTTGGCCGTTAAATTTCTCGACCCTAAATTTACCATCTTCCGCCATTGCTCCCACTCAAACCAAGAACCCTTCTGTCCTGCGAGTTTATCATCCAAATAGACCTTCGGCTCTGATACCAATTGTTAGAAAATTATATATTATGGAGCAATGCAACACATAAAATATGAAAAAAATACAAGCACACAAAACACATAAAACCAGAGATACACAGATATACGTGGTTCACCCAGTTTGGGCTACGTCCACCCTGAACAGCCAGTCCTTCTTTTCTATTATCCAACAAAAATTGAAGAGACAAAACCTACTGCAGATCCACTGTAATATCTTTTGTTCGCTCTCATAGTCTCCCTATCTGTTTCTCGCTCTGAGAATACACACATAATACACAGCCGCAATACAATACCCTCATATATACAAGGGGGTTTCCTTCTAGGGTAAGAAACCCTAAACTAAACATAACTTCTACCATCATATCATCCACCTATGAATGGCCCAGATTGACTAGAAATTACTATACTTTTACAAGTCAATTTTACATCTGTTTTTAGCTTCAGGGGCACTGCCCCCGAAAACCCCTGCTGGGGGGGGGGGGGGCTCCGAAAAGCGCTGCCGCCTCCCCCTGTACCCCCCACGTCAGCGATTAATTACGGGGGGCGTTGCCGCCCCTTTTAAGGTACAGGGGTCCAATGCTGTGATACAAAGTAAACAAGATAATCAGGCTCCACACCCAACATGAATATTTCCCAATTAGAAACAACCTTTTGCGACTGTGTATTAACACGATACATGAAGTATAAGGCTATAGCGCCCCAGGGTAGCTCAATACATTGGCAGAGATAAAGTAGAGAGTTTTGAAAGAATTTTAGAAGTTGGATTCTAAATCATAGTGCATAATAAAGATAAATGAGATTAAGCGGAACATTGGTGAATCTATTTGGGATTACGCTTAACACTTTAAAGTGTTGATGGATCAATTGAAATTTTGGATTCTAAATGTATAACATTAGGAATGATTCATGGTAGGGTTTTTGCCACATATCAACACTCACTTAAGATTCACCATTTTTGGGTGTGTGTTATAATGTTTCCATGGCTAGTCTCATGTGTTTTACATTACACGGCGTGCAGTGGGGGGTCACGGCGGGGGTGGTAGCCCCCAACACGGGGGGTTTGCGGGGAGGTAGCCCTCCAGCATGAGGTTCGAGGTAGCACCCTAGGGATTTATTTTTCTATGCGGACCCAAGGATGGGGGGTGGATCCAAAGAAAGTGGGAAAATATACCCATGGTTTTGTGCATTTGTTTTGCACATGGGTTTTGGCATGATTTTTTTCTGCCCATGGTATTTTGTAGCTATTCAAGGGAACTATGGTTATGGTCTAACCCAGGGTTAGTGGATTTGGGTTTATGAATGCTTCTAAATACATACATATACATACATACATACATACATACATACATACATACATACATACATACATACATACATACATACATACATACATACATACATACATACATACATACATACATACATACATACATACATATATATATATATATATATATATATATATATATATATATATATATATATATATATATATATATATATATATATTGTAACATTGAAAGGAATATAATAAAAAATAAATCTGGTAGTCCTGGTTTTGGGATCCAGGGGAAATATATGTGTATATTTATTTTATATTCTCACCACAGTATAGTTTTGTTTTAAGAATTCGTTTGCAAGTAATTTACGCACAGGGTTAAAACCTACAGTTGGTATCAATTTTTTTTCAATTCAAGGGGATGCCTTTACTTTCGAGGGGTTTTTCTCAAGCTTATGGTAGACCCTGTTCAGTGGGAGATCTGTGGGATCGATTCTCATAGTGAAAGAATATGGTGAACAGTGGAAATATAGAGATTGAGAAATTTAATGGTTAGAGTTTTGAATTGTGGAAGCTCAAGATGGAGGATAAGTTCATGGATCAAGATCAGTGGATTTTTGTAGATATAGGCACTAAACCAACAAGAATGTGGGTATAAGATTGGGAAAAGTTAGATCGAAATCCTAAGGGCACAATACGATTGTGTCTCTAAGATTTAGTATTATTGAATGTATCAGGGAAAGCTACGATGAAAGATTTGTGGGACAAGTTATGGAATTTTTACCAATCTATGTCTTTGGTGAAAATTTGCTCCTTTGGAAAAATATGTATAACTTGAGGATGAAGGATGGAGACTAGGTGACAGAGCATATGAATTCTTTAAATATTGTGGTAATCTAGTTTTTATCTATTGATCTAAAAAATGCAGATGAAGATAACTATATCAATTTATTATGTTCTCTACTAGATTAATGGGATAGTCTGGTTGTTGCAATAGGTAGTAATACACCTACCTTGAAGTTTAATGAAATATTCTCATCCTTGTTGTCGAAGTAGATGAGGAAGAAAAATATGGAGAGCCACAATGGAGATGCCTTTCTTGTGCTAGGAAGGTCCCAAAATAGAAAAAAAATAGGTTCTCAAGTGTGAGATGTAAATCTATAGGGAGATATAAATATCCAGGAAAACCTGTAAAGGTGTGCTGGAAATGCAGAAAGGAATGGCACTACAAAAAAGACTATAGATATAAAGCTCTTGAGAAAGGAAAGGGATATGATGATGCTCCTTTTGTAGAGGAAAAAACAACCTCAGATGAAGGTTGGGATGTGTACTTGACTTCTTTTTCAAGTACACACGTAGATCATGAGGCATGGTTGATTGACGTAGGTGCATCCTTTCACTTCACTCCCCATGGGGAGTGGTTCTGCGAGTATGAGAAATATGATGGTGGTGATGTCTTCTTAGGGGATGACAGGAAGGTCAAAATCATTGAAGTTTCAAGGTGGAAGTTTTAGAACACTTCCTAATGTTCTACATATTCCTGCATTTTCCAGAAATTTGATTTCTTTAAGCAAGATGGATGATGCAGGTGTAAAAACAATGTTTGAGAAAGTTACCTGCAAGATGGTTCTGGGAGCGTTGGTATTGATGCAGGGAGTCTGAATTAGAACTCTGTACAAGATTCTAGGTAGCACTATTATTCATGGGTGCAACATTTTTGTGTTTTCTGAAAGTGGATCAAAAAACCCAGTGGTTTGTGGAGAAAATACCATATTCTGGCATCAAAGGCTTGGACATATTGGAGAGAAGGGCCTTCGAATACTGCATGGTAATGGTATGGTAGAAGATTTGTCTAATTTCTCTCTGGATTTCAGTTTATGTGAACATTACATATATGGGAAGAAGAATCGACTGTGTTTCCCATTCGATGCTAATGGGGCAAAGTGATATTAGAGCTTGTGCATGGTGATGTGTTTGGACATGTGTCGGTTCCATCACTTGGTAAGTCTGTGTACTATGTCTTATTTATATATGAATTATCGAGGAATACATGGATATATTTCCTCAGGAATAAATCTGAAGTCTTTGATAGGTTTAAAGAATATAAGGCTCTGGGGAAAAATCAGAAAAAGAAGAAGATCAAGGTTTTAAGGATAGAAAATGGTGGAGAGTTCCGCAAGAAGGAATTTGAAAAGTTTTGTAAGAAGTGTGGTATAACATGACATAAGACTACTCCATACACACCTCAACAAAATGGATTTTAAAAAGAATCAATAGGATGTTGGAAATATTGAGAGGGGGGTGTTAATGGATATTTCTTTTACAATTGTTACTTTACAGTTAAGATCATTTCGATAAAACAGAAAACAAACAATGAAAGGATAAATGATTTTATTAATAAAAAATTGGGAAAGACTCCAATCCTCTTTACAATAAATCAAAAACTCTAACTTGTACAACAATTTATTATAGGGTTCCAACCCTAGGGAAACCAATATCAAAACAAAATTAGGGCTCCAACCCTATGTGAAGACACCAATCTTCAATCCACTAGTGTAATACCCTCTTCCCACATCTACCCAAGCAACCAACCAACCGAGGTAAACAAGAGATGAGAGGCTACTATAATGATACTCAATCTTGTAGGTGGCCTTAAGTAAGTGGAACTGATGGAAAAACAACATACATACCTTGTACAACAACAACAATACCCCCCATGAGTTAAGCCAACCATTCAGGCCTCTTAACCCAGAGTCACAATGAATGTTTTACCTCTTTGAGCCATAGATGCAGGAACAGGATTGCAAGTCAACATACAGGAGGTTATAGACACTGAATAACATTGGATGCCAGTGTCTAGGGACTCAATTCCTTAGTTATGTGCCAGTTTCCTTGAGATTTGAGCCACCTTTCTAGGCCCATAACCCAGTTATCCTCCCATGAATTCATGAAAGGTTCAGAGATGATAAATAACAACACGACAATGATACAGAACCAATCACATCAATAATAACTCATCTAGATCCCTCCTAGCAATGAAAAGCATTTTTCAAACATGTCACAAACAATGAAACTACAGGTGTAAACAACAGATCGGAGCATAGGGGTCTCATACTTATCTGAGAATCGCTACAAATAATTTTTCCCTTGCATCATTAGCCACAATACAATCTATTTGAACATAGATACATTGTGCATTAATTTATACATAAAAACATGGATATAGCCATACATCACTATTGTCAAAATACATTCTTATAACCAACATAATAAAAACATAAATATCATGGATACAACAACAATAAAATCCATGTATAAACCAATGCATTTATACACCAAATACCAAAGGAATGAGCTTCTCATTAATGAATGTAAAAACCAACTGGAGATGGGAATTCCACGTTCCACCCGATCATAGATTGGCTAAGCCAAATCTCTCTTCATCCAATCAACCTCGTTCCATATTCCAATCATGAATGTGGGACTCATAACCAACCAAAATGAACCAAACAAGAATGAACGCTACCGGATTTCTCCTCCTACACCGTGAGGAATTTGAGTGTCTCCTATTCTCTTAGGATTTATCATAATCCATAGTCTGATCCAGGGATCCCTAGGCCCTACATTGAGACCCACTCTTGAGGCTTTACTGTACATCCCATCGTGGGACTACTAGGCTCAATGGAGAGAAATCCACCTCTTGGGTTTACTGTATATCCCACCATTCACCGACAAGAATTCCTAGACCCACTAAGACACACAATCTGGCTTTGCCGCAACCCACTCTGTGGTTCAAGTGTTACTAGGCTAGTGGCTTTACCATGATCTAGAGTCCGGTTCAGGGACCACTAGGCCACATGTTTATCATTTTAGAGATCCACCTCACTCAGCTTTGAATCCATCTAGAAATATATCTCAACCAAGGTATGAGAAGCCATCTCATCAAGGCTATCTGGAAATGGAAAGGAAATGCTGAAACCACCATCACACCTGGAAAAACCCATTCCATGAGAAAAAATAACCACATTCAATACTATGCATTCCAAATCTTGAAAGGAGATTACACATGAAATTCAATACCTACAAAGAATCCTATTGTAGTTTCTTTATCATGCTATTCCTTGCTTTCACCTTCCTTCTTCTTTCTTGCTTTTCCTTTCTTGATCCAATGCCAAAGTGATTCAAGAAAAATCTAAGTATCCAAGAGTATGAGAGAGAGGTTATTATAATGAGACTCACCCTTCTAGGCGACCTTAAGTAAGTGGAACTAATGGAAAAAAAACATACAGACCTTGTACAACAACAACAACACCCCCTAGGAGGTAACCAAACCATTCAGGCCTCTTCACCCAAAGTCACATTGAAATTTTTACCTCTTTTAGCCGTAGACGCAGGCACATGATTACAATCCAACATCTAGGAGGTTATAGACACTAAATAACATTGGATGCCAGTGTCCAGGGACTCAATTCCTTAGTTCTGTGCTAGTGTCCTCGCGATTTGGGCCAGCTTTTTAGGCCTAGAACCCAGTGCTCTTTCCATAAATTCATGAAAACTTTAGAGATGATAAATAACAATAAGACAATGATACAGAATCAATTAAATCAATAATAATTCATATATATCCCTCCTAGCCATGACAAGCATTTTTTCAAACATGTCACAAATAGTGAAACTACAGGTGTAAACAATAGATTTGAGCATAGGGGTCTCATACTTATCTGAGAATCGCTAAGAAGAATTTCCCCCTTACATCATTATCTTCAATACAATCTATTTTACCATAGATACATTATGCATTCATTTACAAATAAAAACATGGAGATATCCATACATCACTACTGTCAAAACACATGCTTATAACTAGCATAATAAAAACATAAATATCATGGATACAACAACAATAAAATCCACGTATAAACCAATGAATTTATACACAAAATAACAAAGTAATGATATTCTAATTAATGAATTTAAAAACCAACTGGTGATGGGACTTCCACTTTCCACTCCATCATATATTGGCTGAGCCAAATCTCTCTTCATCCAATCACCCTTGTTCCATATTCCAAGCATGAATGTGGGACTCATAACCAGCCAAAAATAACCAAACAAAAATGAATTCTACCAGATTTATCCGCCTACACCGTGAGGATTTTGAGTTTCTCCTATTTTCTTAGGATTTATCATAATCCATAGTTCGATCTAGGGATCCCTAAGCCCTACATTGAGACCCACTCTCGAGGATTTACTGTACATTCGATCCCGGGACTACTAGGCTCAACGGAGAGCAATCCATGTCTTGGGTTTACTGTATATCCCGCGATTCACCGGAAAGGATTCCTAGGCCCACTCAGGAACATAATCTGTCTTTACCACGACCCACTATGTGGTTCATGGGTTACTAGGCTAGTGGTTTTACCATGATCTATAGTCCAGTTCAGGGACCACTAGGCCACATGTTTATCATTTCGAAGATCCACCCCACTCAGCTTCGAATCCATCTGGAAATATATCTCAACCAAAATATGAGAATCCATCTCATCAAGGCTATCTAGAAATGGCAAGGCAATGCTAAAACCACCATCATACCTGGAAAAACCCATTCCACGAAAAAAACAACCACATGCAATACTATGCATGCCAAATCTAGCAAGGAGATCACACATGAAATTCAATAACTACAAAGAATCCTATTGTAGTTTCTTGATCATGCTCTTCCTTAATTTCTCCTTCCTTATTTTCCTTTCTTGGTCCAATGCCAAAGTGATTCAAGAAAAATATAAGTATCCAAGGGTATGAGAGAGAGAGAATAGAATTAGGGCCATAAGTGTGAGAATTTTTTTTTCCAACTCATCCTCAAAAGCCTTTTTATCAATGAGGCGTCTATTTTCTTCATTTTCCATTATTTTCCTTCATTTCACTCCTCACATGCAATATATGACCTTTCACCTTCCTTTTCTCCTATTTTCCATTATTTTCATAAATAAATGTGCGAAAAATACTTGTTGCCTCTTTAATGCCTTAGGTATTTCCTTTGCCAATTTCCTTTAGGCATAATAACCGAAATGAATACCCACTAGGATGTTTTTATCAACATTAAGCTTGGAATACATGTCCCATCAACCATGGTTATTATTTTTTCCTTTATTAACTTTTATTTACATGGAATTTTCACCAGGGCTATTACAAGACCCTCCCACTAGTAAATTTGGCGGAAATTCCGACACTTTTGACCAAATGTCAGAAATTTCCCCAAATTTTATCAATTTTTCAAATCCCGCCCCAAACTGTCGCTATACCACTGTTTTGAGACAAGTGTTGGTATTGAGACACTTAGAGGTAAGTGTCGGTCTTGTGACATTTGTATAAAAGCGTCGTAATTGCGACGGATTGTAGAAATATGTCGGTATTGCGACGTTTCGAGGAAAGCATCTCTATTGCGACAGTTTGGGGAAAAGTGTCACTACTGCGACGTTACAGAGACAAAGGGTCGCTATTGCGACGAATGGCGGAAAGTGTCGCTATTGCGACGATTTGGGGAAAAGTGTCACTATTGTGACGTTATAGAGATGTTAGCTTCGCCTACTTTTTTAAATTCCAACAAATTAGCCTAATAACCTTACCCACGCACCTGTTTTCCAAAAATTCTTACCAATCGATTTCATTACCCATGTGCCCTTTTTCCAAAAATTCTTACCGAATCGATTTCATTATCTCTGCAACGGTGCTGAGAGTTCGATTGTTCATTCAACTGGTCAGCTGTTCGTTGGTTCAAGGGTTTAGCAGGTTCGGGGGTTTAGCAGGGGACCCGTTGGTTCGACCACCAAAATGGTAAGCATACACCAAAGTTACTAGTGCATTCCCCTTTAGCTGTAATGTCCCCGATTTTTTCTCTGATTGAAAATGCTTTGTAGATAGGTACATTTTATTCTATTTGTAAATTACAACCATCCTCAAAATTCATGTCGGACAACAGTAAAGACTAGTTTGGACAAGAATCCCATATGTCATATACTCCTTGTATGAGAAACAATGCAATACAACACAGAAACATCATGCGGTCTTGCGTCTTTATCAAAACATTCATTTCTCACTCACTATGAGCTTACATCACCTTTGGACAAAAGAATGGGCATTTTATGTTTCTTTTGGTAAGGGTAAACCTTTTTGTTTGATCTTTCGGGACCACAAACCCCAACTCTGCATTATGGTGGAAAATCTCTGTTTAATTTGGGAGATTAACTCACGGACATGATCAGGGATCCATGCCGACTGCGGTTTGAACTCGGGTCATTATCATGGTGGTGCACTGTCTCAGCTACTAGACCAAACCACAGCCCAAAGGACATAATGAGCAGTGCATGTTACAACCTCAAATTCATAATTTCCCCCATCAAAGTGAAAAGGGTGAGCATATCTGGTAGGAAAGTCTCGTGCCTCTCTGGTTAGGGAAAAGGAATCCATTCTGTTTAGATGTTAGTCCTGAGAGCTGGCCGAAAAGGAATCTTTAGATCAATCAGAAGCTGGATAGGTGGACTCTGACTGTCCAACTGTTGAAATTGCAGAACAAAGGCATACAAGTTCTGTTCTCAAGTTCCAGAAAGGTAAGCCTTGAATGAGAAATATTGGGATCACCTGGCCATAAACCCATAATTCCTAAATGTACAATCCCCCCTTGCTATTCTCCATCAATAATCCTCTCTAACAGTTCAATATACAAAACATGTTGTAGGATAGAAATCAAGCTGAGGATTGTAGTAAATAAGCCAAAAATCGCTAAGTATATTGGAGTATGAGATAATGTATATAAAGGCTCCAAGGCTGACTATGGTTGAATGTGAATGTTTTCACAATGGTTCCGCAAGTCAGCGGAATTTGAAATAAGATTAAAGGGGCAACTTCTTGAAATAATTATAATTATTGTAGTCTTAATGATGATCTAGAATTTATTCCTCATTTATTGACAAGGATTTTTCTAGTTAAAAACCATATCTCGATATTGCGTAAATATTTGTGTTTGATCTGCAATTTCTGATTATGCTTGATTTTTCTGAGTAATTTTAGGACTGCATGGCATATGTTTCCTTTTTTGTGTTTTCCCAAGGAAAAACTCTGGCACTTGTATTCCATGGGTGGTACACAATGTGAACCTGCCAGTGTACGGTTAAGTGAGACACACAACATAGGAAGCCAACACATAGTATCGATTTCAATACCTCCTCCATTTAGCTTGAGGAAAAAATCCACTTGTGCTAGCCCACTGGACTTGAAAAAATGTTTTGAACACATTGTACCATTTCAAAGCACTTAAGAAATATTAAGATTACTGGGGCCTTGCTAAACCTATGAAGTCCATGTTGGGTGAACATTTCCCAAGTGAGGTTTGAACCAAGATGGGGAGGATATAACAACTTATCCTCTTAATCACTCCAACTGAATCATATTAACAATATTGCATGAACATATACATGCGCCTTTGAATGATTACATACTTTTAAGAATTCTGACTTTCTGACTGAATTACAAATCAAATCTTAATTTCAATCTTCACATATATTATCTTGATTCCTTGTACTAAGGTCTAAAGAAAAGTTTACAGATCTATTTTGGCTGAAGGGTCAAAGTGGGTTTGGGACTTGGAAAAGACTCATGAGTCAACCCAGAAAAGCCTAGTAAAGTACAAAATATAAAATTTACAAAACTTCCAGAAATATATATGTAGTTTATGTTCAACTTTGATATGAAACTTTACAATGTATATAATGCAAAATTAATTTGTTTGGATGTCTGTAATTTTATTATGAATTACATGACGCATAACGTATGCCATGGAACATGGTATGAAGAAACAATGAAAAACTGATAATTATAAATCATTCAAGCCATATAAAAAATTTTAAATCTGAAAATAATGGAGGACCCGTTAATATTTTTGAAATATATCAGGATTGAGGGCCAATTGAAGGCCCTTCTCCTACTTAGAATATTATATATGAAAATTAGTTATTTCAAATCAGAAAATGATCTCATAAACTTAACAAAAATGCTTCCCTAGAAATGAAATCTTAGTTTTCAATATGAGCTTTGATATGTTCCGTTTCTGGCTTAGTTGTGAAGAAACCAACTCTGAATATAATCTTAAAGTGTAGAGATGTCCCTGCTGGTGAACAATTAGGTCTGGAAGTGTTCTCTAGCTGCCACAGCAGTGACAAGATGAAACTTCCTACTTTGAAAATCAACTCATAAAGTTATGCCTTAATAACTAGCTAGTGAAAATTAGGCCGAGAAGTGAAAATTTGTGTGCTAGCTCCTTAAATTAGTTTAGAAAATAATCACAAAATTTGCCCTAGATGCTATTTATGTTGCCGTTGAAAAGTATTTACCCTAAAAATAGCAGAGATATGTTGTAGTTGTGCCCTAGCTTCTTGTTGGAGTTGGTCTCCCCTTGCAAAATTATTTCCACAAAAACAGGAAAAAAGAGTTGAAATAGATAACTTTGGCATTCTAGTGGAGAGTGTCTAGTTGCCATTAGTCTATGGGTCAGACCAAATATTTATTAACTTGACCCGACTTTGAGGTCAGCTGTGTCAAACTACCATCTATGGTTTGAATTTTTGAATGACTTATATATCATTGGATAGAGGAATTGATGGTAAATCTCTAGATACTAAGTTTGTGACCTTCCATGGAAGAGATGAAGGTATTTCACCACTTGGAAATTGAAGCTCGATTAAAACTTCCAAAAATAGAAAATTTTCTTGACTTATAAACCCTTGATCAAGGGTTTACAAAATACCTCGATTAAGGGATCCCCCAAAGACTCTATTTCCTTTTCTATATGAATATTTTCCTCTTCAAAATATTCCAGTAAGCATTCATTTAGAAGAATATCATGGCCATTTTCTTGGACATTTCCAATCCCTAGCAATTTTACACATGTAAAATGAAGTAATCCAAAAACCTCACCATAAGCTTTTTGTTTCATAAACAATGCTGCCAGTGATAAAATGATTTTTACAATAGCATGCAGAATTCTAGCATCCCCTTTTTGCAACAACTTTATTATTGTTTCCATAAATTCAAGAGTAGCACGATAGAGCTTGTCTTTAGTTTGCGAATCATCATTGTTGTTAGAGGCCACTCCCATGGCATGGCCTTCTGGTGGATGGATTTTTCGAAAGTTTGTGGCATTTACAGAGCTACATTCCACATTGGCAAGGGACACAATCCAGGAAGTAGAAAATTGCTTGCCATCTTTAGCCAATTCATCAAATCCCTGCTTTGACTTTACAGTTTCCAAACTCTCATCACTACAAAGAGCATTTGCAGAAGAGGATACAACAATAAGAAGATCTAGCATCCATGGCTTTAACATAGCTAGAACAGACACCGCACACTTAGATCCAACAACAGATTCACTCAAAGTGACAAGATCAAGAAGAGTGTTTGCCACAATAGAGGCTTCAGTAGCTAACTCACTTGAGCTCTTTAGACACAGGTACAACAATTTTGCAGCATACATACTGGAGCTCTTCATACAGATAAAAAGATATTTCCAGTCATTTCCCGCGAACTTCTGAGCATTAGACCATTTCTAAATTTGTTGTTTCAGATACTGAATAAATGTAGATGAAAATTCTAGACATCTTGCCTTTACTGGGAACTATGTCACCAGACTTAAAACATTTCTATTTGCAATTGACTTCAGAATGGTTGCAGCAATCCTGGTAACCAGAGCAATCCTAACTTCTTCACTAGTATCTGTTTTTCCATTAGTACTTGTGCAAATAGGAAACAAACGGAGATAGTTACAACAGACAATTGACTGAAAGGTTGATGACAAGAAATTGAATCTCTTCAAGGGTTGCAAAATTGGTACATCTCAACTCTCAGGAATCATAACATTAGCATAACTAAAAGTGAACCTTCATCCGTAGCATTTGAAATTTCTTCCAAGAATCCTCTTCTCCTTGACTTTTGGCCTTGAACATGAATGTGTTTCCTCTTGCCCTGAAGTGGTGGTGTTGAAACTTTAGATGTGTTATTTACATGATGTATGATAAAGAGCTCCCCTGCCCAACTAAGAAGATCTTGCAGTCCCTCATCAATTCCAAATTTTTGGCAAAACAAAATAAATTCTTTAATTGAATTTAAATGGTGCTCAAATAAGAATAATTCATCAAAACTCATAACAAATCTGGCTCCCTATTTAGAAAAAGGCAAAATTAAAACTATGGCTAGGAATTATATGATAATGATTGTCTTCTTTTTTAGATCTTTTACCAAGCTTGATGTTTCTATTGCAAGCCATAGGAATCCTCATACACAACTTTCGATTGGGAGTGGATAGATCACTTCAACAATGTTTTCAAGTAGGGCTTGCAGGACCTATTTTGAGCTCAGAAATATGTATCGCAGTCTTTCAATTTGAGGCATCACCAAACTCTCCCTCAACAACCACAAATTCCAAGCTTGTGACAAGTGTTGATTCAAGGATTGCAGTGGAAAATATAGTAATAAATCTTCAAGCATCATACTTCTTGATACATTATTTGTTTGAAAGCCATACATGACATGTTAGAGCTTTGTATTCTTGATTACAAATTAAAAAAAAAAATGAAACATCGGCTATAGGTATATTTATTTCCACACCCAATTAGACATAAAATGCACCCCTATTATAACTTTCAAATTAAGTACATTCAGTGGGAATTTGGAAACACCAGCACTGTCCCCTCTAAATATAGCATCTATTAAGGAGCTAATGACCCTGTTTTCTGGCCTTGGGACTAAAACAATAAACCCTTTATAGTATTCTTACTAGATGCCTTTAATCAGTCTCTTGGAATTGTTTTTGCTGCTGTAAAAACCTCCTATTAAGGGCCGATGGGGATAAAAATAAAGATTGCAAACTACAATGTTTAGCTTTGCCCAGTATTGAAAATATCCCCAAATACTTTCTTCTATACACGCAACTAGGTCTAATGGAAAAGTTACACTATGCATATCTGGGTTCACACAAATTGCTAAGGTTAACAACTGAAAGTTGGATTTGAATGGGTTTGTGCTAATTCAAGAGAGTTTTTTAATGTAAAATTTTTGAGCATGTGAGCAAACAAGACTTGTTGGATAACACCCAATTAGACATAAAATGCACCCCCAGATTTGGACTCGACATTACGCTTTTAGTAATTACAATTGCGAGTTTCGGAAGTAGTCGTGAGATGATTATTTTGAGATAGAAGGATGTCTGGTATCAATGAGAGAGAGGCTCCTGGAGGGTATTTCAACCTCTTTAGTGTTTTATATAGAAGAGAGGATGAATAGTTCTCCTACAAGTCTGAACATTCCTGACCTTACAAATTTGCTACAGAGGAGGGCTAATACTCCTATACCTGTCCCAATTGAGGTTTAAATTATTGATTGAGGTCTTAAAACCTAGTTTGAGATTATTCATTAGTAGAGGGTTTGTGGAGACCATTTTTACTTGCCCTACTTTCTAAAATGGTAGAAGGAGAGACATGTCTTCATGGATTCATCCTTCTTAGTTATGACAAATTTTAGGGAAGAACATCAACCAAGAATTGATTAGGACCCTATTGTTAGTAGGCTTGTTAGAGGCTAGACTATTCGAATATTTCAACTAAAATTCCGAGCAACTTGTCCACGTAAAAACTAACCTTTCTAGATGGATTTCAATCATTATGTTTCTAATTCGAATGAGATGGACCCTGATTTGATCTCGTATAATGCAGTCATAAATGCTCTCTACAAAAAGGTATGTCAGAAATTGCTCTTAATCTTCTTCGTTGCATCTTTTCCTTTGGATTATTTCCTAATGTGGTTACTTATACAACTCAAATAAAAGGGTTTCCTAATCAACCCATGATTGACTTGGACTTCACCCTCCTCAAACACTATGCATTTCCTACTAGTGTCTAGCATTTTGGACTGCTACTTTATGTGGGTAATAGAAGGCTTACTGGATGGGTTCTGATTACAGGTAACATCAGAATTTAGTGGGCACTAGAAGAGAATTTACAAGAGAAGTCAATCACAGATTTAATAATGCATATGTTGAAAAACATTTGATAGCAGCAGTCAATCAAAGATTTGATAATGGCTACTTGGTCACTATGGTGGTAGGCTCAAAAAATCTTAAAGGTGTTTTATATCATGTTCCTACGGAGATAGTATTGTTCAAAAATATGCAATGGTTTCTCACTCTTCAACTATATTCAATGGTTTCTCACTCTTCAAAAAGAACATGCATAGGTAGACTGTGAAATTGTTACAATGATGAACACGTTTCGACACTTTAGTATAAGTAAATTGGTTGCGAGGTGCTCTGGGTCCATGGTTGAGTATATGCTATAAGATGGTGATGTATTAAGTAGCAGAAAATGATAGCTGCAAAGTCTCAAGGCTTCTAAGATTAAGCATATGGTATTTTGAGATTTTGTTTGTTCACAAGTCCATTTGTTTTCCCAGTATTTTCTAGACATTTTTTGATGAAATTATTCTCCTTCAATGAAGAAAGCTATTTGGTAGAAATCTTGTGTCTATTTTTGTGTTGTAGAGCTTAGTAGTAAAGTATTCATTATGGGAAACTTAAACTTGGACTAGCAAATTGTTAGTGATTTATATACCATCACTGTTTAATGTCATACAAAGGATCAATAAAAACTGTAGGTTTAAAATTAGTCTACCAAATGCATTATGGTCTGTTGACGTTAGAGTCTCTGTGCTCATCCTAAACTTTGGTAAAGGCTTCAACAATAGAGTGCAAAACAGTCTGAGAAATTCCACTTAAATACAACGTTATCATCCAACCAGTGCTTGCCTTGTTCTTGTAGCTTAGGTTGGGAAGATACATGATATACATTTGATAGTAAGATGTTGTAAATGACTTTAGCTGAAAACCAAACCAGGAAGACTCAAAGAATAAACTGAAAGGTTGAAAACATGAATGTGTACAGGTTTGTCCTTGGCAGCCAGGTTTAATACAGAAAAATAACTACACATTTGTGGTTGTATCGTGTGTTCATTTACACTGTTTGTATGGTACTGATGAAACTAGTAGAAAGTCTACTTTAGAGGTCAGATCACTGCTATAGCAGAATGTGATTATGTTGTTGGTTTTATAGTGTTTTGTTTCAATTTTTTTGTGATTTATACACAACAGACTCAATAATACTGAAGTTATGAAGCTGATTTGTTTCGATAATTAATATACCTTTTGAGATTTTAAAATTTCACTACAAATAACCTAGTTTAGTCTCATTGTCAATTCATCTCTTGTTTGGGTGCCTTAATGTGCAATGACATGTTTCCAGGACTGAATTCAATGCAAGGCATATTTGAGACTCTAACTTTGTCTTCCAGTGTCTTATTATAAATTATTTCGGTTTTCATTTTGTGTTTTCAAGTTTTCACATTTATAATTTTATTGCAATGTGGCAGACTGATCAGGGCAGTACATGAACAACCTCGAGACAGGATGATCACGAAAAGGGGCCAGCGGAAGAAAATGTAAAGTGCCAGCATTGCTCTATCTTCAGGTATTTTAGTTATTTACATAATTGAAATAATATTAATTTTGTTCAAATATGCATACACCTGGCCATGGTACGCCTGATGATTCCCTATATGAGGAAGAGCTTTCTTCATCCCCATGTCCATTGCTCTTGCTGCAAAAAAAGGCGTGAAAAGCAACGTTGGAATTTGAGCGTTTGGTAGACACGCCTTGAACACCTGAAATAGAAGTGAGGATAAAACAACTTATGACCCAACTAAAAACATATCAGGTAATAATAAAAAATCAAAAGGATATTTTTTTTGTTCTGCATGAGATGAATTGTGATAGTTTGATTTTTAATTTTTACATTAACTAAACTAACAAAAAATTCTTTTGTATGTAGTGTTATCTGACACCTGCTACACCCAGTGTTGGTGGTAGTGGGACACAAGGGCAAGAGATTTCCGAGAAACCCTCTCATACACCTTCTACGCCTTTAGGTGCCAGCCAAGAAACACACCCTGCCCAAGAAGACACCCAGCCAACCGCTGAATGTGTTGGCAGTGCTGAGGCTGATATGGCCAACTATATTATTGTGTTTCCTGGAGCTACACCTGTCAGCTCCACGGTCACCATTGATGGCATGTTTTTTGTGAATGATGAAGGTGTCCCTATAAAGCACGTACAACTCCCAGGTAAGTTTTAATATTTTAACTATTTCATGTACTCTATGTAAACTATATTTTATCATGATTTTTACTTTTAAATTAATGATAATATCTTTTTTCTGTGTAGGAAACAATGAGTTCTACCAGTTTTTGGAGAGCAAGGCATTGTATATTTTTGGCCCAACCATACGCACAAGGTGGAATTCCCAGAATTCCAACCTGAAAAAAGAACTTCTAGATTATCTAGAAGGCCTTTTTGGGGTGGGCACATTTAACAGAACAACGGTGGCTCGGGTAGTTGGAAAATATTTGAAATATACCAGGGACACCTATAGGATGCACTTGCAATTTAACCATAGATACGAGCATCCTCTCACAGTTCTAGAGAGTGAGTGGAGAGCACTCATCCATGATGGAAAAGAGAAAAGGGAAAAGAAAGAAGGAAAAATGCTAACTGGACCCGCAAGGTAAATTACAAATTTAATTCAATAGCTTTAATTTTCTCTATTTCTAAAATAAAAGTGTGCTATGTCATATATAAATTTAATATTTTGATGATAGGTTGCCTGACACCTCGAAGGCAACCAACGCTAGTATTGAAAAAAAGGGCCATCACAAGCTAGGCCATGGTGGCTACTTGAAATTAGCTGCAAGAATTGTAAGTAGCTAAACATCTTATAATTAATTGTATCGCCTTCCAACGTTTTTGTAATCCCATCAAATAACATTAAAAATACACAATCATATGTAATGTAGGGTGATGACTTTGGGACAGAAACTACAGAGGAAGATAAAAAGATCGCTTTCCATTCCAGCTATCAAGCCGTAGTTGAACACTGCAGAAGCTTGGGATAGGTCCCAAGATCTAGAATGCCTGATAAGGTAAAACGTTAACCTTTCAATATGTTTGTTTTCATCCATAAATTTAATGTCTAACAACTTTGTTTAAATAAGGGGAGCAGCACTGCCGATGAGCCAAATAACCCATTTGTAGAGCCAGATGTAGATGTTCTTCACCTGCAACCTAATCATTGTAGTGGGGACCAGGTCGACAATGCTACTATCAGTGAGGGCCATGATGGTAATTAATTTCCACTTAAATGACAGAGAATGTTTCCCTTGAGGATCTTACCACCAGAGAGGAAGAGAGGGCAACGGTCCCAACGACGACAACTGGTGCACCAGGTAAATAATCTCATTGCAATTTTTTTTATTAATATTACTGAACTAGTTCAATGCTATTTAAAATCTGACAATTAAAATACAATATTATTTTTTTTTGTAGGCGATGCCCCATTATTGCATGAGAGCAGACGTCATGACTACGCAACTAGGTCAGCTGTGCAGGAAAGGCACGAAACAGGAGTAGAGCACAATGATGTTGATGATGTACTTATGAGCTTTATATATAGGAAGAAGAAAAAGAAAATTTGATAATGTAAAATATTGTATTATTATAAGACAAGTGTTACCATACTTGGAATTTTTTTTACGTTATATTAAAAAGTACTCATTTATCATACTATTTTTATGTCAAACACTTTCAATGTTTTCTTGCGTACTTTTTGTTGCATTGTTTTTTTATTAGTTATTGAATATTTTTTTTTATGCTCATGAAAGTAAAAAATGAAATATAGATTGGGTATTGGGGAATTGAGAGTGATGTGAGGGGGGGGAGGGGCCATAAGAGCTTCCACCTTCACGTGGTTGGCCCTATTTAGTAGAGAATAATTTATTGGAGTGATTTAATCTTGGAGCAAACCTCCCTCGATCCAGCGTAGCAACAAAAAAGTCACTGTTGACTTAGTTTCTACTCTTTCAAATCGTGGGAGGCTTGTTCCAAGTTCATGCGACTCCAATAAATTGTTCTTGAAACGAAGAGGAGCTTATTCAGGTATGTTTTGACATTTTCAACATATGTTCTAACATTATCATAAGAATGCATCTTAGAGTAAAAAATACTAGATCAATTACTTGTATTTATTGTATAGATAATTATGGATTTTGATTGACTTGGCAGTGCAGGTACAAATCCTCTTGCATCATGAGAAATACAACTTGTCAACCAGGGTCGTGTCTAGGATATTTTTGCTTGTGCGCTTGACCAAGTTCGTAATGTCACATTTTGTAAGTTCCTTTACAGTTCATAATTCAATATTAAGCTTGTTCATGATTATTATCTAGGTTTTTTGTATGTGTTTTTTCATCTATTTGATTGTAAGCAACTCTGCATGTTTCCTGTTGTTCACTATGATTTCTCCATTTGCCACTCCCAGGATGAATCTGACTTTATTATTACATAGGTTACTTTATTGTTACTATGATTTCTCCATTTATGATTTCATAGGTTACATCATGTAAAGTTGTCAATCTCAGGTTGGTGATGAGCTTTAGTTCTCCAGATTTGGGGCTTTTCTGATATTTTCTCCCTCATGTCATTCCTGCATCACCTTGTTGTTTGAGCATGCCAATTGTCTACCACTTGTACCAATTGGCACATGTCAATCTCTGAGTGGTGCCACATGTCACCTATTTTCGGCCCACTTGACCACCTGAAAAACTCAAATCCACACACCATGTGTCTTTATCATGGAGTGCCACATGTCCTAGATATTTTAGATGCTAACAACATGCTTCTAATATGTTATGTTAACCAATCACAATGGTCCATGTGGCCTTATGCCATGTCACCAGTCTGGAATAGAGATTTGAGCCTTTTCTTTTGATGATTTTTCTATTATAATTTTTTTGTTCAGGATGGGAAATCCCTTTTGCAATAGATGGGGATTTTCCCATTTCCCTGGAGTCATCTCCTAGGACACCCTTCAAGCCATCATCCAAGAGGCAATCTGCAACTCTCTGTTGTTTCCCTCTTTCCCTTGAATTATGTGCTTCTAGAAGACCAGTTAGGGCACTCTTCTAGCCCTTATCCCATTGCTTCATCATTGTATCAACTTCTCCCACAGGCTGCTTCTATTTTTTGTCCACTTAAAGGAAGAAAACACTACCCTAGGGTGAGGTTGCTCCTCATCTATCCCTACCACACTTATGGACCAACCAGCAATATGAGCGTTTCCCTTACTTATGGAGACACCGCCTATGCTACTGCACATTCAATTCTAGGAGCTACTTGCTAAGGAACACTCCTACACTATGACTAATGACCCTCCAAACAATCCCTCTAACTATTGTTTTATCAACCTCCCTTTTTGGTCTTTTAGACAAAGGTGACCCTCACACCATCAAGCACATAATGCTATCATAAGACTCAAACCCAATCCTACATTTGTTCTCCACAAAATTCTCTTCCAATTTCTTAAAATGTGATTTGTATTTTTTGAAGAACTCAGCCCTGGTTAGGGCACCTATCCCTGCTCAAATCCACCCTTCCTCCCACCTGTAAGCCTTCTTCTTTAAGTGTTCTTGTTGGAGACAATTGTGGCCTTATTGTGGCTTTTAAGTACCTCTAATGGCCTTGCTACAGGACAATAGCACATTTATATTTGTAAATGAAAATGAGCAGACATAACATAGACCTACTTTTCCCCAAGGAATAAGGTTTAGACTTGGAGTTCTCCTCCTAGCCATGATAGTCCATGGTGAGTAGAATGGAATGGTTAGAGATGATTTTCTGTCGCGCAACAATTTGGGACCTTGACTAGTCTTGAAATTTCAATGACATTGGGGCTATGTAATCTTCCTACTCTGCCTCTTGGGCCTTGGTACTGATGCATATAGTAAAATTGATCATATAAACTAACCAAGACATCTACAACCATATTTACAATCTCTTTTGTTCTTAGGAAAAATATACCTCTGGCAGAAACTAAATTATTTATAAGGCTAATTTCTGGTCCTGGAAACATTGTATCATTGAATATGAATGTACTGTCTACCACCTTATCCAATGGCTGGAGTTTCAAAACTCAATCTATGAATTTTTGTAATTAACAATGGGCTTGGAAGAGTAACCAAGGAAGGAGAGACGATCTCAAGCTAATCAACTAGAATTGTATTCCATAAAGGGCCTATGCAAATTCTTTACCATACAAAAAGTAAAATCAGAATGGGTTGTGGTTCATAGGCCCTATTGGCGGTCATTCCTGTAGGTTATAAGACTAAAAGGCTGATAGGGACTTCCTTCGCAATTCTTCCATTTACAACTATTTTATATTTATGAATATATACAAGGGCTGATGTTGAACTGGGTTGTAACTTGTGAACCAATGAGAAGAGGCCACCAAATCTAAACTTTCAAGTAAGGAGATAACTCTATAATAGGTGAGAAACAAGTTTGTAGAATGTCCTCTAAGATAGTGTGTGGGGGAAACTGAGGGTGATACAAAACAAATGATGGAGGAGGTTTACATGAATCCTTTAAAATCGTTGAACGAACCTTGGATCGCAATCGTAGAACATAATGATGTTGTTGGATAAAAGTGAAATAATGATTTTAAGATTTAGGATCAACCTGTACTTGATGTTATCTTTATGCAATAGGTAAGTGTTTTTTAATGCATCATATTATGCCTTTCAATCATATTGGTAAGGTTGGCCAAGCATCATACCACAACAATTCATATTGGTGACATCACGAGTGGCGGATTTTTCCACAAATTTATGACTAAAAGTAATTGAGACAATGCATGTGTGAGTGATCTAAGAAGAGGAACTGTTCATCCAAGTGCATGAGGATGAGGATGAAGATCCACTAGAATTTCAGTGTATTGATGATAGATTTGACAATCAAATTCTCTTGTGAGCCATTGTTGAGATGCAAATAGTGGAGAAATCATGGCAAAGATGTGCACATATGATAGACACAATATCCTGGGCTTTCCAGGTAGTTGTTAAATTTAGAAAGACATGGTATGTTCTTATGCCTAATGCAGTTTTACTTAAAGATTTCTTATAGGCCCGTTCGATGAGAGCAGGAGAGAAAAATAAGGGGCTTCAAGAGATACAATAAAAAAATAGGAAACCTAAAAGAATAAAATGGCATAGGAACCGAATGGCAGTGATTTAGCAGCTATAAACCAAAAATGCTATAGAACATTGACTATCATAACATAGGCCATGAAGAATTTGGTGATCATATTCCTACCTCCCACTGGTAAGGTAATCTTGAGACTGTGCTGCCTAACTGGCCTAGTTTTCTGTTTTATGGCTGTTGATATATTGAATGCTATCTTGTAAATATGGTACAGAACATGTCAATTGGTGACACAACATCAGTATAAATATTTTGTAGTATTCTCTGGATAATTTGGTTTTGGTATGGAACCTTCTTCCCAGTGGGATACACATGCAAATGAATCTCAACCCTTTCCTTGAATATTGGTTAATTGATTAAGCATATCCTATTGTTTCAGAGGCTAGAATAGAAGATTCATTTTTTGTTTTTGGGATGTATGTAATGGTTGCGTGCTAGAAACTCTACTCTGCTTGATAGTCCTAGTATTCTGTTGGATTTGCTGATTTTTTGAATGCTATGTGGTAAATCTCGTGCAAATGTTTAAGCATGTCGATGAGTTAAATTCCATTTATGTAACTATTTCTTGGCAGTTTCAACATTCTGAATAGTTTGGCTTTGATGTGGAATATTCTTCATAGTGGGACAAGCATTTAAGTTAATCTCATCTCTTTCCTTAAATATTTTCCATCACTTGAGTGTTTGATATCATTTTAGGGGCTGGAATATGAGATACACTTTTAGCTTCTGGGCATAGGTGTAATTTGTTGGGGGATTTCTTCTCAAATTGTGAGGGAGTGAGACATAGTAAGGCCCAACGGATATGCCTAGTAACCGATTGGTGGTGGTGCAGAGGCTGGTACGTGTGGCCTTGGCCTATGTTATGAGTTCAGGCTTGGATAGTCTGTTCCATAAGCTGACTGCATCTGTGGAATTGACTACATTTGTGGAGATACTGCAGGTTGTGATGATAGCTTCTCCTTCTGGTCATCAACTGCAAGTTTCACAGTAACAGTCCTTCCATCCTTACTCTTTCCTTCCAATGCTTATTAGGCATCCTTGTTCTTTCCATAGCTTTGAAGATCTGGAATGAACAATTCAAATCTTAAATCCATTTTGTTTAAAGACATGCTTTCACTTGCTATAAATACACTTTCATAATGGGATCCAAGTGGGTAGAAAAATCAAGGGACTAAAAGTGGAGGGTAGAAGCTCGTTAGTCCAAGCTTAGATCCTTATATATAGGACAGTGGAGTGGTGGATGTTCTTTTTTTTTAACTGTATATTGGTTATGTAGTTTGCCCGATTGCTGTTCCATTGAGGTTTGGATGTGACTAGTCAGCTCAAGCTAGGACCCTTCTGTTTCAATCCACTACTAATTCTAGAGCAACAGGATTTTTCACTGTAAATTCACTACTTTCCATGGGGATTAGAGTTTTTCATTGAGGTTATTTGAGCTGTGATCTTGATGTTGTTCCTTTTTAAACATACAACTTTGGTTGAGTTTGGTTCTTGCTGAACATGCCTTTTCTAGGTTACACTGCCTGTAAAGGCTAATCTGTTAAATTTGGGGTTTTTCCAGTGTAAGATGGGCATTACATAAACGTGTGCTAGTTTTCTATACCTCTCAAAAATGAATTCTTTAATGTCCCAAATCTGCAAATGAATGCCCTTCCATGTCTTAGGACTAATACTTGGATATGTCTCTTTGCTTGATATGGCAACCTTCAATCTCAAAATGAATCATCTCATTTTTATTTGTGGGTATGGACTGTCATATGGATAGGGGTTTTCTTTAGTCATATTTTTATAGTTTTCTTTCATATTTATGCCCATGTCATGTTCCTGTAATGCGAAATGCTAGTTTTTCATTCCTATTTTCTTTTAATTATTATAAATTGTATTTGCTCTGGTCTTATACACATTTCCAATTCTTGCAGAAAAGGCAATATTTGGAGAAAAGGAGTGGTATTTCTTCACTCCCAGAGACAGGAAGTATCCAAATGGTTCTCACCCCAATAGGGCTGCTTGCTCAGGATACTGGAAAGCCACAGGTGCAGATAAACCCATCACCGTTAAGGGCATCAACAGGCATGTTGGAATTAAGAAGGCTCTAGTTTTCTATGTCGGCAAAGCACCTAAAGGAAACAAGACTAATTGGATTATGCACGAATACCGCCTTGATGATGTCAATAGATCTGCAAATAAGAAGGGCAGCTTAAGGGTAAGAAACTGTTCCTGTTGTGGAGTACTAAAAAGGTATGCTTTTGATCATTATTTCAGTGGCTTTTTAATAGAATTTGTGAACCTTTTTGTGTCATGAATTTCGGAATTAATAAGTAACCATAACAAAACATGTGAGAATCGATATACAAGACTTAGCCACTGATAATGGTTATTTTCTATACAGGAAAAGGAGAAAACAAGGGATTGCCGTTCCAAAGGGAAAGACAAAGTCGAGATAACTGCTGTCTCTCTGGACGAGAAGCGAACGCAAACAAAGATAAACAGATCAGAGCAAATCGGCTCGGAAAAGAAGGAGAGGACACCAGCTCAGCGCAAAAGAAAAGACAGGATGAAGAGTTAACTGTTTGGCGAATCCCTCAGGATCTTCGATCCTGAGGGATCGCTGCTTTATTTACCTTGTCACTTGGACATCTCCGCCGTCGTCTTTATATAAAGAGACATCACTGTTAGCTTAGAGAGGGAGAAATAGAGATGAAGGATACGCTTTTATGTAATTTCTGTAAAACATCAGCTTTGATTATTAAGTTTCGTTGAGGACTGGTTCAATGTATTTGTGACCAATGCATTAATGAAAGTTTGGTGATTATTTCATCCCTGCTACTGGATTAACTTCAAGCGGTGTATCCTTGGAGGCTAAGGGCCCGGCCCCGAAGGACACTTGCTTCTGTACCATTACGACTTTACTTCTGTGTGGTTTGTTTATTATTGTAATTTGGTATGTTTTATAAGTTCATATTATATGCTCTGTTAAAGATTGAATCATTGAAGTTTCTGCAGACAGAATCGTGTGTTGACTCCACATCAAGTTACTAATATTTTCAAGAGTTCATTGCATGTTCTTACTGTTATGTTACAGAGCTGTTATATTCGTGTTGTGTGCGTTTCTAATGAATCAGTACTGTTCCATAATTCATTAATCGTTATTGCTGTTCCTTTAGTGTGATTCGTGGGATTTGTCTTTAGAGTGAAGAATGTTATTTGATTGCAAAGAGTGTATAGATTAAGTTTGGTTATAACCCGCGGGACTTAGTTATTCAATTGCTGTTCCATTTTAATGTTGCTGTTCCATTCCAGAATTACTGTTTAATCCTTTATTTGCTTTGCTGTTCCATTTACTTGCAGTTGTTGGTTTGGTGTGAGAGATGATCTAAGGCTGTAGTGAGTATTGACAGTCACTGTCTAGCTCCCAGGCTTATGCTCTAGTCTCGTTTCCATCAGTTTCCGAAGGGATGGGTTATCATTGCCGAACCCTTGACTGATAAGTTGTTGAGTTTTCTGAGTGTGTGATTTATTCTTTAAAGAAATCTAATTTCAGTTAAGCATCCGTTTACTCTTGTATTTCTTAAGCACTGTACTACTAGCATTACTCTGACAAATGAGCCTCGGATTGAGTCACTCTTTGTAATGACAAAACGCTCCCGGATTGACATATTAATGTGAGGTAATTAGAGGTGAAAGAGACCCTTCTTATAGCTCTACATTTTGGCGCCGTTGCCGGGGAAAGAGTGTAGCCATTTGTTTTTTTTCAGAGTAGTGTATGAGCCTGCTAGGGAGGAGTTGGATCCTAAAAACGGAAGGTAAGAACCTACGTGCGGAGCATGTAAAAGACCTGCTCCACTATCCGCTTTCCTAACAGGGTTGTTTTTGCTTTGTTTGAATAGAAGTGGTAGTTCATTTTTGAGTGCATGACTAAGCAGAAAAGGCCAGAAAAGAACATCAAACCCCCATCTAAGCCTGAAAAAGCTAAGGGGCCGGTGACCCTTGGCCGAACGACCTTCATAGACGAAATATATAAGAAAACAGAATCTCAGCCATCAGTAGGTTTCAATAAAAACACTTCTAAACCGCCTACTAGTTCCCTTCAGGCCACAGGATCACCATCTGTAGCCTGCGCTGAGGTGCATAGTCAAACTGAGGAGCAGGACTTTCAAGAAGTTGAAAATTCCACTCCAGAATTATTGCAGGAAGGGAACTCTAGCAACTTTTGTGAAGGAGAAGGAGAAACAGGGGAAACCAAGGAACCAAAATCCCCTATTGAAACGAATCAGCCATTAGATAGCCCAGATAAGGGGAGTGCTGTGAAAGTCATTGTTGAAGAGATTCAATCTCCTCAAACACCTGGTATTCCCATTATTCCAGATAAAGGAAGCGCTATTAAAAATATCCCTGTCAAAACCGTTCCCACTCAACCTAGGAATACCCTCTTAGATATCCCAGAAGGTTATTGGCATATATTCGATTCCATGGCTCAAAACCAACCAAACGCCCAAAACCAGCCAAATACTCAAACCTCTACATTACAATATCCTATAGTGGATTCTGCAGCAAATGCACCCATGAAAGCTATCCCTCTTCAGCATATCCCTACATTCCACAGACTCACATCAGAGGATCCGGATGCATTCTTATTCGAATTCGATGTGTTATGTAGGGGGTACGATTACACCACCGATCCCCAAAAATTGAAATTATTTCCCTCTACATTAAAAGGGGCTGCTTTAAGATGGTTTATGGGGCTAGGTGGTGGGGTTATCAACAATTGGGATCAAATGAAAGAATCCTTCTTAAAAAAATATCAGGATTATTGTAGGTCTAGAGAATTAAAAGACGAAATATTTCAAATGTCAGCCAGACCAAATGAAACATTAGAGGAGTATGTGGAACGTTTTCAGTATAATCTACAAAGATCTCCTTATGCATCGCTACCCTTACCTGATAATGTGTTAAAAACTGCATTAATGAGGGGCATGAAGGAAAAATGGATTGAAACATTAAACATTATGGGCAAAGGGGATATTTATCAAGAGAGTTTTGCTGACATTATTGATTTGTGTATCAGGAGTTCGAGAGGCAGCACAAGAATAAAACCGACAGAATATGATCGGTTTGCAAGAGATAATAAAGTATCAGCAGAAGGAGTAACACGTGCAGAAATTGGAAATTTATTAGAAAATTTTAAAACTGATATTATGGGGACACTAACTACACAACTTGATATGGTGCAGGCTAAATAGAAGCAGCTGGAGGCAGAACAGAATTTGGCAATCTTCTGCCCCCGATGCAGAAAAAAACATAGCCACAAGGAGTGTCCACTGGATAAAGTCCAAACATGCGCCATCTGTACGAAAGATCACCTTACAGAGAGCTGCCCCTCACTTCCTGGATTGAAAGCGGTATATAAGGAAGTAGAAGAAGAACCAGAATCGGTGAATTCGATCAACCAGCGCCGCCAGTGGCAGCCGAGACAACCTGGTATGTTTCCAGACTCAACCTCTTTCTTTCAAAACCCACAGTATAATGCTCAACAATATGGTATGTGGAAAAATCAATCTCAACCCCCATTTAAAAACTGGTCACCACAATCGTTTCCTTCTTCAAATCCATGGCTGAATCAAACAAGCCAAACTGGTTGGCCGAATTTCCCTTACACTCCACCATATTGGCAAAATGGCCCATATCCTTCACAATGGACTCCCTCTACTTCACAAATTTCACCCTGGCAGACAAGATGGCAAAGACCGATGTACCATCCAGCTGGAACTATTCCGCTCCCTCAACCTACTCTGCCAGCCTTACAACAGAATCCCCAGTCTAACCTGAGACCGCAACTCCCAGCCCAACCCGATCCCAATCCAAATAACAGACAGGTCCAATCTATCCAAATCATCGAAACACCAGAAACAGGACCCGACTTGAGGGAGTGCAATGACCTTCAGTTAAGATCTGGACGTATAATTGAAACTGAGGGAGATAAAATAGTTCATATTGAAGATCAGTTACCCAGAGAACATCAGTCACAACATGAGGATGTAAATAAGCAACAAACCCATAATCAAGAAACCACATCCTCTCCTCCGTTCCCAGAACTATTAGCCATACCTCGACCCATACAATATCCTGACTTTGACATTCTGGGAGAATTACAAAATCTGTACATAAAAATTCCATTCCTCCAAGCCATTCAAGACATTCCCATATACGCAAAAACTATAAAAGAATTGTGCATAAAGAAACCAAGGAGGAATATAACAAATAATCCAAGAGTCCAAGTAGTCGGTACCTTATCTGACCTATTGTCTGGAAGAGAAACACCCCTGAAATATGAAGACCCTGGGAACCCAATTATAACTGTTCAAATTTATGGTCAGACCCTATCTAATGCCTTAGTTGATCTAGGGGCTGCAATTAATATTTTAACGACCACAACTTGCCAAAAGCTTGGCATTACATCTGTAGAACCCACCTCCACTCTGTTGGAATTGGCTGATCGATCTGTGGTTAGACCAGAGGGTACTCTACATGATGTCATGGTCTCTGTAGAATCCTGGGAGTATCCAACCGATTTCCTGATAATTAATCCAAAAACCCGACTTGATGGACATCCGCTAATTTTAGGTAGGCCTTGGCTTGCCACTGTCGATGCCTACATTGGCTGTCGGCAGGGAAATATGACCATAACCAGAGGACCGAATAGCAAAAATTTAGTTCTATATCCTCCAGCGCAGCCAAGTGTCACAATGATTAAAACTAATAAGCACCCTGTATCATACCTTACCGATAACATCAGATCTCCATTAACTATACAGGAGGCACTCGATTTCAAAGATCAAACAGAAGACGATGCCATTAACAATTTCATTACTCAAACTGAACCTCGTACACAGTGTCACATGATAGAAGCAGCATTCGATAATGAATTGGAAGAGGATCCTTTGAAAGATATTCATGACCAAACGATACCTGTTACTTCTGTTGCACATAGTAAAACTGTGGAAATTGCACCGGGGAAAACTTTAAACATCAATGCTAATCTCACACCTGGACAAGAAACAAAGCTCATCCATTTGTTAACAAAATATCAAGAAGCATTTGCATGGGACTACCCTGATATGAAAGGAATCGATCCCCAATTATGTACACACCACATTTATATAGAAAAGGATGCCAGACCTGTGCGTCAGCCGCAAAGGAGACTTAATCCCCATCTAAAAGATGTCGTAAAAACTGAACTTCAGAAGCTTTTAGATGTGAATTTTATCTACCCTATTTCTGATAGTAAATGGGTCTCTCCACTTGTGGTTGTACCAAAGAAGAACGGGAAATGGAGAATTTGTGTGGATTATAGGGAACTAAACAAGGCAACACAAAAAGATCATTTTCCTCTTCCTTTCATAGATCAAGTATTGGATACTTTAGCAGGGAAGAAGTTCTTTTCTTTCCTGGATGGCTTTAGTGGATACAATCAGATTCAGATTGCCCCTGAAGACCAGGATAAAACTACCTTTACTTGTCCCTGGGGAACATTTGCCTATCGAGTTTTACCTTTTGGCCTATGTAATGCTCCCGCCACATTTCAGAGGGCTATCCTTAGTATTTTTGCATATTTATTAAATGATGGACTTGAAGTTTACATGGATGACTTTACACCATATGGAGATGATTTTGATCCAGCTCTAGAAACCCTAGAAAAAGTCCTACAACGCTGCATTGTTACCAGGCTTTGCTTAAGCAATGAAAAATGTTTCTTGATGATGACTGAAGGACTTATCCTAGGACACTATGTCTCAGCAGCCGGCATTCAGGTAGACCCGGCCAAAATCCAAATACTTTTGCTTATTCCCACTCCTACTACTCAAACACAGGTACGCAGTTTTCTTGGATTTTCAGGTTATTATAGACGATTTATAGAGCATTATTCGCACATTGCTGCTCCTTTATATGCACTGACTGGTAACGTTGATTTTCTTTGGACATACAAATGTGATCGTGCTTTCGAGGATCTAAAGAAGCTTGTATCCACAGCCCCAGTCCTTCGAGGACCAAACTGGGACCTACCATTCCAGATATCATCTGATGCCTCAGATACAGCCATTGGCGCAGTCCTTGGGCAAGAAGAGGATAAAAAACCATATGCTATCTATTACATCAGCAAAAATTTATCCCCTGCTGAATTGAATTACACTGTTACTGAAAAAGAATTCCTAGCTGTAATACATGCTGTCAATAAATTTAGACATTATATTACAGGCTATCCTGTTATCTTGTATACAGACCATTCTGCTATAAAATATTTAGCAAATAAGCCCGTCACAAATGCCAGAGTAACTCGATGGTTAATCTTATTGCAGGAATTCGACATCACGATCAAGGACCGGCCTGGCAAAGAAAACCCTGTAGCCGATTTTCTTTCGAGAATACCAAAATCAAGCGATGCAGCAGCAGTTGAAGATCAATTTCCGGATGAGCACCTGTTTGCTGTTGCCGTTCAAACACCCGGGTATGCTGATGTTGCCAACTACCTCGCAGTAGGTAAATTACCAAAACATTTAACTCCTAATGAGCGCAAGCAGATTATTCAGAAAAGTTCTCGATTTTCGTGGATTGGAGGCTATTTGTTTCACACAGGAGTAGACATGCATATCAGGCGATGTGTTAGAGAGGATGAAATCTTTGACATCCTAAAAGCCTGTCACGATGGACCGTGTGGGGGGCACTTCGCTGAGCGTAGAACCGGACATAAAGTATTGCAGACAGGATATTACTGGCCTACGATCTTCAAAGATGCAAAGAAGTTTGTCCAAGCCTGTGACAGCTGCCAGCGAGCAGGACGACCTGGTCAAGCCGATGAGATGCCTCTGAAACCACAGTTAGTCATCGAACCATTCGAGCGATGGGCTCTTGATTTCGTTGGACCCATCAACCCCTCATCAAATCAGAAAACATATATCTTGGTGGCAACAGAATATGTCACCAAATGGGTTGAGGCAAAAGCATTGCCAAGAGCCACAGAGGACTCTGTCATACAGTTCTTGTTCCATCTATTTGTACGTTATGGCCTTCCAAGGGAAATCATTACAGATGGAGGACCACAATTTGCTGGGAATAGATTAGCTGCAACACTCAACAATTATCATGTCCAGCATAAAATCACTACTCCATATCACCCACAGGCGAATGGGCAGGTAGAAAGTAGCAATAAGATAATAGAATCAATCCTAACGAAAACCATTGTGTCACATAGGCGTGATTGGGCTACCCGACTGCCTGAAGCACTCTGGGCCTATCGAACCACATGGAGGAGCACCACCGGTTACTCACCTTATCAATTAGTGTTTGGAAAACAACCCATTTTTCCTATAGAATTCGAAATCCAAACATTACGGACAGCACAGGAAGTTGGCCTAGATCTAACAAAGGCACAACTCAATCGACTGCAGCAAATCAATGAATTAGACGAAGTCAGGCTCTCTGCATTACAAAATACAGCATTAGTTCAACAGCAGCGAGCCAAATGGCATGATGCGCTCATCAAGAACAAAGTCTTCCACGAGGGAGACTGGGCTCTGTTATACGATTCTCGGTTTCAGGACTTCCCTGGAAAACTTCAGACTCGATGGTTGGGACCATACGAAATCCACAAGGTGCATGACAACGGAACCCTTACTCTAATCACCATTGACGGTTCTGGATATGCATTCAAAGTAAATGGCCACCGAGTCCGTCTCTATCGTAAACCACTCACTCGGGAATCCTTCTGCCAGCAGCTACGCCGAGACACTGATATGGAGATCTTAGGAGAGGAAGAGAAATCTTCCTCACCTGTAATTCATTAAGGGTCTATTTCTTTTTGCAAATTTGTACATAAGTTCTTGTTTTTGAGTGATTCTTGTACATAAGTTTGAATTAAATATTTTCTTGTCATTTATGCTGTTCCTTTTTCTTCCACAAAGTTTGATTTTTGCTCTTCTAAAAGCATATGCGTGTTTTTTATGATATTGGTTTTGCTTGGAACAGCATTCGGATCTCTGCTGTTCCTTTTTCAAAGGAACGACATTATTACGTTTTCCGCTGTTCTTTTTGGTTACCACCGTTCCTTTTTCTTCAAAGAAGCAACGTTTTTTTTTACTATTGTTCCTCTTTGGCATTTAGAGTGTTTTTATAGCCTTTTTATTTTTGCCGTTCCTTTTCCAAAAAGGAACGGCATTTGCATTTTTTTCTGTTCTTTTTTCTATCATCCATCATTGTTTCTTTTCCAAAGGAACACCACTCGCATACTTTTGCTCTCCTTGTGAAACAGCTTATTCCTTTTGCTGATCTAAATTGAGGATGCTTTGAGCCCGTCTTCTTTCTAGCCTTTAAGATACAGCTATGTATTTGTGCAATGACATATAAAATCACAACATACCAGAATCTGCAAACCATAAATCGCTATATCTATAAGGCTCTGCATTAGTAAGAGGACAAATGGAAGGACATACTTATTTCTTACCTTTTGTTGACATGGTCTTACTAATTTTGCCCTGATTGGTTATCTTTATCATGCTGATTCCCTTAATTTTCTTTATTAGTACTTGGGAATAAGAGCAAAGAGTTTATATCTTCCTATTGAGATAATAAGACTTCTTCCACCATTCCTACTCTTAAGGAGTGTTGAGCCACCCTTTGTGTATAAGGAAAAGTATTCGATAAAAAAGAAAAAATATGTGAACATGATATGTCAAGTGTCAAATGCAGGATAGGGGGTCTCATCGAGAGCCGGCCTACCATGATCATGAGGATGGAAGTGAAGTGGCATTCCCATTCTGGCCACCACACCAGGGATATGGTCCAAAAGGTATATCAAATAAACAAACCTTGGAACAGGAGGTCTCATCACGAGCCGGCCTGCCCACGTTTCGCTCTGTCCTCGTGAATGGCATTATGGTTAACTGGTCACCAAGCCAGCATAATGGTCTACATTTTGACATAACAGCATTCCTAAGTATACACAAAGGATCATGGTTCCGAGGGTGAAAAAACAACTCTGCCAAGGTTATGGACACCTGTTGGCAGCAGAGTACTGTTAATGGTATTGAAGTCACCTTGCTTACACCAATGGGTAAGATACTAACACTCTTTTGTTTCTTATATCCTAGGCACTAATCATATGTTATTTCCCGATTTATACATCGCATGAATATTTATCATTACCAATCATGGCAACGGAAGTGACCATGACCGCTTAAGATTTGGCAAGTACGATACATGCCCTATCCATCAGCCTCAAATCATAACACAGCAGCCTCCTATATTATACGCGATCAATTCTCCACCTCGATTTCGGTAATTTGTTGTCTTTTGCAACATAGCATAATTCCATATGCTGTTCCTTTCTGACTTGATTGCAGACGGGGTGCCGCTCCTTTATTTGCCGGCTGGGACAGCCTATCACACTGCGGGGGGGGGGAGGTTAACCTCATCATTCCCTGTATTACGTGTCCACTCACCATTCGGGAAAACTAGTATACGACGGTTTGGCATATTTTAACGGCATGGCATTTCTATTTTCTCACACGTTGCTTTCTGTTTCACTATTTCATGCTCTGTGTTTTCTTTCTCGTAACCTTGCGATTATCATCCTCCCTGCATTTCAAACAGAGAACGTTTTTTGCTGTTCCATTTAGAATTCGCAGTAAAACCATGGGAGGAAGGGCAATTCGAAGTGAGCCCCAACAGCTGACGATCTCCGCTGCTGCCCGGGAGATCCTGGAAAGAGCAGGATGGTTGAATTATTTCAATCGCCTACAGGAAGCTAATGAAACAGTAGCAATGGAGTTCTTGCAGAATTTACAAGATGACCACTCCACAGTAAGAGGGAAACGGATAGCGGTCACTGATGCCATAATTGCAGAAGTTTCAGGACTCCCAGCCACCGGACCGGTATGGACATTAAAAAAGGAACGATTACAGAAGGTCATGGAACTGTTTCAGGACGAAGGCCAGAATTTGACAATCAAAGGGAAGGGAGTTCTGCCAGCAACCCTAGGTGAACCCTGGACGGAGCTAGCAAGAACGGTGCAGAGTTATATTACTTGCGAAGGAAGAAAAGACGTGGTAAGACCACGACACCTTAAACTTTTAGCCGTTCTAAAACAGAAATGCTCTGTGAATTTACCGGCACTCCTAAACTCATTATTGCATGATGCTGCACAAAGTATGAAAAAGGCACAGCACGTAGAGGCAATTGTTAGTCACCATGGGTTGATTCGACTTGTTGTTAGTTATAGTCTTACCCAGCAGCAGAGCAGCTGGGAAGAGCTCATTGCAATGATTGAGGGGGGATTGACAGAGCCATCCCCGAAACGTAGACATTCTATAAGCCCACCAGAACAACCGGAAAAACGCAGAGAAAATGTTGCTAGCACATCACAACAACCAGAGACACACCAAGAATCGGAAAAGCGTAAGCATGCCATTGATTCACCCGAGCAACCAGAGGAACCCAGGAAATCAGCTCGGTTAGCTCAGATGAGAGGAAGCATAAATAAGCCCAGAAAATCAGCCCGGTTGGCTCGGATAAGAGAAAGGCTGGAAAAGCTTCAGGGAAGCACCAGCCAACCAGTGATAATTGAAGATGAGCAACCCGAAGAAGAAGCAGCCGAGCCTTCGGGAACAGAAATAGAAGCAGAAACTGAACAGGAGGAAGAAATGGGACAGCAGGAGGATAGCCCATTACAAGACCTACTGGGAGATGATGACTTGGCCGCAGTCCTAGCCAATATGAGTAAGTATGGTCAACCTTCTAGTTCAGAGGGCCCCCACGACAAACCCCAGGAAGAAAACATGCCTGTTCATGAGGAAGAGGAGGAAAATACTGAACGGGAACAATCTGTTCCCAGGTCACAAGAGGAAATTCTAGAGGAGGTAGGAGCAGAAACAACATTTTCTCAGGAAGAAACAGAACCAGTTGAGGTGCATATCCCAGAACAGCCGGAGCAGAGCAGTAAGGAAGAACCCCAAGAGGAAGATTTAGCAACTGGTCATGATCCAGTCCACCATCGACAGACTGCTGTTCCTTCAAATGAAACGATGGAAATTAAGAAGTTGCGGAAGGAACGGACTAAATTGTTGAATACGATAACCCAGCTCAGACAACAAATTAGGATTCTGAAAAAGAACCAGAAGGTAAAGAGGAAAAAGAGGGCCAACAAACGGCCTGCTGTCCAAAACCCTGAGGATCCAGCTGCCGTTCCACATGATGCTGAGGATCGGGAACAAACGGATGTTCGTGTTAAAACAAAAAAGGATGATAAGCAAATTCAGACAGAGGCACCACCCTCAGGGGTAATAAGGGTTCTGAACTCCAAACAGCATAACAAGAAAGTTCAGGTAAAACTCCCAGCCTCCACTGACCTATGGAAGAAAGACCCGAAAACAAAAACCCTGCATAAGATGGTGAAGCAAGCCCAGCAAGAAGCAGAGCAGCTTAGAGAGCAAACGGTTCCCCGAGAAAAATATGAAGAGTTGCAGCAGCAACTAAGGGACGTCAGTCAAGCTAAAAGCCAGGCTTTTGAAGGGTGGATGAAGGAACAAGAGGAAGTCGCACAGGTAACTTGTAGACTAGATACTGCTATCAAACAGATGAATGACTTGTGTTCTTTATACAATAATGTTTTAGCATGTAGGGCCCCTGCTAAAAAATATGCTCTGTTTTTATTAGAACGGTATTTACAAATACAAATAAAAGCTGTTAAGGCAGGCACCCCTATACAAATCAACAATGTCAATGATTTTATAGACTGTTGTAAACATTATGGAGTGAAAGTCCAGAGATTATTGTGTGAACTTTATTTGCACGACCTTGTGCTAAGTCAGGAGACTGAATTGAACCCTGGCCCTTCCATTGGAGATATCCAATTCCAAGCATTCATTTCATTCGGGGTTAATCAGATTAAGTGGCTCAAAGCCTATGATACTTTCCAAGGTCAGGAAAATGGTCTAGATTTACGGGTTAGGGCTGAGCCTAGGAACCCAGTACAGTTGTGGAGAGTTCATAGAAATCTTATAACGGCTCCCGGTGCCATTGAAACATTAGGACCTATGCATGAGGCACTCATTCAAGAGAGTTTAGAGTATTTTCTTTCTATCAAAGACTTGGCCATTAATGCAGCCAAATTTCGATATCGAATCTCTGATCCACACATCCAGCTCAGAGAACCATTTAAGTATGAGAACTTTGAGTTAGCTGTCGACCGTTTGAACCTCTATGGCGAGACCATTCTGAAAGCAGGATCATCCTGGTTAGGGTATAGATTTCGCACTCCAATTGTTTGGCACCCTGCACCCGGATACCAGGCCCTGTATGATATGCCTGAGGGACAAACAGGTCAGTTCTTTGACTATCTAATCACTCAACATGGTTGTAGGCCTCCGCATGAGACTCCTTCTCCAACATATTCTCTCACCGCATTACATGTCAACTACAATGTTTTCATGAGGACATGAAACAAGGTAAGCAGGGGGGTGTGTGGAGTACTAAAAAGGTATGCTTTTGATCATTATTTCAGTGGCTTTTTAATAGAATTTATGAACCTTTTTGTGTCATGAATTTGGGAATTAATAAGTAACCATAACAAAACATGTGAGAATCGATATACAAGACTTAGCCACTGATAATGGTTATTTTCTATACAGGAAAAGGAGAAAACAAGGGATTGCCGTTCCAAAGGGAAAGACAAAGTCGAGATAACTGCTGTCTCTCTGGACGAGAACCGAACGCAAACAAAGAGAAACAGATCAAAGCAAATCGGCTCGGAAAAGAAGGAGAAGACACCAGCTCAGCGCAAAAGAAAAGACAGGATGAAGAGTTAAACAGTTTGGCGAATCCCTCAGGATCTTCGATCCTGAGGGATCGCTGCTTTATTTACCTTGTCACTTGGACATCTCCGCCGTCGTCTTTATATAAAAAGACAACACTGTTAGCTTGAAGGAGGAGAGATATAAAGATGAAGGATACGTTTTATGTAATTTCTGTAAAACATCAGCTTTGATTATTAAGTTTCGTTGAGAACTGGTTCAATGTATTTTTGACCAATGCATTAATGAAAGTTTGGTGATTATTTCATCTCTGCGACTGGATTAACTTCAAGCGGTGTATCCTTGGAGGCTAAGGGCCCGGCCCCGAAGGACACTTGCTTCTGTACCATTACGACTTTACTTCTGTGTGGTTTGTTTATTATTGTAATTTGGTATGTTTTATAAGTTCATATTATATGCTCTGTTAAAGATTGAATCATTGAAGTTTCTGCAGACAGAATCGTGTGTTGACTCCACATCAAGTTACTAATCTTTTCAAGAGTTCATTGCATGTTCTTACTATTATGTTACAGAGCTGTTATATTCGTGTTGTGTGCGTTTCTAATGAATCAGTACTGTTCCATAATTCATTAATCGTTGTTGCTGTTCCTTTAGTGTGATTCGTGGGATTTGTCTTTAGAGTGAAGAATGTTATTTGATTGCAAAGAGTGTATAGATTAAGTTTGGTTATAACCCGCGGGACTTAGTTATTCAATTGCTGTTCCATTTTAATGTTGCTGTTCCATTCCAGAATTACTGTTTAATCCTTTATTCGCTTTGCTGTTCCATTTACTTGCAGTTGTTGGTTTGGTGTGAGAGATGATCTAAGGCTGTAGTGAGTATTGACAATCACTGTCTAGCTCCCAGGCTTATGCTCTAGTCTCGTTTCCATCAGTTTCCGAAGGGATGGGTTATCATTGCCGAACCCTTGACTGATAAGTTGTTGAGTTTTCTGAGTGTGTGATTTATTCTTTAAAGAAATCTAATTTCAGTTAAGCATCCGTTTACTCTTGTATTTATTAAGCACTGTAATACTAGCATTACTCTGACAAATGAGCCTCGGATTGAGTCACTCTTTGTAATGACAAAACGCTCCCGGATTGACATATTAATGTGAGGTAATTAGAGGTGAAAGAGACCCTTCTTATAGCTCTACACCTGTGTATTGTCTTATGTGCATATTCCTGTGTGTCAATAGACAATGTAGGTGTTGTTTGTTTTAAAACACCTGTTAGGCTGGATGCCATTGTGGCCTAGTCGTGACAGGGCCCAAGTCAGCTAGACTCGTCACTCTAGCGAATAAGTCTATTTAGGAAATAGGGGTTTATCATTTAAGTTATAAAATCAAGGGTTTTCTCACGATTAGATCACGATGAATTGATGCTACAATGATATCATAATGAGACTCTGGATATTCGTTTGATCAACATATTATTGATAAATATGATTATGTCCAACCATATTATTAAAGAGCTTCAAGGGCTTTCCTCATTTGCTAAAAAATACACTTCAAAAATTTATACATTCATCATTTGTATAAATGAGTTTAGATCATAAATATAACATCATATAGCATTCAATTCTTTGTAATCATAATAACAGAGCTTAAGGATTAGAGGAATCCTAGTGATGCATTGAAATTCTTTGAATATATATACAATAAAATTCTTACTCCTTTTTGCTGATACATATTTCTTGCATAGGTTTTTATTTCAATGCAACAACATAGTTAGATTAATTGCTCACTTTCTGAACATAGAACCAATTTGATGGTTTTCTTCATATAAGTTGACTCAACATTTTCTTTGGATTTATCTATAACTTTGATTGATTTCTCTGTGATAGTATAGATGTTGGAAAGAGGCTACATGTCTTCCTAATGCCCAAATCAAGTGCATTAGTTTCTCATATGGATGTTTGGTCCTGAATGTCATCAGACTGTCCCCCACCGACAGCTGCATTTGTCACTTTCTCCTGTGAAAAATGGGTTGATTCTTCACCAATAACATAATCCTTTGAGTTTAATTTAGGAAATGAACGTGAGGATTTCCCTGTAGCCTCCACCTGTTCATCTCTTTTATCCTTCTCTTTGAGTCCATAAACTGACTCAATTGGTACCGACTTTTTTTTAGTTTTGGAAGTCTTTGTGAATTTTGGATATGCATAATATATACAAGTTTTACCATCAGTTGAAATACGCCGGTCCAATTTTAAAATGTTTGGCATTGAAAGCAAAAAACGTGAGAATTTTTTATACCCAAAAAAATATTTGTCAACTTCAATATCATTTCTTACAATTTCTGACTGCAGTTCTGCAATGTTGATACCCTTTGGATATGAATACAAGATATTTTCTATCTGTGCCATCATTTTTTTAGGAATTTGACGAGGCCTACAAATTGATTCTTGATTAGATTCTGTTTCAAATCCTTCAGAACGTCGAGGTACTGTATTACTATTGGCTTCAAACTCTATATCTCGAAAGGCATCTCCAACAGGGCCAATAGGTTCACCGTACTAGGAACCTGGAATACCGCTAATTAAGTAGCAGGAAATCAATGTTAAATATTTATTTTTTTTAAAATAAATTTTCCATTTCGTCGGAATAGCGATGCTTCCAAGCATCGGAAGAGAGATTCTTCAAAGCATCGGAATAGCAACGATTACTTTTTTAAATATTTTCAATCGTTCGTCGGAATAGTGACTCTCCATAGCCGTCGGAAGAGCAACGCTTTAAAGCGCCGGGAGACATAACGTCGCACTTCCAATGGTGGTTTGAAAAATTGATTAACGTCGGAAGACTGACGCTTTAAATGTCGGAAGCAATAATGTTGGAATTACGACGTTTTCTTGAAAACCTAAAAAGCATCGGAAGACCGATAGTTTGGTAATGTCGGAAGACCCACCATTGTGGCTCATCGGAAGACCGACGCTTATAAATCGTCGGAGTAGCAACGATTCGGTTAACGTTGGAAGAGCGACGGAAATATGGAAACGTCATAAAAAGTGTCGCAATTCCGATGCTTTACTGAAGTGTCGGAATTGTGACTCTAAGGCTAACCACATTTTTCCCCGCCTCAAACTGTCGCTCTTGTGACGTCTATGTGTCGGAATAGCGACGAAGTGGCCGTCAGAATTTGGGCCAAATTTACTAGTGTCCCCCTTGGGGGAATACTTTCCTCGGTGTTCAATGACACCTACAAACCATCAAATCATTGAAAATGAAACATACTCCCCATGGAGCTTTATAACACAACTCATTGCATTATTTACAATGACCCCTCGTAAAGCATGAAAAAAATACCTTGTACTAAATATTTATAACATAATCATTGCAATATTTAAAATAACAACCACATTTTCTTCAACTAGCATATAATCATACTGTTTATGAGGATTTATGAATCCGGCTTGATATAGTATTTACAATAATATACACATATACACACATACAGATTTTCTCAACGAACAAATAGAAGGATACAATGCCCGTATTAGCAACAATGGAATTCGTAGGCTCACACCTCCACCCTCAAAGTAATACCAAGATTCACCTCCTCACCATGAGGTCCAATATCCACTTCCAAAGTAAAATCTGCATCCAATGTCTAGCGCTACAATCCTTCGCTATTGTACCCTCAGTTAAAAATTGCCGGCTCATTGTTCCAGGGCGCACTCCCAATGTGCATATGATTCCATCAGGAAATGATAATGACAAATAAAATCTATCCCCGACCTTCCATTCTCTACTACATAGTATCTTGGGCAATCTAGTCACCCCCTTCCTTACAGTGACACACCTTCCAAGTTCCGCTCACACCCCCATCCCAGGCAGTCCATCCCTTGGCACTGATTCCTCGCATCGGAAGATACAAAAACCAAGGCATATCCCTGCCTCAAAATCATCATATTGATCATAGCATGTTCATGAAATTCAATGGAAAATATTGGGTACTAGTGTCCCACAATGGCCCTGCTTGTGAAGTGCTTTACCAACATACTACTATGTTTTTCAATTATTGTTGTTGTTGCTGCTAATTCTTGCAATCAGTTTCAACCAAAAAACCAGGCATTATGTGCTTCCTATACCAAGCACATAATTTCCATTATATTGTAAATAAACTGAAATAACTTCAAATCATACCTCATTGGTAGCTCATCAAAAATGTACACAAGCAATCATATTCACTCCCTGTCACACAAGTCAAACTATTAGTTTGATCAAATCATCATGTGTAAACATATCACATATGGTTAGCTCAAAACACAACCATCATAGGTCAAAATAATGAATCACATGCAATCATCATAGACCATAATCATAGATCACATGTAACCATCGTAAGTCAGAATCGTAGATCACATGCATAATATAACTGAAATAAAATATTGATGCTTATCCCTCATCAGTCCTTACTTTTGCTTTTTTTCTTTTCATACACAAATTGGATCGGTTTCCACATTCAGAAAGCACTAAATGCCTTTGCTTCTCTTCAGTCACGTACACATACACATTGTGTAAATCAAAACATGTACAATCACATACAACATACTCCTCCACACAATACACACACCCACCCTGATATACGACACATACACCTACACCCGATGTACAATACAACACAATACATATGCCTACACCGACATACAACACATACACACACACCCAGTGTACAATAAAACACAATAAATACACATATATAGAGTACAACACGATGAATAGACATGTCATGATACCACGACTACACCATGAACATACATATTACTGCATGCTCGCAACACAACATGTAGGACATGCACATAATACCACATGTATAACAGTACCATATGCATAATATGTACCTAGTACCACCTATACACAACATTGCCTGCACAACATCACATGTACACGACACCACCTGCACAACATGTACGCAACACCAAATGTACACCGCACCACCTATACAATGTGTATACAATACCACATGTACACAACACCACATACACACAACATCATATGTACAACATCTACATAGCACCACATTCACACAACACCATGCGTACATAGCAACATATGTAAAACATGCACAAAGCACCATATGTATATACAATGCATATACAACATGTACATATCACCATATGTACACAACACCGCATATCTAACATGCACACAACATCACATATCCAACATGCACACAGTACGATATGTACACAACACCGCATATCCAACATGTAAATAACACCATCTATACCTAACACTACATATTCAATATACACAGAACACCATATATACAACATGCATACAACATCATATGTACACAATACTACATATGTTACATGTATACATCACCATAGGCACAATCACTGAATATACAACATGCAAAACATATAAATAACATTAGTACTACACATCCATAGACCACATAATGACCCCATAATAAACCTTGCTTCTAGTGTCTTTCCACTATCCATGTTTATCCTAACATGCGACAGATGCCACTACTTTCACTTCGTTGATGTACCCCTCAACATTACCCATCCATAACATCAACATAGGCATAGTACAAGCATACAATATTAATTCATGTCGACATGATACTGGCCTCAAAGGCCTATCAGAGTTACTCTTCCCACTTGATTCCTCACAAGATCAAGATCCTATTCATGCCATTTTACTGCATAAGAAATCGTTCCTCCACAAGAATGATCATTGAAACCTTGTCATACAGTGAAATATATACAGAGATATATACATATATATAATCATTAGCATAAAACAATCATGATCCACGAAGATCCTCTCAAACACGACATACATACATGCATACATTTAAACATCAACATAATCACGATCATAACATAATTACTATATATCATAAGGTCAAGGTTAAGAGAACTCCCTTTATTCATACAAAATCATGCACAACATTGACAACAATAGTCCCCAATATAGCCAAGGCATATAACACCTTATATACATCCATGTTACCTTTCGTGCTACATTTATCGTGACTATTCTGCCACTGTCCATTTACCTCAATTGACCCAACCAATCCAACTCATTGTTATATTCTTACCTTCATCTTCCCTTATACATGCATTGGGATTCATCTAGGTCTTTCATTATGTGTTGGGTGGCACAAATCACTCCCCGAGATCCATTAATTTCCTCTTTCCCCAATCAATCTCCAAGACTCGAAACATTAAAGGAAAGACAAGAAAAAAAGAAGAGGAAACCCATGAAAACCAATAGGAATAAGAAACCATGAACATAGTGGCAAGAACTTGTAGCAGACATAAAAAAAACCACAAATCAAGCTCAACAAAACTAAAAAGGCCAAAAGAACAAGACTCTAAAAAAACATTGTGACTCAATCCCCATGGTTCCCAATGATTCCAAAGGAAAGCTCAACCCGAGCCTTCTTCAATATTTCATTGCAGTCTCTTTTCCATGAAATCCCCTGCATCATAATTTCATAAACACATAACTATGTTGATCAGCAGTTGTCATTGATGTCAACCCAAGTAGCACTAGGGGCTAACCCAATATTGAATGGGAATTTTGACCTACAAAATTAATATATTCTGGGTCAATAATGCTTTTTATGGTTTCTACTTGTCGAGATGTTTCCGTTGATATATGGCATGCCATGTAATTCTTCACGGTTTGAGAGATATTCATGTTTGAATTTTGTACCCCAGTTAGTGGGATAAAACCCCATGGGGTTGGGGCATGGGTCATTGAAAATTCATAATTAACATTTTTTATGCTCCTAAAATCCCTCCCACGTTCTCTTGTTGAAGCCCCTCTCAACTTAAGCATTCATATAAATTGTGATCTTCATTTCCTCCTTATGCATGGGATTTGGCCATCTGAAACAGGTCATCGTGGAAATTTCGCTCTAATATTTTTTCTACGAAGGCTCAGAAGCTGAAATTTTTATGAGGTGAAGAAGAAATCCTAAGGAAGCTGCAGTAAAAATTTCAGATCAATTTGCGTAATATTTTTGGAGATATGATCTATGGAAGTAAGGGTTTTTGCAGGCTCCTGAATTTCATCTGAAAGAAGTGACCTTGGTAAAATCGTCATAACTCTCTTTCTGAGTATCGGATTGGCATTCCGTAAACATTGGAAGATAGTGCACAGTCTGTAATTTTTTCTCTATCAATTTCAGAAACAAAGGAAGAAACAGTGACACGTGGCACGCCATACAAGTGCACTCTTCTGAAACAGTCCATAATTAGGGCATTGTGAGAGATTGGGTATAACTCTCTCTTCAAGAATCTAAATTGGGTCAGACCTGTGGCATTGGAAATCTGACTCAGAGGACTACTACAGGAGCAAAAATTAGATATTGAGGATCTTAAATGACAAAGATACACCAGATTCAATATCGAGCTCCTAGAAGGCAATAAAAAGCTAGATCATGTGTTGTCAAGGGTTGCAAAGGACCAGAATTTCTATGGCATAAAAGAAAAGCAAGCTGCAGCAAAGGGTAGCATGACAAGAGCAGCAACCAAGGTGCATAACAGCAGCAAGCAGTTCATAATATGAAGTCTTCAAGTGGGCAGCACTGCATACAATCATTGTAAAGGTAACATTGTACTTAGTCATTGTAAATAAATTATTGTACAAATTGTACTAGTGTCTATCTACCAAGGGTTGAGGAGGCAGTATTGGGAGGTCTAGGATCATCATTAGGTGGTTGTGTCAAAGTTGGGATTATGGTCTAGTATATCTTCTTCTTCTACATCATTCTATATCATTGTAAAGTGGACCATTTTCCCTGGTACGGGAGTCCATTCTTATTTTATTCTTCTATAGGTTGGTAGGGTGGTGCTAGGGTGAGTTGTAGCTCATTGGGTGTTGGGGCATCCGTTCAGTGACTACTGAAGAATATCGCGCATTGGAGCGTCCATCCAGTGGGAGTTGAAGAAGAATGCTTTTCTAGATTCTAGGAAGTTGGAGCTTTATTTTCAATTGGTGTTGAAAAGAATTATTAGAAAAGCATTAGGTGGTTTTTGTCCCAGAGTGGGTTTCCACCTTAAAAACTGTGTGCATTTGTGTTCCTCTTTTTTGCTGCTATCATTGTACAAACACTGATAATAATTGAAGATTAAATAATGCTCTAATTGAAAGAAATACTGATTCACCCCCCCTCTTAGTATTTCCAACAATTGGAATCAGAGCTTGGTTCCTTCAATAGCAGTTTAACAGCTGGAAGGAGGTCATGGAGCATACCAAGAATGGTGTACCTCTATTCATTGAAAATAATTATGCACTTTGGAAAAGAAGAATGGAGGTCTGTCTCTTAGCACAAGGTTATGAAGTATGGGACACTGTTCAAAATGGATTTACATCAACCACAAATGAACAAGGTAAGAAGAATTTGGTAAATGATGCAAAAGAAAAGAATATTATTATCAGTGGACTTATTGAATCTGCTTATCATATGGTGTTGGGTTGTAAAACTGTGAAAAATGTATGGGACAAGCTTGAGAATATATATGCAGGTGGCTCAAATGTCAAAGAAGCAAAGCTTCAAATCTATAGAGCAAAATTTGAGCAACTCAGAATGAAAGAAGATTGCAACATTGCTGCATACTTTCAATACGTTGATGAAATAACCAATACTCTGGAAGGATTGGGAGAGCTAGTTGATGAGAAGACTATTATACGGAAGATTCTTAGAACGTTACCAGGGAGATTCAACCCAAAGGTATCGGTCTTAGAATACAGTGCAAATCTGGACAAACTTAGCAAAGAGGAATTACATGGAGTTCTCATAGCATATGAAATGAGACTTGATGAAGAAGAGGGTACTTCGCATCTAGAAACTGCGTTTGTTGCATCTAAGAAAACCAATAAGGATAAACAACCTTCAATTGAAAAGACATGCACTTGCAAGTGTGAAGAAAAGGGAGATGATGAAGAAGGTCTTTCAGATGAAGAATATGCTTACTTCACGAGAAAACTACAAATTGGTAAGGGACAATTCAAAGGTAAACTTCCATTGATATGTTTTAGCTGTAATGAGGTTGGGCATTTTGCAGCAAAATGTCTAAGAAAAAGTAATGGCAACTCAAAAAGAAAGAAAGGCTTTAAGAAATTCAACAAGCAAGGATCCAAAAGGAACTTTCTCTCTAAAGAAGATAGCTCATCATCTGATGAAAACAATGATAGCGAAGAAGAAGCCAATGAGAGAGTATAGTTTATGGCCAAGCATAATAAACCCAAGAACAATAAGCAAGAGGTATCAAACAACGAAGAAGAAGGATGGACTATAGACGAATTTTATGAGGAAGCAATCAAGCTCATAAAAGATCTCAAGGCAGAGAAGATTCATTCCAAAAATCTTGAAGAACAAGTTCAAGGTCTCAAAATTGAAGTTGAAGAACATAAATGCATTGAAGAGTCACTTCAAAAGAAGTTGGAAGAAAGCAACCAAGAAAGGGAAGAATTAGAAGCCGAAGTAGTCTCGCTGTGTGAGGAAGTGAAGAAAGGAAAAACTATCCAAAAATATGCCAACAACTCAAGGGCATTGGAAGAACTCATCAACAATCAACGATCTTACAATGACAAAACTGGCATCGGTTACAAAGAAGAAGAAGCAGGACCTTCTACAACAAAATACAATGAACCTATGAGATCTGACATGCATGTAGACTTCATTGGACAAGATTCACAAGAACATCTTTGGAAGACAATTCCTCGACAAAAAATTCCAGCCAGGTACCAACATATTTTTTATGGATATTGTTATTCATGTGGAAAATTTGGTCATAAAGATGTAGAATGTCACACAGACCCTAGGAATGAATACAATTCCAGGAGATCTGTCAAATATGAACCTCCCAGGGCTTAGCGAAACATCAATAGATTTGAAAATTTAAGAAATAATATTGAATGTTACAAATGTCAAAAATTTGGACACATAGCCAAAGATTGCAGACTTGAAAATCCTCCAGAAGAATCTTCAAAGCCACAGAATGAACGAACATGGAAGAAGAAGAAGAATGATAATTGTGCTCTCGCTCTCAAGGCTCGAAAGAACAAAGATGTGTGGTATGTTGATAGTGGTTGCTCAACGCATATGATTGGAGATAGAAATAAATTTGTATCTCTGAAAGAGAAGAAGGATGGAACCGTGTCCTTTGGAAATGATGGATCTTCAAATGTTATAGGATCAGGTACAGTCACTCTCGGAAGCAAAGATTCTCTAGCCAATAATATTCTACTGGTTGAAAACATGAATCACCATCTGCTTAGTGTTGGACAAATGTGTGATCAAGGACACACAATACTATTCAACTCCACGAAATGTGAAATCAGGAAAGGCATCTGTGGTGAAATTGTGGCTACAGCAAGTCGAGCTCCAAACGACATATATGTTCTGGATGAAGCAACTAAAGTATGTCTAATAGCTAAAGAGGATGATACAATAATTGGAAGCAATGATGATCGACTAAGTAAGAATTTTTCTACAAAGGTGCAAAGTGATTTCGAGATGTCTTTACTTGGTTGCAAATTGAGCATAGACGACTCATATAAGGATGTGGATCAAAGGTTGTACAGATCTATGATTAGTAGTCTTCTATATGTAACAGCCTCCCGACCAGATGTTATGCAAGCAGTTGGACAAGTAGAAAGATTCCAAGCAGCACCAAAAGAATCACATATTAAATATTCGCCAGCATTGGAATATCTTCGCCAGAAGCTTGGGATTCTCCCAAGTTCTCATTAGATTTTCCTTTTTCAGAATATAAAGGGGGAGTGGAAGTAGATTACAGGTCTGCAGGACGGTTGTGTGTCAGGGGGAGTGGAAGTGTGTACAGGTCCATAGGATGGTTGTGTTTCAGGGGGAGTTACCCTTTGCCATTGATGTCAAAGGGGGAGAGAATGTTGTAGGAAGAGGTGTCATGATCGCAGGGGGAGTACTTGTGTTGCCATCAATGCCAAAGGGGGAGATTGTTGATCAGCGGTTGTCATTGATGTCAACCCAAGTAGCACTAGGGGCTAGCCTAATATTGAATGGGCAGTTTGACCTAACAAATTAATATATTTTGGGTCAATAATGCTTTTGATGGTTTCTACTTGTCGAGATGTTTCCATTGATATATGGCACACCATGTAATTCTTCACGGTTTGAGAGATATTCATGTTTGAAGTTTGTACCCCAGTTAGTGGGCTAAAACCCCATGGGGTTGAGGCATGGGTCATTGAAAAGTCATAATTAATATTTTTATGCTCCTAAAATCCCTCCCACGTTCACTTGTTGAAGCCACTCTCAACTTAAGCATTCATATAAATTGTGATCTTCATTTCCTCATGCATGGGATTTGGCCATCTGAAACAGGTCATCGTGGCATTTTCGCTCTAAATTTTTTTCTACGAAGGTTCGGAAGCTGAAATTTTTATGAGGTGAATAAGAAATCCTGAGGAAGCTGCAGTAAAAATTTCAGATCAATTTGCACAATTTTTTTGGAGATATGATCTGTGTAAGTAAGGGTTTTTGCAGGCTCCTGAATTTCATCTGAAAGAAGTGACCTTGGTAAAATTGTCATAAATCTCTTTCTGAGTATCAGATTGGCATTACGTAAAATGTGGAAGATAGTGCACAGTCTTTAATTTTCTCTCTATCAATTTTAGAAACAAAGGAAGAAACAGTGACACGTGGCATGCCATACAAGTGTGCTCTTCTGAAACAGTCCATAATTAGGGTATTGTGAGAGATTGGGTATAACTCTCTCTTCAAGAATCCAAATTGGGTCGGACCTATGGAATTGGAAAGATGACTCAGAGGAATACTACAGGACCGAAAATTAGATATTGAGGATCTTAAATGATAGAGATACACCAGATTCAATATCGAGCTCCTAGAAGGAAAGAAAAAGCTAGATCATGTGTTGTCAAGGGTTGCAAAGGACCAGACTTTCTATGGAAGAAAATAAAAGCAAGCTGCAGCAGAGGGTAGCATGACAAGAGCAGCAACCAAGGTGCATAATAGCAGAAAGCATTTCATCATATGAAGTCTTCAAGTGGGCAGCACTGCATACAATCATTGTATTTAGTCATTGTAAATACATTATTGTACAAATTGTACTAGTGTCTATCTGCCAAGGGTTGAGGAGGCAGTATTGGGAGGTCTAGGATCATCATTAGGTGGTTGTGTCAAAGTTGGGGTTATGGTCTAGTATATCTTCTTCTTCTACATCATTCTATATCATTGTAAAGTGGACCATTTTCTCTGGTACGAGAGTCCATTCTTCTTTTATTCTTCTATAGGGTGGTAGGGTGGTGCTAGGGTGAGTTGTAGCTCATTGGGTGTTGGGGCATCTGTTCAGTTGACTACTGAAGAATCTCGGGCATTGGAGCGTCCATCCAATGGGAGCTGGAGAAGAATGCTTTTCTAGATTCTAGGAAGTTGGAGCTTTATTTTCAATTGGAGTTGAATATTAAAGAATTATTAGAAAAGCATTAGGTGGTTTTTGTCTCGTAGTGGGTTTCCACCTTAAAAACGGTATGCATTTCTGTTCCTCTTTTTTGCTGCTATCATTGTACAAACACTGATAATAATTGAAGATTAAATAATGCTCTAATTGAAAGACATACTGATTCACCCCCCCTCTCAGTATTTCCAACAAACTATCAGTGCATAAATAAACATAACAACATGCTAGTTACCTTACCTTGTTGTACCAAGCGCACTACCTCGTAATTAAAAATTTAAAACTCTCAAGGAACTCCAATTCCTGGATGAATACATCCATAGATGGAAATAAGTTGTTATACCCATGAAATACATGTTCACTAATATAACATATATCAAAATAATGCCATACAATATTAGGGTTAACAAGGCTTCATGTATGCAAAGCACACTTTATTTTGGCATTAGGGTTTCCAAACATAACCAAAGGAATTCTTACCCAATTCCTTTCTTCTACCTTTCCCTTGCTGCAATTGAGTCTTACTATGCACTGTCACATCACCAAAATGTTAGTTATATAAACATGCCAACGGTTACCTTGTCACGTTAATACCAAGCATGTTTCCCTGAAAATTGTTCACACATGTCAATCACATGTTCCAAATACCAAGACATCATATCTATTAACAAAAATCAACCTCTACCAAGATAACAACCATGTCATAATCAATTAATATTCAAAATCATAATACTCAACCATGTCACCATGTCACCTACTCATACTCAAGTACACTTAATCTATCTCAACACATATTGTGTTAGTACAACCGTTTTAGAACAAGATATCCAAGTAACCATCCAACTGGTGTAAACATCTATGCAAGTAACCATCCAACTAGCGTAAACTTGCGACGAGAGGCTACTATATTGAGATTCAATATCCTAGGTGACATTATGGAAGTGGAACCAATGGAAACACAACATATAGACTTTTTAAAACAATAACAACACCCATATGAGGTAGCCCAACCATTCAGGCCTCTTACCCCTTGGTCACACTGACCTATTGACCTATTTTATCCATAAACACAGTTATGGGCTTGAAATCTAGCGTACAAGAGGCTATAGATGCAGGCATACCATTGCATGCTAGAATCCAGTGATCCAGGTGGATATCGGTGGCCACCTACCTATTCCATTTGGACCCACACCATCAACTCTTTCAGTTCTTCACCTCCAATAACCAACTATTTTTAGTAGGTTTTCGGGTCCTACACTCCCGGAGCCGTTTTGGGGCCTTGATGATCCAGGTGGATATTGATGGCCACCCACCTTTTCCATCTGAACCCCCACCATCAGTTCTTTCTATTTTTAATTTGCAGCAGCACTTACTATTTTTATCATTTTTTGGGGTCCTAAACTTTTGGAGCCATTTTGAAGCCCTAAACGAAGTTTTTGGGGAAACCTGGGAGCAACATGAGTCCATGGACCAATGTTGATCCTACCAAAAGTTGTAGTCCTCGGACAAATATTTCTAACGAGCTATTGAGCGCGTCGAATGGAGATCAGATGCCCCCGGTGTTATCACTCTACTAATTCTAAAGTTGTGAGATTTTTGGTTTTTAGTCAAATAACACTAGAGGTAACCACAAACCTACTTCAAACTCCAAGATCTAGCCTTCCTAGGGTTCAGAGAGGGCTCTCTCTTTAAAATTTATCTTTGTTTGATTTGTAAATATTAGGCTAGTTATGAATGTGAAGCTTTGGTTTTGGTTTTGATTGGTTTGGTGGGAGAAATAACTTGAAGGTATGGATAGAGGGAGATCTATTTGTCCATTAGGCTGAGTCAAAATCAAGCTAACAGAACTGGGATCAAGGCCAAAAGGTCAAATGTTTTCAGGGCAAGATAGATAACCCTTGAAGATTTTGGAAAATTATTTTTGTGAGGTGGTATGATCAAGACAAAGGGCACTTAAGAATCCTTTGATTCAGAAAGGAAGTAGTAGGAAGAGGTCAAACGAGAGAGGAAGCAATTAAGGGTTCCCTACACTCAAAATCAAAGGAAAACATAGAAATGATAACTAGTTAAAAACAGGGTGCTTTTAACAAATCCTGTAGTAATACTCCTAGTTATACATTCAAATTTAGAACAAACATAGATGGATGCATGTAACAAAGAAAGATAACAATGACAAGTAAGGAAATACTTCACTCCAAATAGCTCATCACAGGAATCTTGAAGTATGATGCCTATTAGTTTGATCCGATCTACTACTCAAAATTCCAACAAAAAAGCCTTCAAGTCCAACAAAATGTCTATAGCAATCTCTAGCAATTTATTCCACCCAAAATACTTCTAAAGATGAAGTATTTATACATAATGTTTTATAAAATATCCTAGAAAACTTCTAGGAATTATCTTAGGAAAATAAAATATCTTTACAACAATAATAGAGACAGTTGCTTAACAAATTAGCAAGCTGTCCTATTTATCCAAAAGAAATAGAAACTGTTTTGAGGATAAGATGCAGCTAGCTACCTAGGTGTCCTCCTTGCTGGCTTTAGATATTTTTTGGAATCTGATCTACCTTGTCTGATACTTTTTATTTGATTATCTTTATTCACTGATACTCTCTAAACTCTGATACTCTTTAACCCTTAGTCAAAACTGTTTACTGTTGTAAAATTTGTTTTGACTGTAAAATCAAAAAACAGTTTTGTCCTCTTTTCATTTGTTTGTTTTTTATCCTTCACAATAAATCTGTGAGTGACTGCCAATCGTCATTTTTAGGAATTTGTATGCTTTTCAATTTCCTGAAGTTTTCATCAGCTTCAGTATATTTGGCAAAGGTTAGTTTGATGACAAACAAGTGTTTGATTTCATGCTACAAATAGAATAAGTCTTCAAAACTCTTGAGTAACACTTTTCTTGTTGGTATGCCTTGTCTTGTTGGTTTATTTACTTGTTCTTTTGCAAACTCTCTAATCTTCTTGTAATAGTCATTCTGATGCATCAATTTATCATTAATGACCATAATGTCAGGCAGTCATTTTTGCCTCAAATTTGTAAATTTCACCATAAACCTGGTTATGGTAGTATTCATACTTTCACACTTTTCTTCAAGTTGCCTCATTAGATTTTTCTTTGTAGAAACTTTCCTAATTTCTAGGAAAGTTTCAGTTTTGTCTGTAATCTTGAGTTCTTCTAACTCCTGTCTGTTTTTGCTATTAAGGAAGGTGATTAGCCTTAAATATTTCTTTGGTTTGTTAGCCAGCTCACTTTGAGTCTTTTGAATTTCTGTTTGGGCTACTAATAGTAACTCTCTTTGCTCAAAAATTACTTGAATTGAAGGCCACACATCATGGATGGCTTCAATGACATTGTTCCAAAGGTGATTTTTGATGTATGATATTTGCTCCTTTAATGTCAATTCCTTCTACAAGTTCTTCAACTCTTCATTCAGTCTGATGGCATTTTTTTCATGTGTTTTTTCATTTATCTAAGACAATTTATTTGACTTCTCAAGATTTTCTACCATCTTTTTCAACCTGTTAATCTCATTTGTCTTTAAAGACATTTCTTCCAGTGCCTTCACTATTTTGCTGGCTTCATCTATATGTTGAATTGCTATTGTAGATGATTCAGTAGCAGAGGTTGTGGAAGAAGTTACTGGCACTGCAGTTTCCAGTGGTTCTTTGGGTGCCAACTTTTCAGCTAAAGTTGAAGGCACTGCTGTAGTGATTACTAGAATAACTGTAGGAATCTCTAGTTCTTTCAATGTTTCCTTCTCCTGGACAAGCTTGTCCATCTGAATCTCCATCTCCTTGATCTTTCCTATAAGTTGTAAGATGATGTTCATCATATCATCTTTGTCATTCTGCTCCTGTAGGATTTCTTTAGCCTGGGGATGTTCACTTGGAGGAAGTTTAAGTTGTTTCCTCAAGGCTATAATGTCCTCATTCTTCTTCTTCAATAATAACAAACAATGTTACTGATGAAATAGGTAACCGCACTCTTACCTACTTTTTTTGGGTAGCATAAAAAGCGCCCGATTTTGAAAAGTGGTGATGCAGAATCACCTCTTTTTTTTTTTAGCTCATTTTTGACACTCTAATATTTTTATTTATGAAGTATGAATATTTGTTTTAAAATGTTAGTGATTTTCATGCTAATTTTGAAACGTATTGATGCAGCATCAACTTTGTTTTTTAGAGCAGTGATTTTCATGCTAATTTTGAAACATATTGATGCAGCATCAACCTTTTTTTTTAGAGTGGTGATTTTCATGTTGGTAATAAAACACAAAACTTAGATTAAAAATATATATATAAAGACAATATAAAAAACCAATAAAAATGTAAAAAAAAACAAAATTAACTCGTAAAAATAAAAAATTTAAACAAAAATAAATAAATAAAACAAAAAAAAACAAAAATATTCAAAAATTATATCAAAAGAAATGACAAAATTTGAAAAAAAACACACATAATTTAAAGAAAAAAAACAAAAATTAACAAAAAAAAATAAAAAAATAAAAACATCAAAAACATTTTTTTCTAAGTTATTAAAACAATCCATATAATTAAAAAAAAAAAAATTAAATAGAAAATTTAAAAATAATCTAAATTACAAAATTAAAATTTAGATAAAAAAAAATAAAATACAAGAAAGAAAAAAATAAATTTAAAAATTTAAATTAAAAAAATAATAATAATAAGAAAACAAAAATACAAATTTTAAAATTAACAAAAAAAACAAATTAAAAAAAAAAAAAAATTTAAAATTGAAAAAGAAAATTAAAATAAAAGAATTATAATAAAAAAAACTATCATTAAAAAACAAAAAAAATGAAAAAAACCACATGCAAATAATTAAAAGACAAATATCCATAAATTTGCTGTTTTTTTTTTAAATGAAACAATTTATAAATTTTAAAAATGAAAAACCAAATAAACTAAAAGATTAAAAAAAAGAATTAAATTAAATTAAAATTTAATAAATTTAATGAATAAATTTTAAATTTTAAAAAATAATTAATCTAAAATATTAAATTTAAAAACAAAATTTCAAAAAAAAAACAAAAAAAAATTAAAACAAATTAAATTTAAAATAAAAAATTTGAATTAAAATAAAATAATTTTAAATTTTTTGAATTTAAAAATAAAATAAAAAATAAAAATAAAATTTAAAAAATATATATTAAAAATTTAAAAAAATTAAAAAATAAAAGAATTTTTTGATCGTGGTGGCACCGCCAGTCGACCTCCCACCCAGGTGGCGGCGGAGGCCGGCCGCTGGGTGGGCGGGGGGCTGTAACCCCTTGCCCGCCCAGCGGCCGGCCTCTACCGCCACCTAGGTGAGAGGCCGATTCTGCGAATCGCCCTCCTGCGGTGGGACGCCGATTCCGGGAATTGCCCTCTCGCCGCAGGAGGCCGATTCTGGGAATCGCCCTCCCGCGGCGAGCCGACCCGAATCACCTCCCGTTGGGGCCGGGGAGGGGCCGACCTGAACCCACCCCGCCCGCTGACCCCCCGGGACGCCCCGCGTCGCGGGTGAGGAGGAGTATTCCCTGAACGCCCCGGGGCACTCGGACCGCCTCCGCGTCGCGAGAGGGCGATTCCCGGAATCGCCCCGGGAATCGCCCTCAGCCTCCTGATCGGCCTCCCGCCTAGCGGCTGGCCTCCGCCGTCACCTACGCGAGAGGCCGATTGGCGGCGCCACCAAAATCAAAATTTTTTATTTTTATTTTTTATTTTTTTATTTTTTAATATTTTTTATTTTTTAATTTGATTTTTTTTATTTTTATTTTTTAATTCAAAAAATTTAAATTTTTTTTTTTTTAATTTAATTTTTATATTTGAAATTTAATTTGTTTTTGTTTTGTTTTTTTAATTTTTTTTAAATTTTATTCCTTTTTTTTGTTTTTAATTTTTTTTTCTAACTTTTGTTAATAATTTTTATTAAATTTTGTATTTTTTTATTTATTTAATTGATTTTTTTTTTTTTCATTTTTTCATATTTTTTTTTTATTATTAAATTTTATGTTTAGTTTTTTCATTTAATTTTTTAAAATTTAGTAAATTTTGTATTTTTATTTATTTATTTATTTGAATTTAATATTATTTTTTTAATTTTTTAATTTTATTATTATTATTTTTTTAATTACATAAAAATTTTATATTTTTTTTATTTCAATTAAAATTGTATATTTAAAATTAGATTTTTTTTAAGTTAAACTTAATATTTTCAAATTAATTTGTTTTTTATTTTTATTTTTATTTAATATATATTTTTTTAATTTTTTTTTTTCAATTTTTCAATTTTAATTGATTTTTAAAGTTTTTTAACTTTTGATTTTAACAATGTTTTTTTTTTCTTTATATTTAAAATTTAATTTCTATTTCAAAATTTATTTGTTTATTCATTTATTTATTAAAATCTAATATTTTTTTTTTTAAATTTAATTTGTTATTTTAATATTATCATTTTTTTTTAATTAACAAAATTTAATATATATATTTTTAATTTAAGTTGATATATATATATATATATATATATATATATATATATATATATATATATATATATATATATATATATATATATATATATATATATTATTTTTTATAATTTAAATTTAATATATTTTTAAAATCTATTTGTTTTTTAATATATATTTCTTTTTAAATTTAATATTTTTATTGTATTTTTTTTTTCATTTTTCATTTTTAATTAATTTTTCATTTTTTTACTTTTAATTTCAATATTTTTTTTTTTTTTTAAGTTTTAAATTTATTAAAATTTAATATATTTCTTTATATTTAATTTTTTATTTTAAAATATATATATATATATATATATATATTTTTAAATTTAATAACATTTTCTTTTTCTTTTTTAAATTCAATTTCTATATTTTATTTTTTATAATTTCTTTCTTCTTTTTAACTTGTTTTTTTCTTAAATTTTAGGTTTTTTTTAATGTTTGAATTAAAATTTTTATTTTGTTTTTATTTTTATTTTTTTATTCCTATATATTTTTAAATTTTAAGTTTTAAGATGTTTTTATTTTTTAAATTTATTTTTTTTCTTAAATTTTAGGTTTTTTTTTAATGTTTGAATTATAAAAATTAAAAAATGTTATTTCTATTTTTAAAAATTTCAAAAATATGACAATTTTTTTTTTTGGTTATTCCAGCATCAACTTGTTTTGTTTTGAGGGTGTTTTTTCAATCTTTTTTTCAAGAAACAATTTTGTTTTTAGCATAATTGTATAAAATGTTGAAATTTGACCTTGAAAAAAAACCAAATGCGTTCTAGAATACATTTTTTTGTTTTTGGGTTGTTTTTTCATGTTTTTTGAGTCTTTTTGGGCTAGAGTTCCCGTCTTGAGGTCAGGTTACCTATTTCATCGGTAACAGTGTTAACACTGTTGCATTGAAATTTGCATGGTCATATCCCACTTTGATTACCAATTCTTCTAAGGATTTAATTCTGAGATCCTTAGAATATAGTGAGGCCTTGTCCAGTTTCATCTGATCTTGCATGTTAGTGATAGTGTTCTCAAGCTTTTGAACATTCATGGCCTTTGTTGTAACAATGGAGTACCACATTTCTGAACTCTGCCTGTGAAACTCTATTTGATCTAATTCATGAATACTGTTTGTTGCTACTTCTAGATCAAATTTCTTACAGTCAGCAACTGCCTTTGGAACTGGTACTGCGGGCTGCAATATTGACATGATCAATTTTTTACTTGAATAATCAAATACTGACAGGAATCTGTTTTGGTTACCTGGTTTTTGCTTCAAAAACTGAGAGTAGATTTCAATTTTGATCTCTTCATTCTTGGATTTATTTTGTTTTTATTTTTCTTTGATATCCAAATCTTTTTCCTTAGCTGCCTCTGAGGAAGAGGCTTCCATGCTTTTCTGTCTTTCCATCAACTGTGTATCTTCATTATTGATTTTTTCTTCATTCTTATTATTTGTGACTGGCTCATTGATAATCACAGTAGCGACATTTGTCTTTGGCAAATCTATATTGCTCTCCATAAGCTCTGTTGCTTCCACATCTATTGCTACTTTTCCCTTACCTGCTGAATCTAACTTGGGCCTTTTATTATATATGAGCTTGAACTTTGTTTTAGTTGTAGTTTCTACCACATAGGCTCCTTCTTCCCTTATTCTTTTAGTGGACTTCTCTGGCTGATCTTCAGTCTCTAAGGTATGACTAGTATTACCTTTGTTCACTGCAACTGTTAAAGTGTTTTCAGTCCATTCAATCTGATTTGCAAACTTTTCTATTTCTGGTTTTGTTTCATGGACGAAGGGTGTTAATTTTCATTTAGCCCTTACTTTACTCAGGATCCCTTGTGGATCATAGTTCCAAGGGAAACTCTCTTCAAATTTGTATTCCAATAATTGCTTAGCTGCCTCTTTTTTTGCATCCCTATGATTGCATATGAATGGCCTTATCTGATTCTTTAGTTTGAATTGGGTTTTCTTCTTAGCTGCCATAAAATTTATGGAATCAGAATTTAGGATCTGCCTGATATACTCCAAGGCAAAGATCCTCATTGAAGGATGTTTGGGTAACTTGTAAGGTAACAATTTTGACCCAAAGACTCTGATCTCAATATATTTCTCATATAAATACCAGTCACCAACCTTACTCTGCTCTGACAACTGCAATATCTTTTTCATTTCTTCATTTATTCTTGGCTGCCCTTCTTTTGTTAACATAGTAATCATTGGATGTAGGAATAACTATGAAAATTCTGAATAACTGAAATTTGTACATTCTTTCCTGAGCAATGATGTCCAAAAAATGACAGATAGAGGATTTCCCTCTATGTCAAGCTTTTGGAGAGTAATTGGAAAATTATCTGATTGAAAGTATAAAAACATATGGAAAAGGACAGAAGTATATCTGAACACTCCTTCAATTTGAAAATTGGTCAATTGATAATGAATATTATCTGAAATGAAACTAGCATAATCAAAGATTACTGATGGGGGTTTCCCTATGGTAAAAGTGGATAAGAACCCCAAGATGGTTTCATCAGTGTGTTCATCAGTAAAGTACCCCAGGATGAATGAAAGCATAGAAATCACCTGCCTTGAACCTTCTGGAAATTTAGCAGTAGAATATGGGGGATTTAGCTTAGGAATTTCTACATGTGAGGGCATGAAAATATGGAAAATCATGATTCTCTTGGGAAAATCTAGGCCAATGTACAAGTGGGTTAAGGCCTCTATAGATAAAGGGACTGCTTGGGGATCAGGCTGAAGCTGTAGCATTTTATTTATAGATTGAGCAGTAATGGTGAAAAGAAATTATTTATTAGCATTGACTATGGCTCTTTGATCAGGTACATAATACTACTCACATAATCTAATGACCTCCTGACATGGGTGAGTTAATAGGACAACACATTTAGGTAAATGAGATTCCCAAATCTGGACTTCTCCATTATTATCTAATGATTTATCATAGCTCCAATTATGAATATCAAGCAAGTTAAATTCAACAATGGGATCTGCTATCTTATAATCAGTATCAGCTAGTGGGATGTGTTCAACATCAACAACAGGTGGTTGAAGAGGATTTACCACTATGGCAGTCTTAGAATTTATAGCAGGGGTAGGTTTCGTACTTTGGAACCTTCAGGCTTGCTTGTACTCTACTTCTTAGGCATTTTGGCTACTTTCTGCAAGTTTAGACAATTTGCAGGAGTATTTTACTTTAGCAGAGGATTTCTTGGATAAATTAGGCAAAGTATAGCTTTTTCTTTGGGGTTTATTTCCAATTAGGTGTGTGAAAGAGGTTTACAAGCTTAAACCCATGCGATCCAATAAGTAAAGGGCACATGGAGGAGAGATAGAATGGCAAAACAACCCATTTCGCGTAGATTTGGAAATTGTGTGATCGCGCAACTTTTCTATGCGATATGGTGTTCTCGCCGTTAGATCTCTGGGTTAAAGGTGAACGGTTCAGATTTATTGGAGAGATGCGTTGTAATAAGAGTGGTGGGACCAGGGTATTTTATATGCGGGGATGGTTTAATCTTTATAAAAACGTGTTTTAATAAAGTTTAAACGTTAGGCTTTCTGTAATATGACGGATATGATGTTTTAATTTAAAACATTTGTGAAATGTTTCAATTTTAATATGCGGGCGCGGTAGTATATATTATATAGTTTTATCAACTTGCACAGTTGTTTTAAACTATAGGGGTTGGATATTTGTTTATAGATAGGTTTAGACCAGAAGGAAAATTGGGCGGGGTTTTTATATTTGCGCACATGGGATATAAAACTTTGGTCTAAACTTTAAAATAGTGGGTTAAGGGGGTTATTTTAAATATAAGGGAATTAATAACATATGGGTAGGTGTAGTTAGGATTTAATACAATAAGTTAGGTGTTAATATGAAAAAGGGTAGTGAAATGGAAACAAAACACATGTTAATCTCTAAGTAAAGTGTAAATCATAGACAAAATAAAGCATTGTTTCCTTTTTAATATTATTTCACTTATACTTTGGATAAATGCATTTTGAGGATTTTATGAATCACGTTTTTTGAAAGGGAATGAGATTAGCTATTTAAGGTTTAGCTTTTACTAAGTAAAAATGGGTTTTTACTTAGGAAAAGAGATTATGATTTATGAATGAAGGGAAAATGTTGATGAGTGTGGGTCTAGAGTGGGAATTAAATATTTTTAGCTAACCAGTCATCGAGCCTTGGGTCTATTCCCAACAAAAGTCGAAGAAATTCTCTGAGCCTTTTTTACTTATAGTTTAGAACACTGAATACTTGTAGGGAAGGGGAAATTTCTGATTTTTGCCCAATGAGGCTTTATTAAGTGATTGCTCAACTGCTTTCTACCTACCCATATTTATTTCTAACATTTTTTCTTCATCTTAGTAGGTTCATTTAGGCTTGCAACCTTAAAACATTTTTCTTTCAAAGCATAGAACTATCTAAGTCTACCTTATTTCATCCAAGGGCTCAGATTAAATTGTTGAGCTCCTCATTATTCTCTACCTATCTACTAATTTTTCATGTTTAAACTGTTTAACAAATCTTTATTCTCTGTCTAAAACATGAAATTGAAAACATGAAAAGTTAAGATTAAATTGTTTAACTGATCATGGATTATGGAATTTATTGACACTCTGCACATAATCATTATTCTTGCAGTAAAAGTAAAAGTAGTGTCATTTGGACTTGATTACTTTCAGGTTTTATTTTATCTCTTTTTATTTTGGGGTTTATATTTTTCTAAGTCCTTTGATCTTTCTTTTAGGACTTTTCACCCTCTTTTTGGCTTTTTATTATTTTTCATTTTTTCAAAATATGGGAAAAAAACTTGTAGAAAGCAAGGTATGTACATATTTTCAAGACTACCAAAGTCAATTCAAAATTTATGAACCCTATTATTATAGGACCCTAACAGTGGCTCCACATGGGGATGACATTTCTTGGTGAAATATCAAGAACTTTAAGACTAGTAACCTTTGACCTTTGACTGTGATGATCCTGTAAGTGTCTTCTGATTTCTACAATAAATCATATTTGTGATATTTACCTCTCAAAGCTTAGGGCCTTCTCTCCGGGCTTCAACTTTTTTAGGGAAGCATCCATTCCATTCTAAACTCTGCAATGTATATGTACAATGATCAAAGTGAATAAAAACTAACTATTTGTTAACTCAGGAGAGTAGTAGTGCTTCAACATTCTGCCATTTACTGGTCCTTCTTGTAGATCTGTTCCATCCATTTCTTTCAAAAAGAAAGTATTATTACCTTTATATCCATAAATCACATAAGGTCATATCCATAAATCACATAAGGTCCTTTCCACAGAAAATCAAATTTTCCATGTTTACCTTTGTCTTCTCTTCTAGAATCATTTGTCTCCAATGTAAAAATCATCTTCTTTACTCTTTTTATCAAAAATTTTCTTTACTTTATCCTGGATAACTTGGGATCTAATATAAACTTCTTCCCTTATTTGTTGCAAGTGAATAGTTTGATTAATCCTTCTTTGAATTTCATTTGTCTCAACCTATAACTCTTGGATAATCTTCATCACTGGAGCTCCCGGGGATGGAAAAACAACATCCATTCCATAGACAAGTTGGTAAGGAGATGTACCAATAGATTTTTTAGTTGTAAGTCTGTCTGCCCATAAGGCATTGACTAACTTCTTATTCTAGGATTTTTTGTTATCTTCCAATAATTTTTTAATGATGTTTACAAGGCTTTTATTTGAGGATTCAGCTAAGCCATTACCTTGAGGGTAATATGGAGTAGAATGACCTAGGGTAATATGGTATTTGTGGCAAATGTCAATCATCTTTTTGGATTTGAATGCTGTTGGATTTTCAGTAATTATATTTTGGGGACATAAAAATCTTGAAAGAATGCTACTTTCTAGGAAGGAGATAATGACAGTATCTATGGCTTGTCTGGAGGGTATAGCTTCAATCCACTTGGTAAAGTAGTCAGTGGCTATCAAAATCCACTTATGTTGGCCTGAATATGGAAGGTGAATTTCACCAATGAAGTCTAAACCCCATTGTTGAAATTATGTTTAAGTTTAAATGGGCTTTAAAGGCAGGGGTAACAATTTTTTCCTACCCTCAAAAATTTGGCACTTGTGATAAGAAGTGACAAAATTTTTGACGTCAACAAACAAAGTAGGCCAGTAAAAACCAGCTCTCGGGATCTTGTTTACAGTAGTTTTCCAGTATAATTGTCCTCCACAGTCACCTACATGAAATTATTCAAGTATTTTGTCAGCTCCTTCCTTTAACAAACAATTTAATAAAATCCCACTATGATCTCTCCAAAAAAGTACATTGTCTAAAATACAAAATCTTACTGCCTTTAGTTTTAAAAATCTGGCTTTGGTTCTTGACAATCCAGGAGGAGCTTGTAAGTTTAGTAGTACAAATATGATATATGTATAACAAGGTGAATCTGAAAAGGCTTCACTGATCGTTGGAGTCACCATCTCTTCCTGATCATCTATTTGGGAAATAAAATTTATGTCTAAGACATTACAATTAGATTTAGCCATAAGTATGGCTAATCCTTGACCTTTGATGAGCTTTGTGGGTTTTATCTCTATGTCATATTCTGAGATAGTGGCAATCCACTTACCTCTTCTTCCATCAGGACCATCCTGAGTAATAATGTCTTTTACTATAGAATTTGGGACATAGGCAATTATATGAGAGTAGAGAATATAAAATCTGAAGTCTTTAATGGCCTTTACCAAAGCTAAGGCTTGTTTCTTCATGATGTTGTACTTCAAAGGGGCATCTCTAAGGGTCTTACTGAAGAAAGCTATGGGATGTTGAATTCCCTTGTCATTTTTCTACAGTAAAACTGCAGCAATGGTGTGTTTTGAAGCAAATGAAAAAATTATGAAATCCTTCTTAAAGTCAGGACTTATTAGGACTGGAGTTTTAGTTAAGGCTTGTTTAATGGATTCAAATGACTGTTTGGCCTCAATATTCCATTTAAGAACTGAATCTTTTTTAAGCATGTTATTTAGTTCTCTAATTATCTCAGCTAAATTGGATATGAATCTTCTTAAAAAATTAATCTTACCTAAAAAGGCTTGTAATTCTTTGATGTTTTTTGGTGGACTTATGTTAAAACTTGCTTCTATCCTAGCAGGATCTATCCTAATTCCTTATCTAAAAATTATGTGTCCAATTAACTTTCCTTCTTCTAATCCAAATAAACTTTTCTTATGGTTTAAAGAGATGCCAAATTTCCTGCATTTAATAAAAGCTTGTCTCAGATGATCCAAGTGTTCATTATCAGTTTTGGAAAACACAGTAATGCCATCTAAGTAAATTACTAAGAAATCATGTATTTCCTTTGCAAAGGCTATGTCCATAGCTCTTTGAAAGGTTGCCCCTGCATTCATTAGAACAAAAGACATTTTTACATACATAAAAGTTCCCCAAGGAGTAGTAAATGTTTTTTTAGCTTGATCTTCTTTTTGGACTAAAATCTGGTTGTATCCTGAAAAACCATCTAACAGTGAAATCCTAGAAGAACCCACTACCCTTTGTAAAGGGTAATTATCTTTGGTAAAGGGTAATTATCTTTCAAGGACACTTTGTTTAGATTCCTAAAGTCGACACATAATCTAATCTCTCCTGTTTTCTTTCTTGTTGGAACTAGGTTGGAAACCCAATCAGAATATCTGGTCAGTGCAATATCTATGCATCATACATTATTTTCACTTTTTTTTCTATCAAAGGCAATAAAACAGGGTTAATTCTTCTCAAATTTTGTTTAAATGGCTTTTGATCTTCTTTTATTGGAATTTTATGTTGAATTATGTTGGTATCATAGGATTTGAGATCCTCATAACTCCAAGCTGAAAAAATCTTGATATTCCTTTAAAAGAGCAATATATTTTTTCTTTTCTTGTTGAGGTAATATTTTGGAAAGTTTGATCACTTTGGGTTTTAACTATGTACCAATATTGCATTCTTCTATATTAGATCTAATTGGCTCCATTTTGGGTTTTTTAGCTACATCATTTGAGTCAAAACGATCTTCTAAGGGAGTTAAACCTTTGGGTAAGAAATTGTCCTTAAGATTCAATATGTCAGATTCATCATCAATAATTTCTTCAATCTCTACTTTCTCTAAGCTATCTATATCTGTTTGACTAAATCTAGTTGGTTTAGCAAACTTTAATTTATTTATATCTAAGTTATTCAAATCAATTTCACAATCTAAATCTTGATCTATAGTAAAATCTGTGTCTATCTTACAGTTCTGAAATTCACCTTCATTGTTCATAAACTTGTAAATCTGTTCATATTGAGAAAAAATTTGCCAATATTTTAAGTTGTCTAGAATTATTGGTCTATGCTTGACTTCAGCAGTATATCTGTGATTAGGTTGGAATGGTAAATAGCATGTACTAGCAAAGTTTGCTAGACAATGAGCCTGTATATTTTGTTTTCTAGGTATAGCAACAAATTCACATTCCAATAAATCATTAGTTAAATCTAGCACAATGTCTCTGTATCGACTTAATCTAGGATTGTAAACAGAATATACTCCATTTTTCACTTTATGATCAACTCTGAATCTCCCATGATTAAGATTCTTTTGCCTCCTGAGTTCCTAATAATTTGGAGTCCTAGAATGAGGGCTTCATACTCATCCATATTATTGGTACATTTGAAATTAAGCCTAAAAGCATGGCCTTTTTAATGATTAGTCTCCATGTTGGTAATCCAAACTCCTGCTCCTGCTCCTAACTTATTTACTGAACCATCAAAGTCTAAATGCCATAAATATTCATGAAAGATATTATCATTGTTTGGCATTTTCTTTTTCTTTATTAGTTCAGTTTGGATTTCATTAGTTTCAAAGTTACATAAGATAAAAGAATCAAGGTCAGTTGGTGTAGTGTAAATTGGGTAATTTATTGATCTTTCTACACTACTGACCATGTACTTCATCAATGTTTCTCTATATAACTTCTTAGGCTGACCAAACACTGATATAGTGGCATAAGACATGTCCAATTGTAGATATCCCTGTAACTTTGCTCCCCATGAGCGAGAAAGTAACATTCCATATTTAGGTGGGATATTAGCTACTACAATGTCCATTAATATACTCTTACCAGAATATTGAACTAGTATTACACACAAATCTTTGATTAAACCTAGGCATTTAACTTTACTTGAATCAAAAGAAAAAAAATCTTTGTAAGGCCTTGTGATTACTAAATTCAGGGTTTCCATTATGACTTTGGGCATCAAATTATGGGAAGCTCTTTAATATAGCATTGGGTTGTGTAAAATTTGAACATGAATGGTAAGACTGATATAAAATGGAGGAACTGCTCCATCTGCATGTTTTCCATTCACATCTGGGCCAAAAATCAACTATGGTTGATCATCATTTAAATTAATAGCATCTTCACCATCATTCATATTTAGTGTTTCAGTGATAGTTGATTTATACAAGTCATGTTTTACCAATTCTGTCAAAGGAATTGGTATTTTTAGCTTTGCAATTTCAGACTGTATGTTGAAAGTAGGTTGTGATTTACTTATTTGAATCAATTCTTATTTGGTAACTGTAGTTTGTGTTGGTTGTCTTGTTTTTCTACAATTATGTTTTCATTTTCAAGTGGTTTAATGTTCTTTGTTTGAGTTTCTTGTGTTTTAATACTCCTAATTTCTTTTCAAGAATGGTTTGTGAAGCAGTAGATGTTCTTTTAGACTTAGAATTATTAGCATGTGATTTTGAAGTAACAGTTTTTGGATCTACTGATTTAGGGTCAGCAGAGTGTATTTTAGGATCTAAATTTGTTGTTTTAACAGAATTAGAAGCTTTGCCAGCATCAGATTTCTATGAATATTTTGTAGCTTGAGAAACTTCATCAGTAATATCAACAATCTTAGGGCTTGATGCATTTTCAGGACTAGAAATGTTTTGGGAAGAACTAGAGTTTTTCTTATTTTCCCTTGGGAGAATTTGCAGAAATTTTGTTTTGGGAACTTCTACTATTTTCTTATTCTGTGTTTGGGAATTTTTCTTGGTAGAAGACTCATTATTTTTCTTATTTCTAAGGTTATATTGACTGTGTATTTCATTTATAGCATAATCATAACCTTGTTTATAATCAAAGGATTCACTTGAATCTAATTTGAGTTGTTGGAGTTAAAATAATTTCTGATCTTCCTGAGTGAGAAAAATAGTATTATTATAATCTATTCCCATTATATCTATTGCATCCTCATCATCAACATTATTTCGAGAACTTTCAGCATAGTTCTCTTGGAAGGGGGGCCTTATTGTCTGGTGTGGGGCTGTTTCTTTTGATTTTCCTGAATTTGTGTTTTTTCTAAAATTGGGATTTTTGATTTGCTGTTGATTATCCCACTGAGGTCTCCTCTCTATGTTGTCTAATCTATCCATCATCCTGTCTAAAGTTTTAGCTAGCATATCTATTTTTTAGTCTGAATTGGAAGTTTCTTCTTTAATGGTCACTCTTCTCTCATTTCTTAGTCTAGTTTTTCTTGCTAAAACGTTTACTTCTACACTAACAACATCTGTTTGCATTATTTATAAACTTTCTGCATTTCTTTCCCTCAACTGATAAGCCATGTCCATGTCAAATCCATCAGGGAATTTGAGTAGGAAATTATCAGGGGTGGGTTTAATATTTGCAGGGATGGAATTGTAAACACTTTTATATCTAGTGCAGTAGTCTTGAACTGACTCATTTGGAGCTGTTCTCATGGAATCAAATTTAGACAATATTTGGAGTGGATTATTTTTCTTTTCCCATTTATTTAAAAACAATTTATGAAATACAGCTAAATTTGTTACACTACCAACAACAAGACCTCTAAACCACTTCTTAACTTCTCCTGTCAAGGTTTGTGCAAATAACCTCATTTGAACATCTAAATCGTCAATATCATGTAGTTCAAAGAAATCTGTCATTTTATTTATGTGTTGATGAGCTGTATAATGGGTAGTGGCATCAAATTGTGGTATCTTACTCTGATAGTCTTGAGGCATGTCATGAAGATGTTGTGGTAAGACTAGGGGAGCATACCTAGCAGCCATAGCTTGAAGTTTAACTTGGCTAGGAGGTAAAGTGGGAGTTCTTAGGGCTGAACTGGAAGTGATAACTGATGAACTAAAAGCTGTAGTTGAGGTGCTGGGAAATGAAACTGGAATGTATATGGAACTACTAGGGAATGAGGATGATGTGTTTAAAAAATCAAAGGGTGAGCTAGTGGATATAGTGGATGAGGTGGATGGTGGGAATAATATTCTAGGCTGTAAAGGCAGTCTAGGGATAAATGGATCTGTAGATGAGTTGGTAGTGGAAGTTATATATGATGTAACAGCATACAAAGATGAATCTTTAGCTGGTATTATTATGGTATGTAACTGAGAAACTGGAGGCTTGTTTGTGTAGGTTAATAATTGAGCTAATTCAATAGCTTCATCAATATCTTTGAGAATAGTAAAATTAATTCTTCAATTTTAGTCTGATCTTGAACTTTATTTAATTTAGAATTTACTGTAATATTTTTCTGTTTTGTATTCAAGAATGAAATAAAAGCAGGGTCTAAAACAACAGTTTTCAAATCACTTTCAGATTTACTTCTAAATAAAGAATGCTCAAATTTTAGATCAAAATCAATATCTTGCAAACTTACTAACTCCCTTGGTAATGAATTGACTCTTATTAATGACACTTCAGCTTCTAAATTTTCTATATGTTTTTTCTTTTTTCCAATTCGGTATGGGTTGTCTACTATAAAAGCAGGTTTAGGATCCAGGTTAGACCTGGTATGGTAAAATTTCCTAGAAGCTAGAATTATAGTTTTTTATGCTCACAACTTATAAAAGCAATCTTAAAGTAAAAGGATGAATAAAATTATTTGCTTTAAGACTAGTTTTATGACTGAGGATTGGTTAAGTCCCCAGTATGGTCACCAGTATGTTATCACTCTAGTAATTCTAAAGTTGTGAGATTTTTGGTTTTTAGTCAAAGAACACTAGAGGTAACCACAAACCTACTTCAAACTCTAGGATCTAGCCTTCCTAGGGTTCACAGAGGGCTCTCTCTTTAAAATTTATCTTTGTTTGATTTGTAAATATTAGGCTAGTTATGAATGTGCAGCTTTGGTTTTGGTTTTGATTGGTTTGGTGGGAGAAATCACTTGAAGGTATGGATAGAGGGAGATCCATTTTTCCATTGGGCTAAGGAGTAAAAATCAAGCTAACAGAACTGAGATCAAGGCCAAAAGGTCAAATGTTTTCAGGGCAAGATAGATAACCCTTGAAGATCTTGGAAAATTGTTTTTGTGAGGTGGTATGATCGGGATAAAGGGCACTTAAGAATCCTTTGATCTGAAAAAGGAAGTAGTAGGAAGAGGTCAAACGAGAGAGGGAGCAATTAAGGGTTCCCTTGGCACTGGAAATCAGAGGAAAACATAGAAATGATAACTAGTTAAAAAAATGGTGCTTTTAACAAATTCTGTAGTAATACTCCTAGTTATACATTCAAATTTAGAACAAACATAGGTGGATGCATGTAACAAAGAAAGATAACAATGACAAGTAAGGAAATGCTTCACTCCAAATAGCTCATCATAGGAATCCTGAAGTATGATTCCAATTATTTTGATTCAGTCTGCTACTCAAAATTCGAACACAAAAGCCTTCAAGTCCAACAAAATGTCTATAGCAATCTCTAGCAATTTATTCCACCCAAAATACTTCTAAAGATGTAGTATTTATACATAATGTTTTACAAAATATCCTAGAAAAATTCTAGGAATTATCTTAGGAAAATAAAATATCTTTACAACAATAATAGAGACAGCTGCTTAACAAATCAGCAAGATGTCCTATTTATCCAAAAGAAATAGAAATTGTTTTGAGGATAAGATGCAGTTGGCTACCTAGGTGTCCTCCTTGTTGGCTTTAGATATTTTTTGGAATCTAATATGCCTTGTCTGATACTCTTTATTCATTGATACTCTCTAAAATATGATACTCTTTAACCTTTAGTCAAAACTATTTTCTGCTGTAAAAAAATTTTTGACTGTAAAATCAGAAAACAATTTTGTCCTCTTTTCATCTGTTTGTTTTTTATCCTTCACAATAAATATGTGAGTGATTTCCAATCCTCATTTTTAGGAATTTGTATGCTTTTGAATTTCCTGAAGTTTTCATCAGCTTCAGTATATCTGGCAATGGTTGGCTTGATGAAAAACAAGTGTTTGATTTCATGCTACAAATAGAATAAGTCTTCAGAACTCTGGAGTAACACTTTTCCTATTGGTATGCCTTGTCCTGTTTGTTTATTTACTTGTTCTTTTGCAAACTCTCTAATATTCTTATCATAGTCATTATGAGGCATCAATTTATCATTAATGACCATAATGTTAGGCAGTCCTTTTTGCCTCAAATTTGTAAATTTCACCATAAACCTGGTTATGGAAGTATTCATACTTTCACACTTTTCTTCAAGTTGCCTCATCAGATTTTTCTTTGTAGTAACTTTCCTAATTTCTAGGATAGTTTCAGTTCTGTCTGTAATCTTGAGTTCTTCTAACTCCTGTCTATTTTTGCTATTAAGGAAGGTGATTAGCCTTAAATCTTGCTTTGGTTTGTCAGCCAGCTCACTTTGAGTCTTTTGAATTTCTTCTTGGGCTGCTAATAATAACTCTCTTTTCTCAAACATTACCTGAATTGAAGGCCACACATCATGGATGGCTTCAATGAAATTGTTTCAAAGGTGATTTTTGATGTATGATATTTTATCCTTTAATGTCAATTCCTTCTACAATTTCTTCAACTCTTCATTCAGTCTGATGGCATTTTGTTCATGTGTCTTTGCATTTATCTGAGCCAATTTATTTGACTTCTCAAGATTTTCTACCATCTTTGTCAACCTGTTAATATCATTTGTCTTTAAAGACATTTCTTCCATTGCTTTCACTATTTTTCTAGCTTCATATGTATGTTGAAATGCTGTTGTAGATGATTTAGTAGTTGAGGTTGTGGAAGAAGTTACTGGCACTACAGTTTCCTATGGTTCTTTGGGTGCCAACTTTTTAGCTAAAGTTGAAGGCACTGTTGTAGTGATTACTGGAATAACTGTAGGAATCTTTGGTTCTTTCACTGTTTCCTTCTCCTGGACAATCTTGTCCATCTGAATCTCCATCTCCCTTATCTATCCTATAAGTTGTAAGATGATGTTCATCATATCATCTTTGTCATTCTTCTCCTGTAGGATTTCTTTAGCCTGGGGATGTTCACTTGGAGGAAGTTTAAGATGTTTCCTCAAGGCTATAATGTCCTCATTCTTCTTCTTCAATAATAACTCTGCTGCATTGACATTTTTAGGGTCATATCCCACTTTGATTACCAATTCTTCTAAGGATTTAATTCTCAGATCCTTAGCATATAGTGAGGGCTTGTCTAGTTTCATCTGATCTTGCATGTTAGTGATAGTGTTCGCAAGCTTTTGAACACTCATGGCCTTTGTTGTAACAATGGAGTACAACATTTATGAACTCTGCCTTTGAAACTCTTATTGATATAATTCATGAATATTGTCTGTTGCTACTTCTAGATCAAATTTCTTATAGTCAGCAACTATCTTTGGAACTGGTACTATGGGCTGCACTACTGAAATGATCAATTTTTTACTTTAATAATCAAATGTAGACATGAGTCTGTTTTGGTTACCTAGTTTTTGCTTCAAAAACTGAAAGTAGATTTCAGTTTTGATCTCTTCATTCTTGGATTTAATTTGTTTGTATTTTTCTTTGATATCCAAATCTTTTTCCTCAACTGCCTCTGAGGAAGAGGCTTCCATGCTTTGTTGTCTTTCCATCAACTGTGTATCTTCATTATTTATTTGTTCTTCATTCTTATTGTTGGTGACTGGCTCATTGATAATCACAGTAGCAACATTTGTCTTTGGAAAATCTGTATTGGTCTCCATAAGCTCTGTTTCTTCCACATCTATTGTTACTTTCCTTTACCTACTGAATATAACTAGGGCCTTTTATTATATATGAGCTTGAACTTTGTTTTAGTTGTAGTTTCTGCCATATAGGCTCCTTCTTCCCTTATTCTTTTAGTGGACTTCTTTGGCTAATCTGCAGTCTCTAAGGTATGACTAGTATTACCTTTGTTCACTGCAACTGTTAGTATGAATCTTTTGTCGTAAAAGATCACTTTAGCTACACATAACAAATAGCCCTAACATCAATTATGGCTGCCAAATATCTTTAAATCTGCAATTAGATGATCCAAATAATGCTGCACAAATCCAGATCTAAGTATAAAAGACATTAAGAAGATAAAGTAAAATGTGGCTCCATGCATCCAATAGAAAAGACAAGAACAATGTATTTGAAAGAATTTTTTATATTATATTAAAAAGGGGCACCTGAGAGGAAAACAAGAAAGGTGTTTTCCGGTTCTCCTCAATGGGCTGGGTTCTTGAAAGTCCTCAGCGTTTCAGATCTAAAATTCCTCTCTCTTGTTGGTGTAGAAAACCCAAACAAACATAGAACTCAATGGGAGCTCACAAGGTAAAAATGAAAAAGGTGACCGAGAGTAGATCCAGAGTGATCTAATGCAATGGAGGTGACTAATGAATGGGGAAAACCCTTATATGTATAACAAAATATTAGGGTTATCTAGAACTTGGTGTATGAATATAATATTATTAATCAAATTCTAGAACCACCCTTTAGGAATATTTTATTATATTTGTTGGAGGGAAAAGGTCTTTTGACATGGGTCAATTCCTTTATTTATAAACAATAAATAAATAAATGATTTATTTATTATTTTAGGGAGATGGTGGGAATATAATTAAATAAATAATGATTTATTTAATTAATTTCCTTGTTTTGGGTTATGACCAGGAAATATAAACAAATGCTATTTCACATGGTGAAAGAAATTTTATTTAGGGTAAAATTGGTCTTACATGGTGTACTTGGGTTCATCTAATGATAATAGGTTAGATGACCAAAAAAATGGTGTAACAGCAACTGTTAAAGTGTTTTCAGTCCATTCAATCTAATTTGAAAACTTTTCTATTTCTGGTTTTGTTTCATGGACGAAGGGTGTTAATTTGAATTTAACCCTTAGTTTACTCAGGATCCCTTGTGGATCATAGTTCTATGGGAAACTCTCTTCAAATTTGTATTCCAATAATTGCTTAGTTGCCTCTTTTTCTACATCCCTGTGATTGCATATGAATGGCCCTATCTGATTCTTTAGTTTGAATTGGGTTTTCTTCTTAGCTTCCATGAAATTTATGGAATCAGAGTTTACGATCTGCCTGATATACTCCAAGGAAAATATCCTCATTGAAGGATGTTTGGTTAACTTGTAAGGTAACAAGTTTGACCCAAAGACTCTGATCTCAGTATATTTTTCATATAAATACCAGTCACCAATATTAATCTGCTCTGACAACCGCAATATCTTTTTCATTTCTTCATTTATTCTTGGCTGATATTCTTTTGTTTTTTTGTTAACATAGTAATCACTAGATGTAGGAATAACTCTAAAAATTCTGAATAACTGAAATCTGTACATTCTTTCCTGAGGAATGATGTTCAAAAAATGACAGATAGAGGATTTCCCTCTATGTCAAGCTTTTGGAGAGTAACTAGAAAATTATCTGATTGAAAGTATAAAAAAATACGGAAAAGGAAAGAAGTATATCTAAACACTCCTTCAATTTGCATGGTCAATTGATAATGAATATTGTTTGCAATGAAACCAACATAATCAAAGATTAGTGGTGGGGGTTGCCCTGGGGTAAAAGTGGATAAGAACACCAAGATGGATTCATCAGTGTGTTCATCAGTAAAGTACCCTAGGATGAATGAAAGCATAGAAATCACCTGCCTTGAACCTTCTGGGTGTTTAGCAGTAGAATATGGGGGATTTAGCTTAGGAATTTCTACATGTGAGGGCATGAAAATCTGGAAAAGCATGAATCTCTTGGGAAAATCTAGGCCAATGTATAGCTGGGTTAAGGCCTCTATAGATAAAGGGACTGCTTGGGGATCAGGCTGAAGCTGTAACAATTGATTTATAGATTGAGCAGTAACGCTGAAAAGAAATTGTATATTAGCATTGACTATGGATCTTTGATCAGATACATAATACTGCTGACACAATCTAATGACCTCCTGACATGGGTGAGTTAATGGGACAACATATTTAGGTAAATGAGATTCCCAAATCTAGACTTCTCCATCATTATCTAATGATTTCTCATAGCTCCAATAATGAATATCAAGCAAGTTAAATTCAACAATGGGATCTGCTATCTTATAATCAGAATCAGTTAGTGGGATTTGTTCAACATCAACAACAGGTGGTTGAAGAGGATATACCACTATGGCAGTCTTCGAAGTTATAGTAGGGGTAGGTTTAGGTACTTTGGAACCTTCAGGCTTGCTTGTACTCTGCTTCTTAGGCATTTTGGCTACTTTCTGCAAGTTTAGACACTTTGCAGGAGTATTTTACTTTAGCAGATATTTTATTGGATAAATTAGGTAAAGTATAGCTTTTTCTTTGGGTTTTCTTTCCAATTAGGTGTGTGGAAGAGGTTTAGAAGATTAAAACCATGTGATACAATAAGTAAAGGGCACGTGGAGGAGAGATAGAATGGCGAAACAACCCATTTCACGTAGATTTGGAAATTGTGTGATCGAGCAACTTTTCTATGTGATATGGTGTTCTCGCTGTCAAATCTTTGGGTTAAAGGCGAACGGTTCAGATTTATTAGAGAGATGCGTTGTAATAAGAGTGGTGGGACCAGGTTATTTTATATGCGAGGATGGTTTAATATTTATAAAACTGTGTTTTAATAAAGTTTAAACGTTGGGTCCTGAACTTCCAAAGCCATTTTGAAGCCCTAAATGAATTTTTTGGGGAAAAACGGGAGCAATATGGGTCCATGGACCAATGTTTCTCACACTGAAAGTTGTAGTCCTCAGAAAAATGTTTCTAACAAGCTATTGAGTGCATCAAACGAAGATCGAATGCCAAAGTTACGTCCCAGGGAAGTTGAAACACCAATTTACCCAAACAGGGCCCATAATTTTGGTGCTTCATCTCCTAGGGTTAGGTTTTTGGACGTTTCAGGTTTTACATTGTCTCTCAACAATAAATAGGCCTTCGAGCCTCATTGTAACATGTTTGAGGGGATGGTAGCTATCACATCTCTTCTCAGGGATACACTGCTAGTACCCTAGCTCATATATTTCCATTATGTTTGTAATAGGCCTTCGAGCGTCCATGTAACATAGTTCAAAGGCCTGTGTATGCCACATCTCTTCTCAGAGATATGCTACCAGTGCCCTAACTTGTTTCCATTATGTTTGTAAGCCTATTTTAGTCATTCTTTTATTAATAAAATGAAGAATTATTTCTGCTACATCTCTGTGTTTATGGTTATATTTGTATTCTATTGTGTTCCTACATAAATCCGGATCATCCAAGGACCCATTTCCTATGTTCTGTGCCAATGTCCCTAGGATTTGAGCTACCTTTTTAGGCCCAAAACCCAGTGCTCTGTCTAGAACTTCATGAAAAGTTCAGAGATGATAAATAAGAATAGGGAAATTATAAAAATTCAATCATATCAATAAACACTCATATGGACCCCTCTTAGCCATGATAGGAATTTTTTCAAACAAGTCACAAACATTGAAACTACAGGTGTAAACATCAGATATACGCATAGAGGTCTCATACTTATCTGAGAATCACTAAGAAGCATTTCTCCATTACATATTTAGTTGAAATACAATTTATTTGACCATAGATACATTGTGCATTCATTTACAAATAAAAACATGGAGAGAGCCATACATCACTACTATCAAAATACATTCTTATAAACAACATAATAAAAACATAAATAAAATACAGATATAAACTAGTGTATTTATACATAAAATACCAAAGGAATTATATTCTCATTAATGAATGTAAAAAGAAACCAGAGATGGGACTTCCATGTTCCACTTGACCATAGATTGGTTGATCCAAATATCTCTTCATCCAATCACCCCCGTGCCATATTCCAAGAATGAATGTGGGAATCATAACCAATCAAAAATAACCAATCATAACCAATCAAAAATAACCAAACAAGCATGAATGCTACCAGATTTTTCCGTCTACACCGTGAGGAATTTGAATGCCTCCTAGTATCTCAGGCTTTATCGTAATCCACAGTCTTATCCAAGGATAACTAGGCTTTACACGGAGACCCACTCTCTAGGCTTTACCACACATCCCATCCTGAGACTTCTAGTATCAATGAAGAACAACCCACCTCTTGGCTTTACTCTATATCTTTCCATTAACCGGCAGGGATTCCTAAGCCCACCGAGGCACACAATCTAGCTTAATGCAACCCATAGTCCGATTCAGAAGTTACTAGGACAGTGGATTTATCATGATCCACATTTTGGTTCAGGGACCACTAGGACATGTGTTTGACATTTCGGAGATCCACCTCACTCAGCTTCGAATCCATCTGGAATTTGGCTCAACCAAATTATGAGAACCCGTATCATCAAGGTTATCCATAAATGGAAAGGCTAGACTAAAACCACTGTCACACCTGGAAAAACCCATGCCATGAAAAAAAATAACCGCATGCCAAATCTAGCAAGGAAATCACACATGAAATTCACTACCTTCAAAGAATCTTGTTGTAGCAACTTGATCCTGCCCTTCCTTTCTTGCTCCTTCCTTCTTCTTACCTTCTTTCCCTTTCTTGATCCAATGCCAAAGTGCTCCAAGAAAAATCTAAGTATCCAAGATTATGAGAGAGAGAGAGAAAATAGAATGAGAGACATAAGTGTGAGAAAAAATCTTTCCAACTGATCCTCATAAGCCTTTTTATCAACGAGGCCTCTATTTTCTTCATTTTCCATTATTTTCCTTCATTTTCCTCCTCACATGCAACCTGTGACCTTTCACCTTCATTTTATCCCATTTTCCATTATTTTTATAAATAAATGTGCCATTTTTTATTTTCCTCTTTAATACCTTAGCCATTTCCTTTAGCCATAATAATCAAAATGACAACCCACTAGGATGTTTTTCCCAACATTTAGCTTGGAATACGTGTCCCATCAACCATGGTTATTATTTTTTCCTTTATTAACTTTTATTTACATGGAATTTTCACTAGGGTTGTTATATACCCCCCCCCCCGCCCTTGGTGGAACATCGTTCTCAGTGTTCAATGACACTTAGAAACCATCAAACCACTGAAAATGAAACATACTGCCCATGGAGCTTTATAACACAACTTGTTGTAGAATTTACAATGACCCTTGATGAAACATGACAAAAATACCGTGTAGTGGAGCTTTATAACATAGCTCATTACAGTATTTACAATAACAACGACATTTTATTTAACCATCAAATAATCATACTGTCTATGGAGCTTTATAAATCTAGCTCGATATAATATTTACAACAGTATACACATATACACGCATACACATTTTCTCAACCAGAAAATAGAAGGATATGATGCATGTATCAGCAACAAGGAAATACAGAGGCTCACACCTCCACCCTCAAAGTAATACTAGGATTCACCTCCTTCCTAGGAAGTCCAAAATCCACTGCCAAATTCAAATATGCATCCAATTTCTAGTGCTACAATCATGCACTACTATAACCTCAGTCAACAATTACCTACTAATTGTTCCAAGGTGCACTCCCAATGTACATATGATTCCATATGGAAATTCTAATGACCAAAAAACATCCACCCCTTACCTTCCCTTCTCTATTACATAGTCCCTCAGGAAATCTAGTCACCCCCTTCCGTGCAGTCACACACCTTCCAAGCTCCGCTGGCACCCCCATCGCCGGCAATCCATGCCATGGCAAGGCTTCCTCGCGTCAGAAGGTACAAAAAACAAGGTATATCCCTGACTCAAAACCATCATACCAGTCATAAAATGCACATGGAAACCAATGGAAACTATTGGGTACCAGTGTCCCACAATGACCCTTCTCTTGAAGTGCTTTACCGACATACTGCTCCCTATTTCAATTTATCTTTCATTTTTTGCTAATTCTTGCAAGTAGTTTCAACTACCCAAATGAGCATTTTGTGCTTCCTGTACCAAGCACATAATTTCCATTAGATTCAAAATAAATTTAAATAACTTCATATGATACCTCATTGGTAGCATGTCAACAAGGTGCACTTGCAATCTTGTTCATTTCTTGTCACACAAGTCAAACTAGCTGTTTGACGAAATCATCATGTATAAACATATCATATCTAGTTAGCTGAAAACACAACCATCATAGGTCAAAATCATGAATCGCATGCAATCATCATAGACCATAATCATAAATCAAATGTAACCAACATAAGTTAGAATCGTAGATTACATGCATAATATAACTAAAAGAAAATATCAATACTTATCCTTCATCAATCCTTACTTCTCTCTTTGTTCTTTCTGTACACACATCGAATCCATTTCCACACTTGGAAAACACCCAATGCCTTTACTTATCTTCAATCATGTACACGTACATACAGTGTACATCACAACACCTACAATGACACACGACATACTTCATCATACAATACACACACCCACCCCGACATACGATACATACACCTACACCTGGTGTAAAATAAAACACAATACATATGCCTACACCAGCATACAACACATACACCTACACCCGGTGTATAATACAACACAATAAATACACATATACAGAGTACAAAACAACAAATACACATGTCACAATACCATGACTACATCATGCACATACATAGTACTGCATTCCTGCAACACAATATGTGCGACATGCACACAATACCACATGTATACTAGTACCATATGCACAACATGTACATAATACCACCTGTACACAAAAATACTTGCACAACAATTGGACAACATCACATGTACATTATACCACATGTACAATGTGTACACAATACCACATGTACACAATGCCACATGCACGACATGTACATGCCGACCCCTGCACATAGCACCACATGAAAAATATGTACACAACACCACATGCACACAACACCACATGTACAATCATGCACACGACACCATATGTACATAGCATCATATGTACAACATTCACACAACACCATATGTACATAGCACTGCATATACAACATGTACATAACACCATACGTACACATCACCACATATCCAACATGCACATAACACCATATGCACACAACACCTCATATCCAACATGCGCAAAGTACAATATGTACACAACACTGCATATCCAAAATTTACATAGCACCATCTATACCTAACACTGCATATTCAATATACAGATAACACCATATATACAACAGGCATACAACATCATATGTATACAATACTACATATGTTACATTTAAACATCACCATATGTATGATCACTTAATATACAACATGCACAACATATACACAGTAGTAGTACTTCACATCCATAGAACACACACTAACCCCACAAGAAACCTTGCTTTTAGTATCTTTCCACTATCCATGATTTTCCTAGCATGTTGTAGATCACACTACTTTCAATTTGTTGATGTACCCCTCAACATTACATGTCCATAAAAGAAACATAGACATAGTACAAGCATATAATATCAATAAATGTCCACATAATACTAGCCTCATAGGTTTTTCAGAGTTACTCTTCCCACTTGATTCCTCATAAGATCAAGAACGTCTTCATGCCATTTTCCTACATTAAAAATCATTCCTCCACAAGAATGATCCTTGAAACCATGTCATACAGTGACATAGATAGATAGATACAAACATATGTATAATCATTAGAAAAAAAAATCATGATCTAGGACGACCCTGTCAAACACAACATACATACATACATGTAAAAATGAACATAATAATTATCACAACATAATTACTATATATCATAAGTTCAATTTTAAGAGAACTCCCTTTATTCATACACAATCATGAACAACATTGAGAAAAATAGTTCCCAACATATTTAAGGCATCTAACACCTCAGATCCATTCACATTACCTTTGATGTTACCTTTCTCGTGATTTTTTTTCCACCGTCCATTTACCTCAATGGACCGAACCAGTCCAACTGGATGTCATATTCTTACCTTCAGTTGTCCTTATACTTGCCTTGGGCTTCATCTAGGTATTTCATTGCCTATTGGGTACCCCAAAGCTCTCCCCGAGATCCATTAACTTTGTCTTTCCCCAACAAATCCCCAAGACTTAAAACATAAGAGGAAATACAAGAAACAAATAAGAGGAAACCCCGAAAAATCAATATTAATATGACACCATGAACAAAGTGGCAAGGCCTTGCACCAGACATAAACAAAACTGAAAATCAAGCTTAAAAAATCACAAAATACCAAAAGCATAAGACTCTCAACAAGCATTATGAATCAATCCCCATGGTTCCCAATGCTTCCAAAGGAAATCTCATCCCGAGCCTTCTTCAAGATTTCATGGCAGTCTCTTTTCCATGCAATCCCATGCATCATACTGTCATAAACACATAATTGTCAGTGCATAAATGAAAATAACAACCTGCCAGTTACCTTATCTTATTGTGTCAAGTGCAATACCTTGTAACTAAACATAGACACCGCTCAAGGAACTCCAATTCCTTAATGAATCCACCCATAGATGGAAACTAGTTGGTATGCCTGTCAAATACATGTTCAAGAATATAGCATATATATCCAAATAATTCCAAAAAATATTAGGATTAAGAGGGCTTCTTGTATGCAAAGAACTCTTTCGTTTGGAATTAGTGTTTCTAAAAATAGCCAAAGGAATTCTTACCCAATTCCTTTCTTCTAGCTTTCCCTTGTTGTAATTGAGTCTAACTATGCATTGTCATATCACCCAACCGTTAGTTATATAAACACATCAACAATTACCTTGTCACATTAATACCAGGCATGTTGCCTTGCAACTTGTTAACACATGTAGATCACATGTTCCATATACCAAGACATCATATATATTAACTAAAATCAACCTCTACCAAGACTAACAACCATGTCATAATCGATTAATAGTCAAAATCATAATACTACAACTATCACCTACTTATTCTCAAGTCCACTTCAGATATCTCAACACACAATGTGTTAGTACAACAGTCTTAGAACAAGATCATTTCTACAAGCCATCTTATAGACACATACTCATCTCATGCAATTAATCAAACATTCAAATTAACTATAAATGTACCCTATTAGATAAATCAACTAGATGACATAATAGATACCAAACACTCAACACCAGATAGATGACGTAATAAAATATTTAGGCACCAAGTACACGAAATAAGAAAACTCATACCTTAATGAATTTTAGGGGAGGCTATCTTGTCAACACAATCAACCTATATTAGCATAATATAACTTCTTAACACATCAACTCAAACATAAATAAGTTCATGATATCCATAACAGTAACTAGCTAACATGTTCACATCATAAGCTCATAAAAAAATGTCATTCATGTAGAAGACTCACATATGCACAATTAGTCTAGATTATTACAACACACTATCACAATTAGGTCTACTCATACCTGAATTTGATAACCCTAACCAACTGCATAGGCCAATCCAAATTACCATGATACATTTAACATCAATATATTCATGATATAACCCTAACCATCAAGTTAACTAACATATAATGACAACAAGTTATCATATAACATAATCATAAAAAAGGTATAACATAATCATCGGGCTAGCTATAAGTCAACATATAACATGCTCATCAAAAACATACAACACAATTAATGAGCTAACTACAATTTAAGACATAACATATTCATCAACCACATATAATATAATGATCAGTTAATACCATGCCTCACTAACCAACGCATGTATGTATGATCACATAGTCAACTAATCTCTATCATAACATCAATAGAATGAGAGGCATACCCATAACCATAATGCATATGAATACATTGATCAACAAAAATTTATCATACATGTAACCATAATAACAATAGAATGAAAAACATATAAGTAACCCTAATGCTTACAACTGTTTATGGATCACATACCTGAATGCCAAGCATGAAAACTTGTATGACGATCTTCTCTTACCCCAAATTCCATTGTTGGAACGTCACTTTAATTATTTGCATCTCCTACTCTATCTTAGCAAACACATTAGCATCATAACATACCAATATCATCACAATGACCTAATTACATACAATGACCTTATGCATAAAAACCTTCACCACGAAAATGTATGCATAACAACATATAGACACTGACATGGATAACAAATGCATATACAACCATACACTCATGATGAAAAATCCTACAACAACACCATCAATATTCACATGACGACATCACTACAAACATGATCAACACCATGCAAATTCAACATGCACACATAGACCACAAGCATACTAAAAACATATGCAACCAACATAAATTAATGATCAACACACTACCCATCCACTCTGAGGGTTGAACCATGTTTTGATACCACTCTGTAACACCCTCTTCCCACATCTACCCAAATAAATGGCCAACCAGGGTAACCATTCGACGAGAGGCTACTATAAGGAGATTAAACCTCCTAGGTGACCTTAAGGAAGTGTAACCAATGGAAACACAACATACAGACCTTGTACAACAACAACAACATCCCCAGGAGGTAACCCAACCATTCAGGCCTCTTACCATGTGTGACACTAACCTTTTGACCTCTTTGAGCCATAGACATAGGAACAGGCTTGCAAGCGAGCATCTAGGAGGCTATAGACCCAGGCATAACACTGCATCCCAGTGTCTAGGAACTTAATTCCTCAGTTCCATGTTAGCGTCCTTAGGATTTGAGCCACCTTTTCAGGCCCAAAACCTAGTGCTCTGCCCAGAACTTAATGAAAATTTCAGAGATAATAAATAAAAACACGACAATGATACTGAAGTAATCACATCAATAATAAATCATCTATACCCCTCCTAGCCATGACAGGCATTTTGTCAAACATGTTACAAACATTGAAACTACAAGTGTAAACAATATTTTTGAGCATAGGGGTCTCATAATTATTTGAGAATCGCTAAGAATAACTTCTCCCTTACATCATTAGATGAAATAAAATCTATTTGACCATAGCTACATTGTGCATTCATTTACAAATAAAAACATGGAGAGCGCCATACAACACTATTGTCAAAATACATGCTTATAACTAGCATAATAACAAAAAAAATATCATGGATAGAAAAACAATAAAATCCACATATAAACCAGTTCATTTATACATCAAATACCAAAGGAATGAGATTCTTATTAATGAATGTAAAAACCAAACGAATATGGGACTTCCACTTTCAGCTACCCGACCACAGATTGGCTGAGCCACATTTCTCTTCAACCAATCACCCTCGTGCCATATTCCAAGCATGAATGTGGGAGTCATAACCAACCAAAAGGAACCAAACAAGCATGAATACTACAGGAGTTCTTCGCCTACATTGTGAGGAATATCAGTGCCTCCTAGTCTCTCAGGATTTACTGTAATCCACAGTCCAATCCAGGGATCACAAGGCCCTACACCGAGACCCAATCTCTAGGATTTACCGTACATCCCATCCCGTGACTACTAGGCCCAACAAAGAGAAATCCACCTCTTTACTTTACCGTATATCCCGCCATTCACCAAAAAGGATTCCTATGCCTACCAAGGCACACAATTTGGCTTTACCACAACCCACAGTCTGGTTTAGGTCTTACTAGGCCAATGGGTTTACCGTGATCCACAGTCAAGTTCAAGGACCACTAGGCCATGTGTTTGTCATTTCAGAGATTCACCTTGAATCCATCTGAAAATCCAACTCAACTAAAGTATGAGAACCCATCTCATCAAGGTTATTTGAAAATGGAAAGGCTAGGTTGAAACCACTGTCACACCCGGAAAAATCCATTCCATGATAGAAAACAACCACATGCAATACCATGCATGCAAAGTATAGCAAGGAAATAACACATGCAATTTAATACCTACAAATAATCATGTTGTAGCTACTTGAAGCTGCTCTTCCTTTATTGCTCCTTCCTTCTTCTTGCCTTCTTTGCCTTTCTTGATCCAATGCCAAAGTGCTCCAAGAAACTCTAAGAATCCAAGAGTATGAGAGAGAGAGAACAGAATGAGAGCCATAAGTGTGAGCAAACATATTTCCAACTCGTCCTCAAAAGACTTTTTATTAATGAGGCCTCTATATTCTTCATTTTCCATTATTTTCCTTCATTTTCCTCCTCACATGAAACATGTGATCTTTCACCTTCCTTTTCTATTATTTTCCATTATTTTCATATATAGATGTGCCAAAAATACGTTTTGCCTCTTTAAGGCCTTAACCATTTCCTTTAGCCATAATAACTGAAATGAACACCCACAAGGATTTTTTTCAAAAAATTAAGCTTGGAATATGTGTCCCATCAACTATGGTTATTATTTTTTCCTTTATTATTTTTTATTTACATGGAATTTTCGCTAGGGTTGTTACAACTAGGCTCCAACCCATACTTTACCAAGCACAAACTTGGTCTTCTTAGTGATTACAATCATCTAGTGAACCAACCCTCTCAACTATTTCAGGATCCAACCTTGTCTTATCAAGGACTCCAAATCTCTAGGGCTGCAACACACTGCTTTAGATCTTCAATATGAATTCAATGGTTCTTCAAGGCTTCAAATGTTTTCTGTAACAATCCTTGGAAATATCTTCAAGGTTTCCTTCAACAATTCCCTTGATTATCTCATTAATGACAACTTTATCAACCACAAAATGTATCTTCAAATTTCTTCATGATACCCAATTAATGTCTTATGAGAGCTTCAATCATGTATTAAATTCTCCAAGAATTCCTCCATGATCAACTTCCACAAGTATCTTCAACAATGCAAGATGTCTCATGATGCTCATTAATAGGTATTTTATAAGGGTCATGATTTCATTCTCCAGCTTATTAAATTATCTCTTTCTCACATTTATTTACATTTTTAGCTATATTATTCTTAGTGAGAAGGGTAAAAAATATTTTTCATATCAGGTAGACAAATGTGGTTTAATTGCAGGGAATGGAGCATTTTTTAGATATGTTCCATGGAGGGGCTGGAAGTAGATAACAAGGAGGGAATCTAATAGGTTTTCTACCTTCTTAATGATCCGGATTTACGCAGGAACACAAAAGAATACACATATAACCATAAATATAAAAATTCAGCGTAAATAACAGTTCATTTCATTAATATCAAAGAACTAGAATTTGTTTACAGGAAAAATGGGAATAAAGTAGCTAGGGCGCTGGTAGGTTATCTCTGAGAAGAGATGTGTTGGCTACATGCCTGTGAACTCTCTGTTACAATGAGGCTTGAAGGCATATATATTATTGAGAAACAATGGAAAACCTTAAACATCCAAAAACCTAACCCTAGGAGATGAAACACCAGAAAATTGGCCCCATCGGGGTAAATTAGTACATCAATTTCTCGGGGTCGTAACTTTGGAATACTATCTCTGTTTGATGCACATGATAAATCATTAGAAATATATATCCAAGGAATACAAATAATAACTAAACATATTGAGTTTGGAATGCACTCACTTTCACTAGAGAAGCAATGCCCAAAAAATGTCGTTTAGAGCCTCAAAACGGCTCTGGAAGTTCAGGACTCGAAAAACTGCTAAAAATAGTAAACTGCGCTATAATTAAGGAAACTGAAAAACTGAAAGAAACAATGGTGGGGACCAAAGTGGAATAGGCGGGTGGCCACCAATATCCACATGGATCATTCCTCCCCCCTTAGGAAGAAATGGTCCCCATTGCGTTGAGTTCCTCCATGAGATGAGGAAACTTCTACTGAACTTGGTCCTTGGTGAACCACATTCCTTGGTGTAGGAGTTGGCCAACTTTGACAACCTGATACAGTTTGATATTCTGCTATCGAGTGTTCTTTATTTTCATTTCCATGATACAATCTGTGGTGGCATGTTCCATGCAGTCTTGGTTTAAATTTTTTGGTGTGAGTTGTTCTACAATGTCAGAGGTGTCTAGTAGAGGTGGGAAATAAGGCCAAAGGCGGTCCACATCGAATGTTGGGTGCAGACCAAGGAATTTTGGAATAATGAGCTTGAATTAATTGTTCCCTACAACCTTAGTGATGGTGTACATCCCATATTTGAGTGGGCGAAGCTTGCAGTGGGGTCCATTGAGACGCTCCTTCTGCAAATGTAGCCACCCTTTTTCGCCCACTTGGAAGTGGTGTGGCACCCAATGTTGATCATGTCATTTCTTGTACTTAGCATTGGCTCTATCCAATATGTCATGAACTTGCTAGTGGATGTGATGAATTTTCTCAATGAATTTTTTCACTTTGTCAGCTTCAGATTGGACATGAGCCGAATCAGCTTGAATAGCCACAAATGGCATGACTACGTCAATGGGACATAGTGGCTGGAATACCAGGCCCCCCTAGAAGGCGCTGTGCCTAGTTGAGATGTGGAGTGCCCGGTTATACCTATGTTGTACATAGATAAGGATCTCATCCCATGTGTTTGGATGATTTGAATTGTACATGCACATAATGTTTACAATCATCCTGATGAAGACCTCTGTCTGGCCATCAGTTTGGTTTGGGGATGGAAAGCTATGGACTTGGTGAGATTGGTGTCCAGCATTGACCAGAGGATGGTCCAAAATGTGATGATGAGGAACCTACTTCCCGATCTGATATGATAGACTGTGGGATCCCAAAGTGCACCCACACTCATTCAAAGAATAGTTTAGCAGTGGCTTCTGTTGTGATATTCTTCTTACAGGCCGACATAATGGCCATCTTCGAGAATCTTTCGAAGACCACAAAGACACAGTCATTTTCATGCTTAGTAGAAGGAAGGACCGACATTTAATCCATGGAGATGGATTCCCAAGGTCGACTAGGGGTAGGTAGTGGAGTATAGAGACCTTTCTTCTTGATGGTTGGTTTGGAAATGGAGCAAGAAGTGCAGGATCTGATGTACTTCTCAAAATCCTGTTGAAGGTTTGGCCAATAGAAATACTTCTGCAATATTGCCACTATTTTATTGACCCCAAAATGCCCAACGACTCGACTATAGTGTGCTTCCCAAATCATCTTGGCACGCTCGCTTGAAGGAACGCAAAGGTGTCCCAGGTTACATAGCAGTGCATCTTGGAGGTGAAAATTTGGAACTTGCATACCCTCCAAGAGTGTCTTGTATGTGTGGTCGAATTTCGGATCGCGATGTTTCAATTCTACGAATGCCTCCTGTTGAGATTCCAACCAAAATAATTTTTCTTTCGCTCCTCCATTGGTGACTTAACTCAAGGGCCAAGTGATATGAGAGAATTTCGAACACGAACTTGTGGTAGAAATTATCAAGACCCAGAAAGCTGCGAAGCTCTGTTAGAGTGGTTGGAGCCAGCCAATCCTAAATTACTTGGATCTTGGTTGGATCCACATGCACCGCCCATTCATCAACAATGTATCCCAGATACTTACCCTGGGTCATGCCAAAATTTCACTTCTCCAAATTGGCACACAACTTATGTTGTTGCAGTGTTTGGAGGACCTGTCAGATGTGGTGGAGGTGATCTTCTCAAGTCTGGTTGAAGATCAAGATGTCATCCAAGTACACTACTACAAATTAGTTGGTTAATGTCTGCAAGATTTTGTCCATAGGCCTCATGAAGGTTGCAAGAGCATTCGTCAACCCGAAAGGCATGACCAACCATTCGAAAAGGCGCTCCTTGGCTTTGAAGGCAGTCTTCCACACACTGGAGGGTTCAATTGGTATCTTGTGATACCCATACTTCAAGTCAATCTTGATGAAATATTTTTCCCATTTGAGTTGATCCAGAAGGTCGTCAATATGTGGGATCGGGTACATATTCTGGACAATGATCTTGTTCAGTGCCTGATATTAAATACAGAGTCTCCAAGTCCCATCCTTCTTCTGCACTAACACGATTGGGATCCCACAGGGCGATGCACTTGGTCAGATGTGACCTTTATGCAACGGCTCCTAAATTTTCCTCTTGATTTCATCACTCTCCAAAACAAAGCATCAATAGATCAATCCATTAGGCAGTGAAGCACCTGAGGTCATATCAATGGGGTGCTTGATCTAATAGTGTAGAGGCACCCTTGTGAATGAGGTGAAGATGTCCTCGTACTCCTCCATGAACTTGTACATTTGTTGTTGTTGTGAGGAGGAGCCCTATCTCGAGCTTGTGGCCACAATCTTCTTCTTTCCGTGGGGATGAATAATCAGGAAACAAATTTCCTGGTTTTGGAAATGAGCTTACTGAATTTTTTTGCAGTAACAAAAGAGATAGCTACAGGTGGTGGTACCTTTTGTATCCTTTACAACTTACAATAACAGTGCAAGTTGGCCACAATGGGGTGTTGTGGTCGATAAGCCCAAACGCTTCACAACCTCTACTGAAATGAGATTCTTTTGGCTCCCACTATAGACAATGAACTGTAGCGGGGAACCCTTTACCCATATCTGAGAGTGGAAGAGATGCTCCTCCTCCTCTGGATCTTCCGGTTCCTCCTTCTGGATATTTGCGGTGGCCACAATGGAGTTGGGCTCTGCATCAATAATCTGGTTCCATTTTTCATTCCCCTTGTTGGGTTCTGATTCAGAGTCAGAGCATGCATCTGATTCACAAACCCTCGTCTCCGCCACCAGTGACTTCTTGGCCCGACACTCACTTGTGTTGTGAGTGGAGCTCTTATGGAACTCACACCACTTTCTCGTGTCTTTCTTCAGCTTCGTGGTGTTTTTCTTTGCTTTCGGCTTTTGTAGATTATCTTGGGCTACTATGCCTTAAATTTGTCCTTTTTTTGTGGTTTGGGGGCACCTTTCCCTTGATTTTGATTCGTAGATCCAAAGTCTCGCTTCTTCTGTTTGAATTTATGCTCAATGTTGGCAGCATACCGGTATGTCGTACCAAGCGAGGAGATGTAGAGTAACTCCATTTCCTTCTAAATGTATAGTTGCAGACAACTGCGGTACTTCAACACCAAATGTTTCTCCAAATATTTGATACCCAACTTTGTGGGCAGGGTATGGAATAGATTCGTCAGCTCACGTACATCTTGATCACCTTGCTTCCGCAGAACAGTCCATTGTATGTACTTATCCTCATAGCTCCCTACGGGATAATATTTTTCCTTGATGGCGTCTTGGGAAAAATTCCAAGTGGGTATGACTAAGAACATAAAGGATTCCCCCTCATCCTTTTTCTCATAGTAGGTTTCCCACTAGTCCTTGACATGGGGGGTATCTTTGAGGAATGAAAAAATAATCTTCTCCCGGTCGGAAAAGTCAGGAACTGAGAAATATCCTTCTAATAGGTTCAACCATCTATCTATAACATCTGCATATATTTGGCCCTCAAATATGGGAATATCAAATTTTACTTGTACCTTAAAAGGAATTGCGCCTCCACAGTGACTGCTCAATGTAGATGTGCCACCAATGGGCAGTCGTTGAAGGATCTAGGAAAAGTTATCCATCATCATGTTCATTTGTTTTTTGAGGGCCTCCTCGAGCAATATTTTTATAGGATCTTCTGCTACCTCATCTTTATTTTTGTCCCCCATGGGCGACCGTCGAGGTTTTTGAGGCTGATCTTGCAAAGGTTCAACCAGATCGAGCCTTAACTCCTTATACCTCGACCTCGTTGGGAACATGAAAAAAAGGATCGAGAAAGAGAAGACTGCTCTGATACCACTGATACGGATTTATGTAGGAATGAAAAATCATACATATATAACCATAAATATAAAAATTCAGCAGAAATAACACTTCATTTTATTAATATCAAAGAACTGAAATTTGTTTACAGATAGAATGGAAATAAACTAGCTAGGGCACTGGTAGCTTATCTATGAGAAGAGATGTGGTAGATACATGCCTTTGAACTCTCTATTAAAATGAGGCTTGAAGGCCTATATATTATTGAGAAACAAGGAAAACCATAACCATCCAAAAACCTAACCCTAGGAGATGAAACACCAGAATATGGGCCCCGTCAGAGTAAATTGGTACATCAATTTCCTGGGGTCGTAACTTTGGCATACTATCTCTGTTTGATGCACATGATACATTGTTAGAAATATCTATCTGAGGAATAAAACACTAATATTGAATGTTTAGTTCGTAACTCATATTTACTAGAGATGAGATGCCCAAAAAATGTCGTTTAGGGCCTCAAAATGGCTCCGGAAGTTCAGGACCCGAAAAACTGTTAAAAATAGTAAACTATGCTATAATTAAGGATACTGAAAAACTAAAAGAAACAATGGTGGGGCCCCAAGTGGAATAGGCGGGTGGCCACCGATATCCACCTGGATCACTTAACTCCCTCAATAATCCCAAGATCATAACGCTCTCTCTCTCTCATCAGCTCGAAGTCATTGGCAGCCAAGCCACTATGAGTGCAAGAGGAGTAATGAGAAAAAATATCCACCATCCTCGAGTTGGAGGAGACAAACATTCCTATTTTATAGGGAGATGCTAGCAGCTACCCTCTTGGATAAATAATGAAGAATAAGTCATCATTAGGATTCAAGTCTTGTTTTCATTAAGGTAGCTATTGACCTCAAGAACTTGGCATTGTATTTTGACAGTTGTTTGATGTATTAGACCTTTTAGTTGATGATAATGAGAATTTTATCATTGATTTATAACTAAATTTGTTCCAGAGGGTTGATGCTCTTAGATTTGGGCCCAAAATAGTGGCTTAGGTTCCTATTTTTTATTTTTGTTTCTTTCAATTTCAAGTATTCATTAGTTTCTTGCATTTCAGTAGGAAATAATCCATCAAAACCTCTGTTTGCAGCCTCTACTTCACCTTTTTTTTTGGAGCATGAATGGAATAATTCACAACCACACCCCAAAAGAATTATGTTTATGATTTATTGTAAAAATATTTGTGTTAGTTAGCTTGAAATGAATGTGTTTGTTGTAGCTTAGGAGTTGTTTTATTATTAATATCAGAGTTTTGGAATAAAATAGATAGCATTTAAATTCAACTAATATTTTCCACTACTAGTTGTTTCATTTTATCAATGATAAATGGATGTATGCATGTGTTGATTGTAGGTGTTATGAAACTAGCTCCAAAAGTAGAAGAAAAGAGAGATCAATGCCTTAGAAATCAAGCACTTCGAGGGGAATCCTCCAATACAATACATAAATGAACAATTCTTGGATGATACAGATGACAAAAAATCCTATATATAGGATTCCATGGCGTCACAATATAATACTACCCGACATAACAATAATAATGTAAGGGAGCAATAATAACAATATGGGGGTTACACGGGTACAACAATAACAATAAGGGGGCTACACTAATAAAAATAAGGGACTACATTAGTAATATGGGGACATAACATGCCCCTCTCCTTCAAAAAAGTGTTGTCCTCAATGCTTGAGTAGCTCTGGATTCTTCTGTATAAAATTATCATCCTCCCATGTAGAACCTTCAGTTGGTAAGTTTTTCCACTTGATGAGATACTCTGAAATTCATCGATTTTGTAGCTGTCGAGTTCTTGTTTCCGTGACTATTTTAGGTTCCAATATGATTTTTCCTTCCTTATCAAGTTCTGGAAATATTGTTTGAACTTGAAGTTTGTCACCTATAATCTTCTTTAAGCATGAAACATGGAAAATTGGATGCACTCGTGAAGAAGCAAGAAGCTCCAATTGTATGCCTTAGTACCAATATTTCGCAACACCTTGTAAGGACCATAGTATTTTGGTGATAATTTATTATCCTTCTTAGCTTGCCTGAGGGACATTTTATTGTATGGTTGTAGCCATAAAAATACCTAGTCTCCTACATCAAAACTTCTCTAGCTGTGATGTTGATCTGCTTGTTGTTTCATTCGATTTTGTGCCAAATTTAGGTTATCCTTTAAGAGTTGGAGAACTTGTTGTTGATGCTTGATGTGATCTTCAACTTCTTGCACCTTGGAATTTTCTCTTAAATATGATGTGATGGACGGTGGATGATATCCATAAAGTGCCATAGATGGGGTCATTTTTTCTTTAGAATGGAAGGAAGTGTTATAACACCATTCAACGAGAGATAACCACTTGACCCATTGTGTTTGTTTATCAGATACAAAACAATGAAAATATCCTTCCAAACATTTTTTCACTATCTCAGTTTGGCCATCGGATTGAGGATGATAAGATGAGCTATGAGCTAGCTAAGTACCCAAACAAGAAAATAATTCCATCCAAAAATTTCCAGTAAAAATGGGATCTTTGTCACTTACCATAATCTTTGGGTTTCCATGTAGCTTTTGAATTGTTTCCATAAATGCAGTAGCAACTATACTTTCTTTAAATGGATGTCATAAAGCACAAAAGTGTGCATACTTGGTAATTCTATAAACTACCACCATGATGACACTCTTTCCTTTGGACTAAGGTAGATCTATGATAAAATCCATTGAAATCTCCTCCCAACATTGACTTGGAATGGATAAAGGCTGTAGAAGACACAGGGTCTTAATTGTCTCAACTTTATTTTGCTGGCAAACCAAACATTCTACCACAAACTTTTGAATATCATATTTAAGGTCATCCCAAAAAAATTATTTCTTCACCCTATGGTAAGTTTCTAAAAATCCAGAGTGTCCTCCTAAAGGAGAAGTGTGCAATTCCAAAAGAATCTTTTGTTTTAGTTGGGAATTCTTACAAAGATATAAGCGATCTTTGTACCATAAGGAATCATTTTTCCAACTAAATGTATTAGATGTACTAGGATCTTTCTGCAACTTTTGAATGAGTGTCCACACTTCTTCGTCCTTCTTCCATTCATCCCTTCTTCGGCTATCCAATATGGTTGGATAATAGAAATTGCACAAAGCAATGCTTCCACATCTTCATCCTTTCTTGAGAGTGCATCTACAACAACATTTAGCTTCCCTTTTTTGTAGATGATTTCAAAGTCATAACCCAACATCTTTGTGGCCCATTTTTTTTTCTCTTCTGAAGATAGTCTCAGTTCCAAAAAGTGTTTAAGACTATCATGATAATTTTTTTACCTTGAAGTTCCTTCCCATTAGGTAAGGTTACCATTTCTTTAGTGCATGTAGAATTGCCAACATTTACTTCTCATAAATAGCTTTCTGTAAATACTTTCCTTTGATTGAACGACTTTCAAAATACATGGGTCTTCCATCTTGTATTAAAACAACACCAATTTCATTTCCTCAGGTATCACATTCCACAATAAAGGTTTTTGTGAATTTTGGCATAGCTAAGACTGATGCTAGGCACATTGCCTCTTTAAGATGTTCAAAAGCCTTAGTTGCTTCAGGAGTCCATGAAAATGCATCTTTCTTCAAAATTTTTGTTAGAGGTGTTGTTATTCTCCCATAATTATTAACAAACTTGTGATAATACCCTGTTAACCCAAGAAATCTTGGCAACTGCTTTATGGTTGTGGGGACTTTCCATTACTTAATGGCTTTAATTTTTTAGGGTCTACCTTAACACCCTCATGAGATACAATATGACCCAGATATTCCACCTCTTGTAATCCAAAGAAAAATTTGAATGCTTTTTCATATAATTGCTTCTCCTCCAATAGTTTGAGCACCCTGTCAACATGTTGAACATGATCCTTCCAAGACCTGTTGTAGATTAGTATGTCATCAAAAAATACTGGCACAACTTTTCTAAGGAAGGGTTTGAAAATTGAATTCATCAACCCCTAAAATGTAGAAGGTGCATTGGTAAGGCCAAAAGGCATAACCAAAAATTCAAAATTACCCTCATGAGTTTGAAATGATGTTTTCAGAATATCTTCAGTGTTCATTCTAATTTGATGATATCCTGAACGAAGATCCAACTTGGTGAAATAAATTGTGCCATGTAATTCATCCAATAATTCATTAATCACAGGAATGGAAAATTTATCTTTAATAGTGAGCTTATTTAGCTCTCTATAATCCGGACACATGCGCCATGATCCATCCTGCTTGTGCACCAATACTACTGGAGTAGAGAAAGAACTTTGACTAGGTTGAATTATACCAGCCTCTAACATTTTCACAATGGGACCTCTGAGAGCCCCGTCTGGACAGACATCGAGCAGGCCTGATGTTTGGAGGAAAAATTCCCGGAATCAAATGAATAGCATGATCGTGATCACGGCGTCAGGTGGACTTGGGAGCTTCAAAAAAGGGGGGTGTCGAGTCCAAAGATTGGAGAGGAGGAACAGAGGCTGAATGGGAGATGTTGAACTTCAACAAAGAAACAATGCTGTGTAATTATTTGTTATTTCTTCATACCTTTTGGTCGGTGATAACAGTTCAGAGGCCAAAAGGTTCATCTTCCGGTAGCCTCCGTGATACCTCGTAACTGGAGTCTCATCCACAGGTACGGTTTCAAGAAACGTTCTTGGAAAATTATGCGCTACCATCCCCAAAGATTAACTATCAGATTCAAGAACAATATCAATACCTCCATTGAATGGCAGGAACGACGGACTATTCAATACATATTCCCCCATGGTTAGCTTGATATTATGGCATTTTCCAGTGCAATTTATAGTTCCTCCATTTTCAACCATCACTTGACATTCTGGTGCTGGGTATAGGAAACAATTCAATTCCTTGGCTACCTTACAATGAATAAAATTATGGGTACTGCCCTAATCAATCAACACTATTACCTTTTTCCTCTTGATATGTCCTTCTATATCGAGAGTTTGAGGAGTGGCAATTCCTTCCAATGCGTTACACGATATGGTCAGACTCATTTCTTCTTCTTCTAGGGTTGGTTCCTGGTGTATATCCTCTTCTTTTGAAGTTTCTTGTTCATTTTCTTCCTCCTCTTCACAATTTATGTAAAATAATTTTTCTTAGCACACTTATGACCTTTAGTGTATTTTCTATCACAATTGTAGCAAATCCCTTTTTCTATTTTTCCTTCCAATTGTTGTGTTTTCAACCTTGTAGGTTGTGGAAGTCTAGGTGTAGCAACACTTCCATCTTTATAGATGTGAGTGGTAGGCTTCCTTGTCGCCATAATTTTACATTTAATTTTTATTGCCAACCTGAATGCCTTCTCCAATGAATTAGGTTTCCAAACATGAACTTCATTTTGGATTTTATCCTTTAAAGTCCCTATGAAGACATCAATCTTGTGTTCCTCTGAAATATCAGTTACCCTTATATTCAATTTTTGGAAGTCCTCAATGTGCTCTACCACTAAACCCTTTTGTTTGAGATTTATCTATTGGCTAAAGAAGGTGTTGCTCTTTGCATCCTCATAATGTGCTATCATTTCCTCCATAAAAATTTACCAAGTGATAATTTTTTTATGGGAGGAAATCCATCGATACCACACAAATGTATTTTGTTCTAAATGTAAAGCTGCAATGCGTACCTTTTGTGTGTTTTGCACATTATTGAGATCAAAATATTGCTACATCTGTAGTATCCATGTTACGGTATCCTTGCCATTAAACTTCCTCATATCCATATTTGGAATATGGTGGTTCTTCCATCCAACATTGGAGTTTATGAAATCACGATTAACATTTATTTTGTTCTCATCATGAGTTTCCTCTACTATCTTTTTTCCATTAGGAAAAATTTCTTATATCAACTTTGTCAAGCCTTCCATGTATTCTTTTAGATCATTCTTTATGTTTTCCATGTTATCTTTCATTTTTTCTTCCATGTCATCCATCTTAGCTTCCATTCTAGCTTCCATGCCATTCATCTTAGCTTCCACGCCTTTCTTCAAACCGTCCATATTATTCTTCAAACCATCCATCTTCACTTCCATGCCTTTCTTCAAAACTTCCATTTCATTTTTTGTTGCTCTTTGCGAGAGTGAAATTTGGTGCACTTGCTCTTGTAATTTTGATAGATCATGTTGCAATTCTTCATCTTCATGCGTCATAGTAGAGTATTCTGAGGGCTTGATGGGTTTTGAATTATTTTTAGGGGGCATTTTAGAATCTAATACTGATATCTATGATCAATATTCCCTTAGAATCACTTAAAACTAAATTTTCAAAAAAGACTTATGCAATTTGAAAAAAATACACACCTTTTTCTTGATTTTGAGGAGCACGATATTGAAACTGAATTATCTCTGTCATTGCAGATCTTCAATATCTTAAATTCGGTCCTGCCATAACCCTCTGAATCATCTTTCGAATTCCACATGTCTACCCTGATTTGGATACTTCAAGACTAAGTTATGCTGAATCTCTCACAATGACCTAATTATGGACTAGTTCATTAGAGCGCACTTGTATGACACGCCACATCTCATTGTTTCCTCCTTCGACTTTGAATTTGATACACAGGAAACTACAGTCTGTGTACTTATAACCACATTTTACAAAATTACAATTCGATGCTCAGAGAGAGAGTTATGACGCTCTTCCCAAGGTCACCTCTTTGAGATGAAATTCAGGAGCCTAAAAAAACCCTAAATTCCACAAATCATAGTTCCAAAACTATTCTGAACCAAGATCTGAAGTTTGTATAGGAAGTTCCTCAGGATTTCGGCTTTTCTCTGTAAAAATTTTCGCTTTTGAACCTTCATATAAAGAAATTGATAGCGAAAATTCCACGATGATATGTTTAGGTGAAATTAGGGAGCCTGAAAAACACCCTAACGTCCACAAATCATATCTCTAAAAATATTGCGAAACAAGATATGAAATTTGTATAATATGTTCCTCAAGATTTCGGCTTCTCTCTTGAAATATTTCAGCTTCTTAACCTTCGTAGAAAAATATTTATAGCGAAAATGGCACAATGACCTGTTTGGAGAAGCGAAACCCTAGAATCCAAAGCTCTGATACCAAATGTTATGAAACCAACTCCAAAAGAAGAAGAAAAGAGAGATAAATGCCTTATAAATCATCCAGCTAAGAAGATTCGTTAGCTTATTTTCTGCAAGTAGACTTGATAAATATATGGATGATTACAATATAATGTAGTCTCCTTTCTGCAAGTAGTTTAGCTCTTTTCTTTTTAATGAATTTTTCAATAGAATTTTCAAGTTGAATTTAATGAATTTTTCATTTCCTTAGTTAGAGGTAGCTTCTAAATTGCATCTTCATTAGCTAGTTTTCATTCTATTTTAGTAGGAGGAATGGTCTTGGGGCACTATTGATCAAATGTCCTAGTTGAGGGTGGCATGAGTAGAATCCCATATGCTATGAATATAACACTATCACTTCTAAGTTTGCACAAACCCTATGTTGATAAATAGAGTTTAGTATCCCTTGGGAGTTGCAACACTCTTGGTGCAATACCAAGGCTCACCACTTATTGGCATCGTTGTCGGGGAGGTGTCCAAGTACATGAATGTTTCTACTTAAGCATTGTTTTCTGCTTTTAATTTTGCATTTATTTTTTAAAGGTGATAATAACAAAAAAAATAAATTATTTTATGGCTCTTAGGAGTAGGGATAATCAAGGAAAAGTTCTACCAAAAATACCCACATCCTCACATAGTTAACCTTCTCTCTTCTTCAATGGCTGTGAGATTCCCTCTCTAACTATAGGGGAGTTAGAAGACCCTCTAAGCGAGCTCCATGAAATATTTGAAGAACCTATTTGGGAAGAAGAGGAACCTGCTTTAATTATCTAATCTATGGCTGGAAACAAAAATAATGAGATATCCCCATTAGAGAAACCAATGGAGAGGCTAGGATGAAGAACATCAACCATCCTGCCCTCCCACACTTCCATGGCCTAACCTCTGAGGATCCTGATACCTTCATTTTTGAATTTTCTCTTGTTTGTAGGACCTATGACTTTGCCTTAGATGAACATAAGATGAATTTTTTCTCCTCTACCCTTAAGGATACAACCTTGCATTGGTTCATGGGTCTGCTTGAGGGAAGCATCACTACCTGGGCCCAAATGCAACAGTCCTTTAATAAAAATTATAGTATTATTGTAGGTCAAAATAAATCAAGGAAGAAATATTTACGATGACCCTAGGGCCTGACAAATCTTTAGAAGACTATGAGGAAAGGTTTCAACTTAGCTCTAGGAGGGCCAACTACACATTTGATCCTGAATCACTCAAGTTAGTTCTTCCCTGAGGAATGATGGATGAAGTTTTGGAGAATCTCAACATGATATCTAGAGGGGATATATATCAATTATCCTATGATGACATCAAAAATGTGTTAAAAACCCACTCTAGAGAAGCCAGGAAGAATGGTAGAATTAACTAAGGCTTGACCAGTATGTCTTTCTCCACCTCATCCATAAAAAATGAGATAGGAAGCATGTTGGAGGATTTCAAGAGTGAAATTTTACATACCTTTGCATTGTAAATGCATACCATACATATCAAGAGGAAACAAGAGGAAGCAGAGAGATTCATAGCTCTTTTTATCCCTAGATGCACTAGGAGACACCCTACGAATGAATGCCCAATGAATGTTAAGTAATGGAATTTTTCTATTGCATGGTTTTCCCCACAGACTGAGAACAAGGGATGGAAGTTGGGCCAATGTAACTCTACTTCATCAATCAAAGGAGGAATCAAGGGCCTTGTCCATACCAATAGGGCATGCAAGGTGCACCTTTATATAATTACAATTCAAATCAGAATGCACCTTTGCAACCTTGGTACTCTTACACTCATCCATCATGGCCCAAACCTCCTTCCTAGCCGTATACTCCTCCATACCCTCCCCAACCCGCCAACCATACTTTTCAGCCATATCCTTCCTAGCCTCCTCAATGGAGCAACCCATCACAAAGGTGGAGGCCTCACCTCAACCATCCTCCTCATTTACTGCCTTCACCTTAACCTCGACCACAACTCACTAATCCTGTTGCACCTAAGAAACCTCAAATACCTGCTCAGCCCAATCCAAACATGAATAAAAAACATGCATAAAATGTCTATAGTGGAGAGACATCTTATCCTGCCTATGTTGTGGAGATCCAAGAGATCAACCTTCGGTCTAGATGAGTACTTCCAGATGACCATCTACCTTCTCCACCATTATAAATTGAAGAGGAAAAGGAAGAGAGTGCCCTTAAAGTGAATCCACCTCCTTTTCCTAAGAGATTGACCCACCCTAGCTAGCACACCAAAAAGGAGATTGAAATTCTAGGATGATTGAAGAATTTTTGTGTTAAGATACCCCTTCTCCAGGTTATAAAGGATGTTCCCATCTATAATAGCTTATCAATGAGAAATGTTTCAAAAATCTTGGGAGAAAAAATAGAGATACCCCCACCATCAATGTTGTTTGGAAATTATCTGATCTCATGTCGGGGAGAGTAATTTTTCCAAAATACCTAGACCTTGGAAGCACAATAGTGAAATTTCACATTGATGGCATCATTTTCCCTCATACCTTGATTGATCTTGGGGCTGCCATAAATGTGATGACTAAAGAAACTATGCTAAAGCTAAACCTCCAAGGGTATTTTAGGAATACCACCACAATATTTCAGCATGCAAATAGATCCATAGTAGCTCCTGAGGGATTTGTTGAGTATGTCATGGTCCCCATCGATGCTTGGGAGTATCCTACTGATTTCCTGGTTCTCCAACCCAAAACTAAGTTTAATGGTTACACTCTTATCCTAGGAATAGCTTGGTTGGCCACTGTTGATGCCTAAATTAGTTGTAGGGTTGTATATATGACTATAAAAAATAGACCCTTAAGAAATAAATTGATATTATATCCTCTTACTGAGCCTTTTATTGAACATGATATACTTTTGTGGCTAGAGGATGAGAAAGAAGATGAAGTGTATGTTGCAACACCATACCCAATTGTTATAGCATCATTTAGCACTCATGTAGTTCTGATGCTCTCGTATGGCCTTGGGAATCCCTTTCAAATTTAGAATTGATCATTTATTAGAAACAATATCTTGAATTCCATACGTGACTCTACCCTTCAAAAAGCACATACACATGTAGGTATCTCCATACAAAACCCGCGTATATAATTTAAAATATGAAAAATATATATAATATCCTATTTTTCGGGAGGAGTTTGCGGGTTTCACTGAAATCCCACCTACAAGAGCCAGTGGCCTAACTGAATTAACTAATTTTTGTTGTTATTTATCCACCTCATGAGAAGGCCTAATTACAATAAGGAGATAGGATAAAAACATTATAGTCATTCAGGTTCCATATCAAGTATGATTTCCCTTGTGCCTCTTGCACTCCTAGCCATAGGAAACCCTTGTTTCCTTGCAAAGATATTCATCCTTCCTTATATTACATCCTTTTTATTAATATTGAGAGGTGATCTTTGAGTATTGGGTTGGACAGATCTGAAGGGAGGTTTCATTGGTGTCGTGGAAAAATCAGGTTCTATCTCTCCAGTACTCTTTGCTCATATCAATAGAGAAGCTATGTCTTGTTCTTGAAATGTTATGGTCTCATGCTTTATGATTCATGTTGAATATATATCATGATTTATATGCTTATGCTTGATGATATAACATGATTATTATGCACATGGTTTGAACTACTTGTTGTCTTTATGCTTCTCTGAACTTTGTTGAAAGCCTGGTTGCTTTGGAGGAAGCAGATGGTTTGAACCCTATGCACGACATCAAACGTAGGACCTACGGGTACTTCTCTTGATCCCGACTTTAGTAGTTTACATAGTTTGCTTGCATGCTTTATGATTCGTGTTTATTTTCTTCCCTCGATTTGTTGAGGTTGTCAACCCTTACCTTGGGGAAGGTTTTCCCACCAACATAATTGATGACTCTTCTAGGGAATACAGTCTTGTATTTCCTAGAAGGGTTGTTTGTATCTTGATTTGGGTTTGTCTATCCTATTTCTTGAATTTTCCTATATTGTTAACTTGCTTGTAGTCTAGGAAATCGGTTTGATCTTTTGGATCATGACTATTGTTTTCATTTTTCCCTATTTTATTATATATATGTGCTTTTTGTTGCATATAGACGCGTACATACATGTTTTCTGTCAAATAAACTTGTGTATATGCTAGTGCCTTCGGAAAAAGTCGCGTATATCTGGAAAAAATTGAAATATTAAAATTTTTTCCTTCAGTGAGGGGTAAAAACTAATTTTTCACCTTGCTTGTGATCATTTACTGTCTGGAAGAGTATTTCTTCTTGTATTTGTCACTTGTTATATCTCCTTTTGAAAAAATATCTTGTCAAGCTAGGGTTTGAATTTTTGTAAAGTTTTGTGCTTAAATTTTGGGTTTCATGCCTTCTTTCTGAAGTGCTTGATTTTTCTCTGCTTTTGGGACACTGAGTTGATTTTCAACTTCCTTATAATCCAATATTTCCATTTCTTTTCTTTTCATCCTTGAATTTCACCTATTTGGTTTCTTTTTTATCATTTGAGAAGAGTCTTTGTAATCTTGGTCCAGTGAAGAGTTTTGGGTTCCCTGAAATTTTTATATTTTTTCTGAATCTTTTATTTGTCTCTTCAGATCAGGTTGTTCAATTTATTGATCTCTTTTTCACTTTAGTTTCATCATCTTGATGATTGTTGATAATTTTTGAAGTTTGGGGTATTTTTCCTTGATTTTGATCTTGAAGTGATTGATTGTTTTTTGCCTTCTTGAATTTTTTATTATGAGTCCTTAAAAAGAAAAAGAGGAATTTTTTTTTCTTTGTCTTCCTTTTCTTTGGTTTTGGTTATTTTTCTTAGTCTTTTGTCTTTCCAACAAGTGTGAAAATAATTTTTTGAAGTTGAAATATGTTTTGTTAGGGAGATTTTTTCTTGGTATTTGTTTCTTCTTGTTTATCAAATTTTTTATTTTGATATTTTAAGGAACACATTTGTTTGTTCAAGAGAAATCCATAGGATTTTTCATTTATGCATTTTATTATGCATTATGGCATTTTTCATTTTCAAAATTTTTTGTCTCTTTCGATAGGTGTTGAATGTGTGAGTGTGTTTAAAAAGATTTTTTTTTTTTCTTTCATAGATTTCTCATACAACCTTGTAGATATCACTATTAATTGAAGAAAAATAATTTGCATTACACTTAGCCTAGTTTTCTATTGGTTTCATTTTGCGTCAAAAACATCACAAGGTGCACCTATACTACCCGTGACTTAAGTAACAACCAATAAATTCAAGCACTTAATTTAAAATGAACAAGATTTTGTTTTTTCATAGATACATCAATTAATATAGGGAATTTAGGGGCTTGGAATAGGTGTGTGGAGAGTAAAATCTCCAAGGACACTCTAAACTGAAAATTAGAATTTGATTAAAGAGTGCAAATCCAATATTGTTAACTTGCCCAGGAAAGCTCCTCTAATAGAGGAGTTAAGCAGGAGGACGAGTGAAGACATGGAAAGAAAGATATACCCTCTCCTACTTTTTGGATCTCGTGCCCAAAACTGTTATGCCCGGCCTCTAACCATGAGTTAGTGACGATATTTTCCTATCCTAGGGACCGCACATGTGACTACGGGGGGGAATGCCCATGGTACCTGAGACAGACGTTGCATCACTTTCATGGTACTTCTCGAGGGTGCCCTTGCGAAGCTCAAGTACTTGCATTGTAAAATTCTATTGTTTGGAGGTCAACGTAATTTTTTCTGGTACATTTGCTAGTAGTCTTGGTCCCTTAACATCCCAAACTACCTTCAGAAGACCCCTTTATCTAGTTTCTTATATTTTGGTGTCCAATCCTAACCACCCAGAGTGGAAATACTTAGAAGTTTTTTCCTTGTCTATATATTTAGGAATTTAAGTGGAGTTCTTTTTTCTCTTTGTATTTAGTTGGATTTATATGGATTTTGTCTTGTCACTTATGAATCTTTGATTTTGAGTGACTGGCCAACCACTCCACTGGTCTTCAAAGGCTCTTGATATTTCTCTTGAAATTGTGGAGTTTCCTCTTTAAGGGAAAATGTTTCATTGTGCATCTCTTTTCCTTGAAAAGTCATTTGAAAAATCCTGTAAGGGATGTATCTTCATATAGGTTGGGTATGGCCAATATTCTTGTGGATGCAAACCAAGGAACCCCTTCATAAGGGAAACCTCGTGCTTTTCCTTTCTTTGGAAATGTTGGTACCCCCTTGATGGCCACTTCGAATATTCTTGGATTAAATGTTGGACTACCAGTTTGGCTGTGGTCCACTTCAAATATTGCAAATGTTCTTGAAGCTTCTCATATGAATGCTTTATTTCAAGAGCATAAAATGGGCGTTAATATGTCATCCTCTTCACCAGAGAAATATGGGCTTCCTCTTTCTCCTCAATCTTGCAATAAGAAATCTAAAATGAAGAGAAAAAGGAGGAATAAGAAGAAGAATAGTTTTATCCATGCATCATCATCAACCTCTGCTAGTCATGTTAGAGATGAGCCTTCAACCGCTTCAAGTCATGCTGGGGGCATACGTCTAGTCACTACAATTCATATTAGCAATGAATTACCTACCTTTATCAGTCATGATGATGATGACTCACATGCTTCTGTGAGTTGGGCTCGGGGCATACGTCCTATTTTTGTGGGAACGAGCCACTAACCTCTGCAAGTCATGTTGGAGGCTCTCCACCAGTTGTCGCTAGTCATGTTGGGGGCACTAATGTTGATCTGAAACCCATGCGTAAAATATTTAAACCTAAGTTCCCTTCTCGTATATGTAAGAGAGACCATCTTACTCAATTGTGCCTTGATATTTCAATGGTACAAAAGTTGCGGTCCAAGTATATAGGTTCTTACACTCCACGCAGCCTGGATGGGTAAAATTAGATCCACGGTCTTGATCTCGATATCTTGATCCATAGTACGAATCTAACCCTGCGAGTGAATGTCTTGATGTCGAATATGGCATAAACCACTTGATTATTGGTGAATGATGTGAATCGTTAACAAATGCGAGAGAAACCACCATTAATGACAATGGCTCTGAAGGTACTCCCATTACAATCTATGAAGTGTGAAAATATGTCTTAAAGTCGAATACTCATAGAATCATTCGATCAAAGGTAAATGCTGAGAACCTATCATCGAAAGCGAGAAACCTTCCATTCAGTCATGCAGGCCTCAAGGTACTGAAAATTGTTTCTAAATAAACTTCTTAGATAATGAGGTGAAGTCGATAGGAAGTGATCCGTCGTAGGAGGGCCTATGACACGAAACTTCATGTAAAGTTTTGAAGAACAATATTTGAAGTGATTTAGGATTGACTCAGAGATGACTAACGCAATTGAAGGTTATGAATAGAAAGGTAACTTTTACTGAGGTTGGACTTCTCTTGAACATATTGGCGACACAAAATATGACTTGACAACATTTGACTCAATGATAATACCCAAAACAAGCTGAAGACTTTCAATGAGGTTCGATTACAGTGAGACAAATGAATTTCCCAATCTGGACACAAATGTGATGGAGTGTCATGTTCAAGAGCGACATACTGTCTTTAATAATACAAATATAAAATATAGATTACTTTTCTCACTTTTCCCCCCACCATTACTGGCAAGTACCTCTTTATTTTTGTCCAGCTTGAGGAGGATAACATTTGCTTGTCATATAAGCTCATCCTTTGGATGAGTCCTCCTAAGTATTTTAAACGAACCCTAGGAAGAAGTGGTACGGTCCCGTTGTAATCGACGGGCCCTACATTGTTTAAGTTTTATGAGTCCAGTGTAGGGTTAACTCGATGTTATTTTCTTGTTTAAAGATTATGAAAACACACAAAAAGAAAACTCATTCAAATCTTTCAACATAAATTTTTAACGAGCCCGGAGAAAGTAAAACTCTATGTTTTCAATTTTTACGAAGTAAGAAGAAAAACATAGGTAAACTCCAAATATTATTTTTTTTGAATTTAGTCCCTCAAGCCTGAAAAAAAAAAAATAATACACCAAAGAAATCTATTGACCATTTCAACATCTTTATATACCCAAGTTTATTCAATAAATTATAGGATATGAACCAATTACATGTCACATATGTGAGAATGAATTATATAAGTTTAAGAGGGTTAAGATATCTGGATTTCATTGTGCAGTGGTTACATGGCCCGTGAGTACGCCTTACTTGGACAACTTACAGAGAAATCAGATGTATTCAGTATTGGAGTAGTTGTTCTTGAGATTATCAGTGGAAGAAAGAATTAGAGTTCGCAAGAACACATGGTGTTTCTCCTCGAAGAAGTATGGGTCATGTGAATCCGATCTCTATCGTAGAAATATCGTAAACGACCATATAAATATGATTCTTACTCACTAATTTTCTAAATTTTTTGTTAATGTTGATCAATTAGCAGACATGGAGACTGTATAAGCAATAGAGAGCATTAGAATTTATGGATCCGACATTGGAGGGTAGTTACTCATGTGAGGAAGTGATGGGAGTGATTAAAGTTTGTCTTCTGTGCACTCAAGGAGCTGCAACATTATGGCCATCAATGTCCCTTGTGGTGTCGATGTTGACGAGTGAGCCAGAACAAGGCCTGTTTTCCTAGATGTGGATAATGCGTCGAAATCTCACTAACTTCAACGTCCTATGGTTATTGATCTCGAAAAAAACATCTAGTAGTACAACAATTTCTTCTAGCACACATTGGGATAGCCATTCTGGAGTTGTCGATCTTTAGTTGGGATACTAATCTCACTTTCTGTTGTCATCACATTTAACTTTCTTGGAGTTGTGAATCAATTATTGAGATCTTAATCTTACTTTCTACTTGGTGTCATCATATTTAGTCCAGTGTGTCATAAATCGTTAAGTTTTATTTCAGTTTAATCTAGTTTTATTCCAGTAATTTATTACTGATGTTTACAATATAATCTATTAGCTTTTCATTCTCTGTCATAACCCAAGAGCCTAAGTGAATATTAGCCTGGTAAAATTTTTATTTGTCCAACCATAAATGATATAACGAGATCGTTCGTCATTGCAAAAAAAAAATAGGTATAGATAAGATGTGGTAATAGGTAAATGACAGACTTTCATTTGCACCATATAGATATAGCAAATAAGCAAATAATTGGCCGTGCATAAATGCTATATTTTCATCACATACCAACCAAGCTCGCTCTTTGTTTATTTCCTTCTGTTTGGACCAAAATAAATTCTTAATTAATAAAATATTTTTAATAATAATCCAAGATTGTATTATTTTCATTTCTTATCATAAACAATATTATCTCTTTTAGATTGCTCACGCTATCATGTGTGACTAGTCATGATCCAACTAACTGCTGCAGGCTCTACGTTTGGACGGTTTAAATTGTTTACTTTGGAGTAGACTACGGTTTTTTTTTTTAAATGAATATTTATCAGCCTTAATGGTATTCAATGGTTGTGTATAATTACATAAAAATGTGTTTATTCTTTGTTTAAATGGTTGATAATGTGCTTTTAATTCTTTGGAATTTCGATTTCTTTATTTACTTAAATTTAAATTTGTTAAATAATATTTATCTAATTATATTAAAAATTATATATTTTTATAGTTATGATAAGATAGGCCTCTTTACATTAATAGATGAAATTCTAGTAAATGACTTTCCTACATGTCTCTATATTTAAATTATTAAATTTACAAAAACCTTAATTATAAATTTACTATGTTGTCACCTAACAACGTAAAAAGAAGTGGAAATATTAAAAAATATTCTACTCACTTGGATCGAACAAGAATAACAACGAACCATTTTTTTTTGAGTGGATGGAAAAACAACTGAGTGGATCAAACAAGAATAACAACGAACCAATTCTTTTACTAGAAGGAACAACAACTGAGCACTTCTTTTAGTGAAAGGATTAAAGAAACGTTTTAGCTGCACGTGGATCATAATTGAATATGAATGTTTTACTTCAGCTTCTCATGGCAACATTAAATCTTTGTAAACGGTGACGCCCAGCCTTATGAAACGACCTGCTATTCACATTCTCCTCCACTCGCGTGATAAAAAATCCGAACAATCTGATAATTCATTCTTGCCTCTTCATCGATTCCTGATTAATCCGTTTCAACGTTAATTCCTCTTGCCAATATATTTAGGTTTTTGGGAGCACAATTTAGGTCTAGAGAATTAGGGTTTCGGGCTACGTAACTTTACTGCGTTGTCCTATAAATAATTGGGGCATGTTTTGCACTATGCCATATTTACATATATGAGTGATCCTGATGGATGGATTGGCAGGTTGGAAATAGTAAATTACTTGCATGTTACGGAGAGATGAGTTTGATCGTGATGGATGGATTAGCATGTTGGAAATAGAAAATTATTTGCATGTGCATGGAGACATGAATTTATTTAGTCTAATATTAGAAATCACGTATGAGTTTGTCAAGTTGGATACCAGGTTAAGTTACACTTTGTTATAATTTCATATTTAGTAATTGTGATCTTTATATACTTGTGATTGGTGTGTGATTGGTTGCATGTGAGAAATGTTAATGAATAATCCTTTTGTGTGTGAAATTTGTATTTTCTCGCTAATCGAAGGAAAAGCTAAAAGCTAAATTGAGAAGTTTATGAGCTGCCATAGTTGAGCTATTGTGTAGGCATTAGAGGGTTTGCAAACCCGTTCCCTTGGCAGAACCATCCATGCATATGTGGCTTGCATAGCCGGGAAGAGTAGCCTCAGAGCAAGACATATATTTAGTTATGTAAATCTTTTAAAAATTCAATGCACATAATTTTTTTTAAAATTCAATGAAGTTTATGGAGTTTTTCAAGAAAATAATCTAGACTCTTTATTATATCAAAATTTTCAAGCAAATAAATTTGATTCTTATTTCGTTATGCAAGATATCCAAACATAATAATTTTGAAAGAGCATAGTTACTTATCTTTTAATGCATGTTTGGAACCCTCCTTCTTCTCTCTTGGATTGATTCTACATGTATTTTTTCATTAGTTCTTATATTTTCCCATAGGCATACAACGAGTAGAATTAAGAAAATGAAATAGTTTTTTTAAATCCTAAAATAATTCCATAAATCACTCCATATATGAGATTTTTCCTAAATCCTAAAATCACTCCATAAATCATCAATAAATGACTCCATAAAACATATTTTTCTAAATTCTACAATCACCCAAAAAATCATCCATAAATATCTCATGTTTTTTCAAAGTGGATTTTCTTTTGCCTTATGAACAAAATACCACTTATCTATAGTTTTTCTAAAACTATGACTCATTAGTTCTAAAACTCATAAAATAGACCAGACTCCATAAAACATATTTTTCTAAATTCTTGAATCATCCATAAATCTCTCATGTTTTTTCAAGGTGGATTTTCTTTTGCCTTATGAACAAAATAACATTTATCCATAGTTTTTCTAAAACTATGACTCATTAGTTCTAAAACTCATAAAATAGACCAACTTGGGGAATATAATTTATTTACATAGAATAATATAAATTATTCTCTATATGAGAATTAAGAATTAATTCTTGAAATACTCTTGTAATTAAAAAATAGAAGAATATTCTTCTTATTTACTAGATTTTTTATGGTAGCTTATGCCAGAGATATTACAATTATGGTCCCAAAAGAGATAGGAAGAACATAGAGAGAGGGAAAAAAATCCCCCATTCTTGCCATATATGATTATGTTTAGTTTACCTAACCACCAAAATGATAACATGACTGAAGATAAATGTATGGATGGAATATGTATATCGAAAGACTACGTGATATACAAGAAGTATGAATTTAAAGAAAACAAGGCGTTGGCAGGAGATAAATATTGGACCTATACCCAAAACTAGCAAGACATTTCTTAGATTAAGGAGCTGTAAATCCATGAAATATTTTTTATTAGTTTCCTTGTAGGAAAGGAGACTAACACTTGGGGGGTTGAGGGCTACTAGAACTATAGTTCAACAGTTAGAAAGACTGTGGCAAACTCTATAATATTTGTAGGAATTCATCATATGAGACTTATGGATGTCATTAGCAAGGGCTAAGAGAGTATGCACTTTGTGAATTTATGGCTACTTTTATCATTTATGTGATTAGATAACTATATTCTCTATGAGTACTTACAAGGGTACTATGTTAAATGGTGGAACCTAGAATTATAGAAATGGTTGGTAGTTTAAAATATTGTGATAAAAATAATGTGATTACCATTCAAAAATACTAACTATATTCTTTAGTAAATACAACACTTCATATCAACTTGGGGCTAATAAAACCCCCAAGTTAGTCAAGCTAATAAACCACTCCTAAAGTGTTTTCTGCAACTAATAATTTTTCTATAATTAAAATATTGTGTGGATATTCCATTGTTTCTAAGAATATTGGTAAATTAAAAATTAAATAAATAATAATGATGATGAAAGGAAGAAAAGAAGAACATTGAGAATGATGTTATGTTTAGGGGGACTAGTATGTAATATTCCTAGAACTACATACTAATTTGGAAACATTTGGAAACATTTGACATCTTTGATTTTAATAACATGAAAAATATTATTAGATTAATGAGTTTGATGTTATTAGAAATGGTTAGTTTTCATTCACTTATCATCAAGAATAAATTGTGGATCGATTTGTAACTAATCCAATATTTTTCTTAGTAAATTGATCCAAATAAGATATCATATCATCGGGGGGTGAGACCAGATTCTAGGGGGTGAAAAAAACTTTATCGAAAGCTATATTTCATTATCGTATTTTTTTATTTTCCCTAGAGGTGGAGGTTTAGAGAGTATTTTCTTTGCACCTAAGGATGAGTTCAACCATTATTGAACTCATTATTGTTGGCCCCTCTATATGTGATTACTCATTTGTAAGGAGTTCATTAGCCTAAGAAATTCTACAATAGAATGAAGGAAAAGGTATAGGAGCCAAAGAGTTTTCCTCCCTCCCCCGTAAAGAACAAACATGGAGGACGTTGACAACAAACCCATATTGTTTTCTTCTTCACCAAAAATCTTGCCTTTACTCTATTTAGTGATTGCAAGAAGTATCACTGACATGGTTCGTTTTAACACCAATGTTATGGGCACTTTCTTAGCATTAGCCATATCATTTTGCATTTACATTGGTGCTAGAATTTCACTAGGTTTATTTTTGTTTTCCAAGATCTTTAGCGATTTTCACCATACATTATGTAATTGCATTTTTAACTTTATTTACTCTTTATTCAACTTGTTATTGAACATCGTAGGAACTTTGGACTAGAGGTGGGGTTTATATAATGTAGATTACCTTCAAGAATAGTTAAAATGTAATTTAACCCTCTTAGCTACATGGAGACAACAAGGTAAATGGCTCTTGTTTCCATCGGTTTTGTTTTTATCATGGGTAGGTTTTGAATATTTGGATTGATGTATTTCCATGTTTTATTTTGGATGTAACCTAATATGGGTTTTATGCTTTCAAGGCTAGTAAGGCTAGTAATTGGATCACTTTTTATTTCTAGTGTGCTACTTATTTGTGGGTTTTATCGATCATAGGTGTTTATACAAGCGTGTGAGGGGAATAAATATATGGTTTATTTTATTATCAAAAGGTTGGATAAAGGTAGTGTAATAGTAGAAGGGACATTCTTACTAAATTAATTGCTTTAATGGGCCTTCTAATATGATGAGCCTTCTAATCTGATGGGCCTCTTGCGTGAGGTTTATTCAACAAAATACAATATACTTTTGTCATTTAATCCAGTGGAGGAAGCATCATATCTACGCGTATATATATTCTATATATACATTCTTTAGATTTTATTTGAGCTTTTAGTGCATTGGATTATGTTGTTTAATTTATACCATGGTTTTTCTCTTTGTTAAACGCAATAATAGTATGGTTTTGCAAAATAGTAGTTATGGTATTGCATGTATTAAATGCAATATTAGTTATTAGTTATAGTTTTGAAATCAAATAATGCATTTAAAATAAACTATTAGTTATGATTATGATTTTACTTTTTCTTATGCATTTGAAAGAGAGTGCTTTCATCAAAAAAACATATAATATGTTGAATTTATTAAGGATTTTAATACGAAGGTGATAATGGGTAGAGAGCAAATCATCAGGGTAGAAAATTTTGAATTCTCTGGATTATCATTAGGTAATCGTGACGTTAGATTTTTTGATGAAGATAATGGTTGTATTGATGAAATCATGTATTTTCCAAGAATTAAATGATATTTTTTAAACTAATTTCTTTCACAGTTATAGATAAATGATTTATAACTAATGCTATGGAAAGAAAGTAGATAGTTATATATAACTATCATGAAAAGTTTCCAAATCAATATTTACATTGGACACCTTGGTTTACTAAGATATATTTCTAACCTATTATGTTTAGACAATGGTGATGAACAATGGGGAGGAAGGTTACTATGGTAGATAGTCATGCCATGAGAATATTGTGCTCTACGATCTCTTAGGTAATGTGTTTGAGAAACATCGAAACATGTCAAATGTATGGGCCTCTTGTTAGTAATGCTTGAATGAAAATTATCTTTACTTTGTAAAAATAACAACAATGAACAAGGTATGTAGTCCCTCATTTTCATTGAGTGAGGAGTGAAGTCCCTCACAAGAATTTTTAAATAATAATAATTATTATTATTAAAAAATATTGTTTTTTTTCTCTTACAACAATATTTCAGACAATATCCCCCTTTCTCAATTATGAAAACACTTATTCAATTATGTAATAATACTATACAGCTTCCCAATCTTCCATTCTTCTTGTGCCAACAACTTCTCCCCCTTTAACATCAATGAAAAATGGATGCTCCACTTTGACTTATGCTTCTACTTCTCTGTAACTCTTCTTATGTATGCAACTTTTATTAGTGTTTACAACTCTTCCTCTATTTTAAACTTTCATTAGTGACTGCAACTTCTCCCCCTTTCTTCTCTCTACCCTTATGTTTACATGTTCTCCTCCTTTGGTGATATCAACGGAAATATGTTTCTCCCCATAAACTTATGCACTTTTGTTAATTGAAATTCATCATTTACTTCACTTTCTTCACACATCATCTACTTTCTATATAATGCATACTATTCATTACTCCCTTCCACTTATTTTCTAACACTTCCATTTTTTTCGTAAGACCTTCCACCTCTTACTTCAATTGAAACTATAGTCTCTTTTACTAATAAGATATTAAACATATTACTCTCATAGAGGATTTTTTCTTTCTTTTATTTTATATCCATTCAATACTACACTTCCTATATTTACTTTTTGTATTTCACATCCTTTGGAATTGACTGTGAGATCATACCATTAATCAACCATTTGACCTACATTTAATAGATTGTGCTTAAGTCTTTCAACGACTAGAAAGTTTTAATTTATTGTCCTTCTATCATTAATATTGATTGTTCTATTTCCAATAGTCCTTTGTTTTTAATTATTTCCAATGATGATAGTACCTCCTTTAGCGTCCTTCACAGAGAAAAAATTTATTTTATCACTTATCATATGATTTGAGCATCCATTGTCTATATACAATTTTTTTTCTTTATCTTGAACACATAGAGCTAGACTACATTCTTCACATTACTCTTGCTTTCTTATCCATATCGCCACACTCTTATTTCTATTGATGATGTTGTATTATTTTCTTCCTTAATCTTGATACCTTAATATATTGTCCCTACATTCACAATTTCCATGTCTAAAATGGTTACACTTGAAACATTCAATGTGATCCAACAAGGGAGAAAATGCATTGAGGATCCTGATTCCATTATTGTAGGAATTTCAAATATAATAGGGTTTCTCACTAAGGTCTTATAATGTTAATTTTTTTATTCTTTATATATAATAATCTACTTTGTGTCTAAAATTAAGATAATAAAATAATATTCATTAACTAAATCTGAGTACCTTGATGTGAATAATTTTCTTGGAGGAATTGATCCATTTGAAGGAATTGGCTTGCTTTGGATTCTTGCTTGAGGAAGCTTAAAATTCTCTTTCTTTGTTACTCCATCACTACTTCTAAGGCTGATTTGATTTTGTTTTAACTAATTCTCACTTTATTTCATTTTGTTTTTGTAGCTATTTTTATGAATATTATTCTAATATTTGGCTTTGTTTCTCACTCTTCTTGACTCATTATTGGTTCCCTAAACACACTAACATAGCTCTTAGGGTCTTCTATATTTGATGTGTTTGCACTTGATTCTTCCTTGACATATTCATGATAATTGATGCCTATTTTAAGAAAATGGGATCTATGGATGCTGAGTATATTATTCAAGATTCCAAAACTCCTTTTGAGATTTAGTTTATCATATTCCTTTTCAAAATAATTTCTCAAGGAAATAATCTTATCTTCTAGATTCTCACTATTTCTTGTGTTTCTTCTAGCTCGCTTGTTACCACTTCTTTCAATTTTATTTCGTCTTCTAATTGATATTTAATAATGAAAACTATTTTATCTATTTTTTAAAGATCATGATCCTTATCTGTGTACTTTTGAAATATATTTTTCTAACATTTTTTTATTATTATGCGTCTCTTTATCTCTTCTAGGTCAGTTGAGAGCTCATCTTGAAAATATTTCTTACTTCCAATTTCTTCTTCTGTATTTATCTTCTCTTACTAGTTATCTTTATTTTTTTTATTAACAATTTTATCATTTAGGACTAGAAAATCATCTTCATAATAATTTCCTTCATATTTTTCCTAAGGACATGTCACAGCTAAAATGACCTTCATTACCACAGCTAAAAGAGGATGGAGGATTAACATTTCCTTTGTTGGTTCCTTTTAATATAGATTTCACCCAATCTAATTTCTCTTTCTCATTTCCGAAGGGCATGAGTAAAAATTATTCTTGATCGTCATCAATTTCATCTTCATCACTATTTTATATCTTACTTGGAATAGAAAATTATCTTATTAAGAGATCTTCCCTCCCCATTTTAAAGAAAATTTCCTCCATTTCTATGTTCTTTTTCATCATCACTATATTTTGATTTCCCATATGGACATTTTGAAGCATAATGACTAATTATATGACACATTAAACATGTTAATGGTAGCTTACCTTTATATATTTCTAGAACGTCTTTCTTTATTTCTCATGAATTGAGCTTCCTCTTTATCTGATTCAAGGATGGAGTGATCGTGATATTTATGTTCTTTTGTTTTCTTTAATGATTCGAAGGTTTATTCCTTTATCCCAAATTGTTTTCTTTCCTTTTATACTCTCATATGCAATGAATACTCCATGTAGTTCATCATTCTTTGAGATTTTTATAATCTTTCATTTCGTCAATAGCTAAAATATTATGGCCCCAATGGGAGTGTTAATGTGGTCAAAGATGGCACATTGGAGGAACTTACCGCCACCCCTTGGACATGATATGCATTTAAGTAATGGGGGAACATGGACTTCCCTCGCATGCATCGACATGTAAATCTCCAGTTCAAATTTTCGTTAATTATAGGTCTTATGAAGGATGTAGAATATTATTTTTGTGGTTTGAGTGGAGGTGAGGGTTGTACCTCAACCTCTTTTTGAATACATTTTTTTTGCTATGATAGTGGGGATATTTGAAATTGGGCATGAACGTACAATTAAGGTGGTTAGATGTGAACTTTTTGGCATATGAGGATGTTGTAGGCTGTAACAGATTTCCCTTGGAAAACAAGTCTATGTATGGTCATTTGGAACCTAGTTTTTTAGTGGTTGGTGAGGGCATCAATTACTTATCACAACGTGAAATTTTAGGCCAATTTATTTCTTCATATAACTATTTAACTAGGGCTTGTTATCTTGGTCTAAGGTGGTAGGGTTAGTGCTTCTCTATCTCGAGCTCATATCTCAGTCTCTAGATAGGAGTTGGGGAGGATCGGTTGCCTGGATGCATATTTTGTCCCATGCTTCTTAGATATTTAATGTTTAGACATGTGGTTATTTTCTGGGTAAATTAATTAGGGCATCGTTTTAGTAATTATATATATAGGTCAGTACGGCTCTTAGGGGTGGATTATCATTATTGTTTGTGAGTCTCAAGAACCTAGGGTTCTTGATTCTATTTTTGTGTGTGCTTTTGTTTAATGGTTTCGGTCTGTGGGTATGTTTTTGTAGGATGCAACAGAGTTCCCTATGATATCCATGAAAGTTCCCCTAATGAGTCCGAGGTTTGGGTATTGAGTTACAATGACAATTTAGTGGGTTTGAGGTTTGATCTTACAATGGGTGTGTCTGGTTTTTTATGTCATTTATTTGTAGGAAGAGAAATTTATAGTGGGTTATCAAGGTGTTATGCCCATGCCTTAGTTATGTCGCTAATAAAAGTAATGTGCTGTAGGCAATGGGGACGTGGAAATTCTTAGTATGGGTAGATGTGAGTGAGTCTCTTCTCTCATGATTCAACAACCATGTACTTCGATGATGCTCCACTAGATATAAGTTTTACCCGGATAAATCCCTCTTGTGGACAAGAGAAATCTACTTAGGATCCTCATGGAGAACTAGAAACAAACAAACATGAGAATATATATTTCCCTAAGCTAACAATTTTGAAATTACTAAAACTACGAGAAGAGGATGATTATCTTACATTTTCAACAAAATTCCTGATGAAGACCCCGCACTTTTTTCCGATGAAGATCCTCAATGCTTAGAAGAAAATTGCAACCATAAACATGAAAAGGATCAAAGGCATCTGCAATATAATAATAATCTAAAAACCAACTTAGCTTTATGATCAAGGATATTAGGAAATGAATTTGTTTTAATGAATATAAAAACACAAATAATTTGTTATGAAACCAACTCATAAAATAAAATAAAAGAGAGATCAACGACTTAAAAATCAGCCACTTCGAGGGGAAACCTCCTTTATGTTACATATGTGAAAAATTATTGGATGATACAAATGACAAAACCTCCTTTCTATATATAGGATTCCACGGGGTCACAATATAATCCTAGCCAAACTAACAAAAATAATGTAAGGGCACAACAATAACAATAATAGCTTTTATGGGGCACAATAATAACAATATGAGGGCTTGTTATGAAACCAACTCCAAAAATAGAATAAAAGCGAGATCAACGCCTTAGAAATCAACCACTTCGAGGGGGAAACCTCTAATACATTACATAAATGAACAATTCTTGGATGATATAATGACCAAAACCTCCTTCTATATATAGGAGTCAATGGGGCTACAATATAATCCTAGCCGACCTAACAATAATAATGTAGGGGCACAATAATAACAATATTGGGGTTACAGGGGTACAACAATAACAATAAGGGAGCTACACTAATAGCAATAAGGGACCAAACTAGTAATATAGGGACCTAACATGCCCCTCTCCTTAAGTAGCTCTGGGTGCTTCTGTATAAAAGTTTCATCCTCCCATGTAGGATCTTCAGTGGGTAAGTTCTTCCACTTGATGAGATACTCTGAAATTGATAGATTTCGTAGTTGTCGAGTTCTTTTTTCTATGATCGCTTTAGGTTCCAATATGAATTTTCCTTCCTCATCAAGTTCTGGCAATATTGTTTGAATTGGAAGATTTTCACCTATAACCTTCTTTAAGCATTCAACATGGAAAACTGGATGCACTCGCGAAGAAGTAGGAAGCTCCAATTTGTATGACATAGTACCAATTTTTTGTAACACCTTGTAAGGACCATAATAGTTTGACAATAATTTATTATCCTTCTTAGCTTGCTTTAGGGACATTTGTTTTTATGGTTATAGCCATAAAAATACCCAGTCTCCTACATCAAAACTTCTCTCACTGCAATGTTGATCTGCCTGTTGTTTCATTCGATTTTGTGCAAAATTTAGGTTATCCTTTAAGAGTTGGAGAACTTCTTGTTGATGCTCGATATGATCTTCCACTACTTGAACCTTAGAATTTTCTCTTAAAGATGATGTGATGGACAGTGGATGATATCCATAAAGTGCCATAAAATGGGGTCATTTTTGTTGCAGTATGGAAGGAAGTGTTATAGCACCATTTAGCGAGAGGTAACCACTTGACCCATTTTTTTTGTTTATCAAATACAAAACAACGAAGATATCCTTCCAAACATTTATTCACTATCTCAATTTGACCATCGAATTGAGGATGATAAGATGAGCTATGAGCAAGTTGAGTACCTAAACAAGAAAATAACTTCGTCCAAAGATTTCCAGTAAAAATTGGATCTCTGTCGCTCACAATAATCTTTGGGTTTCCATGTAGCTTTTGAATTGTGTCCATAAATGTAGTAGCAACTGTACTTGCTTTAAATGGATGAGATAATGCACAAAAGTGTGCATACTTGGTAAGTCTATCAACTACCACCATGATGACACTCTTTCCTTCAGACTTGGGTAAACCTGTGGTAAAATCCATTGAAATATTCTCCCAACATTGACTTGGAATGAATAAAGGATTTAGAAGACCCGGGATCTTAATTTTCTAAACTTTATTTTGCTGGAAAACTAAACATTCTGCTACAAACTTTTGAATATCAAATTTAAGGCCATCCCAAAAAAATCATTTCTTCACCCTGTGGTACGTTTTTAAAAATCCTAAGTGTCCTCCTAAAGGAGAAGTGTGCAATTCCAAAAGAATATTTTGTTTTATTTGGGAATTCTTACAAAGATATAAGCGATATTTGTACCATATGGAATCATTTTTCCAACTAAATGTATCAAATGTACTAGGATCTTTCTGCAACATTTGAATGAGTGTCCACACTTCTTCTTCCTTCTTCCATTCATCCCTTGCTTCGGTTATCCAATTTTGTTGGATAATAGAAACTGCACAAAGTAATGTTGCCACCTCTTCATTCTTTCTTGAGAGTGCATTTGCAACAACATTTAGCTTTCCTTTTTTGTAGATTATTTCAAAGTCATAACCCAACATCTTTGTGACCCATTTTTTCTGCTCTTCTGAAGATAGTCTTTGTTCCAAAAAGTGTTTAAGACTATCATGATCAATTTTTACCTTGAATTGTATTCCCATTAGGTAAGGTCTCCATTTCTTTAGTGCATGTAGTATTGCTAACATTTCCTTGTCATAAATAGCTTTCTGGAAATACTTTCCTTTGATTGGACGACTTTCAAAAGAAATGGGTCTTCCTTCTTGCATTAAAATAACACCAATTCCATTTCCTGGGGCATCACATTCCACAATAATGTTTTTTATGAAGTCTAGTGTAGCTAAGACTGGTGCTAGGCACATTGCCTCTTTAAGATGTTCAAAGGCCTTACTTGCTTCAGGAGTCCATGAAAATGGATCTTTCTTCAATAATGTTGTTAGAGGTGCTGCAATTCTCCCATAATTATTAACAAACTTGCGATAATACCCTGTCAACTCGAGAAATCCTTCCAACTACTTTATGGTTGTGGGGACTTTCCATTCCTTAATGGATTTAATTTGTTAGGGTATACCTTAACACCCTCGTGAGATACAATATGACCCAGATATTCCACCTCTTGTACTCCAAACAAACAACTGGATGTTTTTGCATATAATTTTTTATCCCGCAATAGTTTTAGAACCCTGTCAACGTGTTGAATATGATCCTTCCAAGACCTATTGTAGATTAGTATATCATCAAAAAATACTAGCACAAATTTTTTAAGGAAGGGTTTGAAAATGGCATTCATCAACCCTTGAAATGTAGAAGGTGAATTGGTAAGGCCAAAAGGCATGAACAAAAATTCATAATGACCCTTATGAGTTTAAAATGTTGTTTTCAGAATATCTTCAGTCTTCATTCTAATTTGATGATATCCTGAATGAAGATCCAACTTGGTAAAATAAATTGATCCATGTAATTCATCCAATAATTCATCAATCACAGGAATGGAAAATTTATCTTTAATAGTGATCTTATTGAGCTCCCATTAATCCAGAAACATGTACCATGATCCATCCTTCTTGTGCATCAATACTACTGGAGTAGAGAAAGAACTTTGACTAGGTTGAATTATACCAACCTCTAACATTTTTGCAATCATACGTTCAATTTCGCTCTTTTGGACATTAGGATATCTATAAGGCTTGATGTTTGTAGGAACAATTCCTGGAATCAAATGAATAGCATGATCATGATCACAAATAGGTGGGATTTTTTTGGGATTTTCAAACACCTTGGAATGATTGTCCAAGACTTTTTGGAGATCTGCAGAAATAGATGATTTTGATGTTGGAAATTTTAGTGAGAAAAATTATGCAATTACGCCTCGTTTTTATTTCTTCAGAAGCTTTGTCATCACATTAGAGCTTATTATCTTTCCTGGCTTCCTTGCGATACCCTGTAATTCAACTTCCTTTCCTTTTGAAAAAAATTTCAAGAAAATTTCTTGAAAATTAAAAGCTACAGTCCCCAAATATTGTAACCATTGTACTCCTAGTACAACATCAGCGCCTCCCATTGGAATGGAAAGCATTGGACTATTCAATACATATTTCCCCATGGTTAGCTTGATATTATGGCATTTTCTAGAGAAATTTATAGTTCCTCCAATTGTAAACAATTCAATTTCTTGGCTACCTTACAATGAATAAAATTATGGGTACTACCAAAATCAATCAACACTATTACATTTTTCTTCTTGATATGTCCTTCTATATTGAGAGTTTGAGGAGTGCTAATTCCTTCCAATGCATTACACGATATGGTCGGACTCATTTCTTCCTCTTCTAAGGTTGGTTCCCGGTGTATATCCTCTTCTTTTGAAGATTCATCTTCATTTTCTTCTTCCTCTTCACAATCTATGTAAAATAATTTCTTCTCAGCACACTTATGATCTTTAGTGTATTTGCTATCACAACTATAGCAAAGCCCTTTTTCTCTTTTTTCTTCCAATTGTTGTGGTTTCAACATTGTAGGTTGTGGAAGTGTAGGAGTAGCAACACTTCCATCTTTATATATGTGAGTGGTAGGATTCCTTGTCGCCATAATTTTAAATTCAATTTTTATTTACAAAATGAATGCCTTTTCTAATGAATTAGGTTCCCAAATGTGAACTTCATGTTGGATGTTATCCTTTAAATTCCCTATGAAGACATCAATATTGTGTTCCTCTGGAATATCAGTTACCCTTATATTCAATTTTTGGAAGTCCTCAATGTGCTCCACCACTGAACCCTTTTGCTTGAGTTGGCTAAATAAGGTATTCGTTTTTTATCCTCATAATGTGCTATCATTTCCTCTGTAAAAATTGACCAAGTGACAATTTTTTTACGGGAGTAAAGCCATCGATACCATACAAATGTATTTTTTTCTAAATGTAAAGTTGCAATGTGTACCTTTTGTGTGTTTTGCACATTATTGAGATCAAAATATTGCTCCATCTGTAGTATCCATGTTACGGGATCCTTTCCATCAAAATTCCTCATATCCATCTTTTGAATATGTGTAATGTTCCCAATTTTTAGCCTCAAGCTAAAAGGAACATTATAGTTTTCATATTTTCATTTTGTTTAATAAAATGGGTAAGGAGACAACTTAACCCCTTTTGATGGAGAAATAACACTCCTTTTGTGAAAGGAGGAATAATAAAGTAGCTGGATTGAGCACCACATGGTGTGAACAGGATTGGATCATGCTTGATCTAGTCATTTTGACCAAGTCAACTAAAACTGTCTAGGTACATTGAACCTACTTGGACAACACAGTTTTAGTCGAGGCTCCACTTGCTTGAGATAGAAGCAAATGTGAATGGCACCCATGGTGAGAAGAGTTCATTTTCTTTATAAGGAGGAGATGGCAGCCCATTTTCATTATGCATTAGCTTATTATTTTCATTGGGTCTGCAAAGACTTGCATCCTCGGGCTGTTTAGTAGGGTGTTCCCGGTCGGGAATCCCTGCCTCATCCTCAAGGAAGGAGATGGTTTGAGCTACATTTCCTCATTCTGGCATTTGGACAAGCTTATCCCTTCAGCTACAACATTATTTCTGCAGCAGAAAACATTGTGTTGCTAGGTGCAGCAACAGAGGAACTCATAGAGTCATTCTTTGGATTGTTCTCTAGTGGAGGTATTGCATATTCTTCGAAGGAGAAGTAGAGGATAATCCTGAGCTTCATTTCAGATATTTGGCATGAGGAAAAACAATCACCATCTCTCACAGCACAGTCTAGGGCAGAAACTGCGTTATTTTCAGAGGCAGTTGCTAGGAGAGCCATTTGTTCTTAGCAGGAAGAGTATTTTTGAGTGATAGGGATCAACCCTTTTCTTGAGAGCATTATCAGAGGAGGGCATGAGTATTTCACATCTGCCATAGCCTCATTATCATTTTTATTTAGTTGCAGTGACAAGTCATTTGTCACATTGTACATTTTCTGACATTTCTAGCAATCTCTCCTAGATTGGCTAGAAATCTTGTATTGGAGCCCATTCTTCTATTCTTGGGAATTTCTTGTATATTTTAGTCATATTTCTTGTATGAAAATCTATAGAAGTATCTACACTCCTAGAGACAATTATGTCATTGCTTTTCGGCATTTTATGCAGTTGCTGCATCTCTTGTATTTCATGTATTAATCTTTGGAGGTTGATTCCCATTGCATGAGAGGCTTATTCCTCATGATATTTCTATACAATGTTGCTGATATATTAATTTAAATGGTGGCTGTAATATATCTCATCTTATTTTTCATTCATATTTGCAGAGTTTAATGGTTATGTTCATATATTGCTATAAGCTCACTCTTTGAGCATTCTTTAAGGGATCTAGTTTGTGGAGATCTGAATAACCTAGCTAGAGTTTTTTCTTTGGGCTCCACATCTGGAAGAGAAGGTTTTTTTGAGTTAAAAAGGGGATCTTGGACTCCTTTCTACTTATTTTCACACTGCCTTCCTTATACAGCGTCCTTGAGGACCAGTTTGCAGAAATTCCTGAAAAAAGGAATATTACAGTGGTATCAGAGCATGATCTTTGGCTCAGCCTATGGCTTCAAGCCAAAGTGCTAAATCCATGAAGGAGGAATGTTTCAAGCTCTATATACAGATTCTACAGATGTCCAGGTAGCCTCTGGATCTCATCCTTTTCTCAAAGATGACATATCCAGTAAATTCCCCTGCAGTCAATCTTTGGAATAGAATTTTGATATTCCTGAGAAGGGACCTTTACAACTGTGCAGCCCAAGATAAAATTCCATTAGAAGGAGAAGCTCCTCGTCTAGAAGAGGAGATGTACAGAGAAAACAAAAAAAGAGGAATGCCGGAAGAGGGTTTGAAGATGGAGCAAGCCCTAGATATTATTATGATGGGTGTGAGCATTCAGCCAGACATGTAGATCCATAACACAGTTCTTTGCCCACTTGCACTGTAGGAAGAATGGAGGAAGATGATGAGGCCATTGGAGCAGCAGTGCTGCAACTCAATGGTATGGCTCATGATTGTTGGTTTGAAACTTATGTTTCTTATTGTCATGCAAATGTATATGATGGATTCACTAAGGGTTTGGTGAAGAAGTTTGAGGAAAGTCAATGTGAATTATCCTATATCATAACTTCAAACACTTTGCATGCATTGGGTGGAATGATAAAACCAACTCCATTCCTTACTTCCAAAAGGGATGAAAACATGTATGATGGCTTACCAAGGGCAAGATCCCTATTATATGAAGGGCTCTCTTCCATTTTTGATGACATGGAGGTACTTCCTTCAAGAGATGACCAAAATCTAGGGTCTCTCCTTGATGATGAGGTATTCTCATTTATTGGTGAAGAGAATGTGCATAGAAGAACCCACAGCGCTATATCATTGGAGGAAGATCTATCACCACATGGAGATGAGAGAGGAGCCATTTCTTCCATGGGAGGAGTCCTTGTTTCTATGCAAGGGGTTCCAAGTATTCTAACATGTGGGACTCATGGCACAATTCCAGAGTCATTTGTAGGAACTTTTTGGGATTGTGAGATGGAGGAGGAAGAAAAGGATAAGCATCAAGGGTTGGTACACCCTTATCTATTCCGGAAGGTTTTTTCACAAGGGATAAAGACTGTATAGTGTAGTGAAGAGAGGGACAAATTAGTCCTCGTATACATATAGTCCACTCTTGATCTTGATGTCTCACTATATGGAGGCATTCCACCTAGAAGGCCACCTGATTTGGAGTTGATGAGAGGCATCTTGTCATTTGGTTCACCACTCTCGGATTTCGGAGAGGTGGAGACATGGGAGGAGTCCAGCACAGCGCAGAGAGTTCGGGGTAAACCCAAGGAGGAGAGATACACTCTCTCATTTTCAGTATCACCCACTCTCATCAGTTATATTGCGCTGACAGAGTTTGCTGCAGGGATGGAGGATTGCATCTTCATGATGCAGGTTGACTGCTCCACAGATTTGGAGAGGGACAGGATACTTCGTTTGAGGGAGGACTCCTTCACACATGGGAGTAGATGAAGGTTACTCATGCCTACACTGACTAGGATTGGGAGATCCCTTCTAGATGACAGCTTCTCATGGGAGGCTAACTTCCCAGGATCACCATTATTGTTTGAGCATGAGAAGCTACATGATTGGCATGGCAGCATTTTGGAGGATGAATTTTGCATGGGGGATGTCAAAGCATTAGGCAGCAGCGTGAGGGGAGAATTACATTGCAGATTACCAGCGCTGTCTATGAGGAGGATTGATCCATATGGGAGGTCTCAGCTTTTGGTAGAGTGCTCCCAGGATCTTGGTGCATGCATGATTCCTGATGACCAAGAGGGAGATGACAGATACATGGTGGATGATATGGTCATATTTTGTTATGGCAGAATCTTCTTAGCTAGAGTTTCTAGTCTCAAGGATAAACCATTGCATGCAACACATGAGGACTTTCTAGCTATGCACTTGGATGCATATTTTTCTTTGCTAGAGGAGTTCATTTTGGAGGGAATTCAGCATGATCTATGTCAGCATATGGACAGATGCATAGCCCGGATATTTTGGAGAGGTTTTCACAACCATTTCCCTACTCATTAGAGGTGAGGGAGAGCATTCAGATGAGCCATTTCAGCTCAAGGACCAGAGTACATGGTAAAGAAGGTATATGCTTTCATTTTGATTTACCTATATTTACTTTATATGAGCAGCCTGATGAGCCAAGGATGATCACATCTCCTTATGCTCCTTATTATGATGTACTTGTGGCCCACTGCAGCAATGGGAGTGGTTATTTTCATGATGGTTTGTGGGGGAAGCCACATGCTTCTTGGTGTGCACCACTGGCACCAATTTCTACTTTCATTTTTTCACCTTATGGGATGTTTGTGGTAGCAAACAAGTGGTTGGGAAGGCACTTGTTGTTTTTAGTTTTTATGCAGGTAAGAGGTGCACTGCGTTGGTCCCATGAATGGAGCAGTGACCCACTCTCTAATTGTCTTATGGAAGCTTGTTTTTATTGCATGTTGCCTCCTTGTATTGCTGATGCTTATACATTCACAAGGAGCACTATTGTGAGAGTGTTGTATCTTTTGGGATAGCTCATTGGGAGCACGACTCTCCCCATTGTACATGCTTTTTATTTCATGAGACACCATGGGTAGACCATGATTGCCACATTACTACTTTTCTCTTCTTGTGGGAAAAACCACTTGGAGAACTTGAGGAGGCACTTCATGGCTGTTTTTCTTGATGGGGAAGCTTGGGCCATTTTTGGAGGCCATACCCTTTCAGCCCAAGGATAGAGGCAACCCCATATGTACCATAAATGGAGGGAGAAACATCTTGGGAATCAAAAGCCCAACTCTCCATTCAGCCCCAACACATTGCATATACCAGAGGTTGAGATTTCTATTTGGATGATAGCATGGATGAGAGGATCATCATTGGGGATAAATTTTACCCATGCATGTCATCACTCCTACCTTGAGGAGGCCATAGCACAGAAAGAGGGTTTCCACCTACACCTTCTATCTTTCCATGATGTGCACCATTCTGGTTTGCATACTTGGGAGGGATCATTGGAGGACAGATTTGTTGCAGGATATTTTGAGCAGTGGTGGAGATTTTTGATGAGGAGGCCACAAGAGAAAAGGGGGAGGAATTGTGTTCTCTATATGCAGTTGCTTGAGGACAAGAAACATGTGGGAGGGGAGGACTGTAATGTTCCAAATTTTTAGCCTCAAGCTAAAAGGAACATTATAGTTTGCATATTTTCATTTTTTTTATTAAAATGGGTAAGGAGACACCTTAACCCCTTTTGATGGAGAAACGACACTCCTTGTGTGAAAGGAGGAATAATAAAGTAGCTAGATTGAGCACCACATGGTGTGAACAGGATTGGATCATGCTTGATCTAGTCATTTTGACCAAGTCAACTAAAACTGTCTAGATACATTGAACCTACTTGGACAACGCAGTTTTAGTGGAGGCTCCACTTGATTGAGCTAGAAGCAAGTGTGAATGGGACCCATGGTGAGAAGAGTTCATTTGATTTTTAAGGAGGAGATGGCAGCCTATTTTCATTATGCATTAGCTTATTATTTTCATTGGGTCTGCAAAGACTTGCATCCCCGGGTTGTTTAGCAGGGTTGTAGTGTTCTTCACCCAAGGGTGTTCCCGGTCGAGAATCCCTACCTAATCCTTAAGGAAGGAGAGGGTTTGAGATAAATTTCCTCATTTCGGAATTTGGCCAAGCTTATCCCTTCAGCTACAACATTATTTCTGTAGCAGAAAACGTTGTGTTGCTGGGTGCAACAATAGAGGAACTCATAGAGTCATTCTTTGGCCTGTTCTCCGGTGGAGGTATTTCATATTCTTTGGAGGAGCAGCAAAGGAGACTCCTGAGCTTCATTTAAGATCTTTTGCACCAGGCCAAAAACTCACCATCTCTCACAGCACAGTCTAGGGCAGAAACTGTGTTATTTTCAGAGGTAGTTGTTGGGAGAGCCATTTGTGCTTAGCAGGAAGAGTGTTTTTGAGTGAAAGGGATCAGCCCTTTGCTTGAGAGAATTATCAGAGGAGGGCATGAGTATTTCATATCTGCCATAGCCTCATTCTAATTTTGATTAAGTTGCAGTGACAAGTCATTTTTCACATTGTACATTTTCCGACATTTCTAGCAATCTCTCCTAGATTGGCTAGAAATATTGTATTGGAGCCCATTCTTCTATTCTTTGGCATTTCTTTTATATTTCAGTCATATTTCATGTATGCACATCTATAGCATCAGCTACACTCCTAGAGACAACGCTGTCACTGCTTTCCGGCATTTTATGCAGTTGCTGCATCTCTTGTATTTCATGTATTAATCTTTGGAGAGGTCTGCAATTGCAAAAGAATATTTTGTTTAAGCTGAGAATTCTTACAAAGATATAAGCGACCTTTGTACCATAAGGAATAATTTTTCCAACTAAATGTATCAGATGTACTAGGATCTTGCTGCAACTTTTGAATGAGTGTCCACACTTCTTCATCATTCTTCCATTCATCCCTTTATTTGGTTATCCAATCCGGTTGGATAATAGAATTACATAAAGCAATGCTTCCACCTCTTCATCCTTTCTTGAGAGTGCATATGCAACAACATTTAGCTTCCCTTTTTTGTAGATGATTTCAAATTCATAACCCAACATCTTTGTGTCATATTTTTTCTTCTCTTCTAAACATAGTCTTTGTTCCAAAAAGTATTTAAAATTATCGTGATCATTTTTTACCTTAAAGTGTCTTCCCATTAGGCAAGGTCACCATTTCTTTAGCCCATGAGGTATTGCCAAGATGTCCTTCTCATAAATAGATTTTTGTAAGTAATTTACTTTGATTGGACGACTTTCAAAATAAATCAGCCTTCCTTCTTGCATTAAAACGACACCAATTCCATTTCCAGAGGCATCACATTCCACAGTAATGGTTTTTGTAAAGTCTGGCATAGCTAAGACTGGTGCTAGGCACATTGCCTCTTTAAGATGTTCAAAGTCCTTAGTTGCTTCAGGAGTCCATGAAAATGCATCTTTCTTCAATAATGTTGTTATAGGTGTTGCTATTATCCCATAATTATTAACTAACTTGTGATAATACCTTATTAACTTAAGATATCCTCGCAAATTCTTTATGGTTGGGTGGACTTTCCATTCCTTAATGGATTTAATTTTGTTAGGGTCTATGATAACACCCTCCTGAGATATAATACTCCACCTCTTGTACTCCAAAGAAACATTTGGAGGTTTTTGCATATAATTGTTTCTCCTCCAATAGTTTTCGCACCCTGTCAACATGTTGAACATGATCCTTCCAAGACTTGTTGTAGATTATTACATCATCAAAAAATACTAACACAAATTTTCAAAGGAAGGGTTTGAAAATGGAATTTATCAACCCTTGAAATGGAGAAGGTGCATTGGTAAGGCCAAAAGGCATGAAAAAAAATTCATAATGACCCTCATGAGTTCAAACTGCTGTTTTCGGAATATTTTCAGTCTTCATTCTAATTTAATGATATCATGAATGAAGATCCAACTTGGTAAAATAAATTGCTCCATGTAATTCATCCAATAATTGATCAATCATAGGAATGAGAAATTTATCTTTAATAGTGAGTTTATTAAGCTCCCTATAATCTAGACACATGCACCATGATCCATCGTTCTTGTGCACCAATACTACTGGATCATAGAAAGAACTTTTACTAGGTTGAATTACACAAACCTCTAACATTTCTGAAATCATATGTTCAATTTCGCTCTTTTGGACATAAGGATATCTGTAAGGCATGATGTTTGGAGGAACAATTCCTACAATAAAATGAATAACATGATCATGATCAAAAATAGGTGGGAGTCCTTTGGGAGTTTCAAACACCTTGGAATGATTTTCCAATAATTTTTGGAGATCTCCAGAAATAGATGATTTTGATGTTGGAACTTCTAGTGAGCATAATTGTGCAATTACACCTGATTTTTATTTCTTCAAAAGCTCTGTCATGACATTAGATCTTAGTATCTTTCTCGAATTCTATGCAATGCCCCATAATTCAACTTCCTTTCCTTCCGAAAAAATTTCAAGAAAAATTCTTGAAAATTAAAAGCTAGCGTCCCCAAATATTGCAACATTTGTACTCCTAGTACAACATTAGCACATCCCATTGGAATGGAAAGAATTGGACTATTTAATACATATTCCCCCATATTTAGGTTTATATTATGGCATTTTCCAGAGAAATTTATAGTTCCTCCATTTGCAACCAACACTTGACACTCTAGTGTTGTGTATAGGAAGTAATTCAATTCCTTGGCTTCCTTACAATGAATAAAATTACGGGTACTACCCGAATCAATAAACACTAAATTGCCTTTTTCTTCTTGATATGTCCTTCTATCTTGAGATTTTGATAAGTGGTAATTGCTGCCAATGCATTACAGGATATGGTCAAAATAATTTCTTCTTTCTCTGGGGTTGGTTCCTGGTGTATATCATCTTCTTTTGAAGTTTCTTGTTCATTTTCTTCCTCCTCTTCATAATCTATGTAAAATAATTTCTTCTCAGCACACTTATGACCTTTAGTGTATTTGCTATCACAACTGTAGCAGAACCCTTTTTCTCCTTTTTATTCCAATGGTTGTGGTGTCAACCTTGTAGGTTGTGGAATTCTAGGAGTAGAAACACTTCCATATTTATAGATGTGAGTGGTAGGGTTCCTTGTCACCATAGTTTTATAGTTAATTTTTCTTGCCAACTTGAATTCCTTCAATGAATCAGGTTCCCAAAGGTGAACCTCATGTTGGATGTTATCCTTTAAAGTCCCCATGAATACATCAATCTTGTGCTCCTCTGTAATATTAGTTGCACTTATATTCAATTTTTGGAAGTCCTCAATGTGCCCCACCACTCAACCCTTTTGTTTGAGATTTATCAATTGGCTAAAGAAGGTGTTTATCTTTGTATCCTCATAATGTTCTATTATTTCCTCCGTAAAAATTGATAAAGTGACAATTTTTTTACAGGAGCAAAGCCATCGATACCATAAAAATGTAATTTGTTCTAAATATAAAGTTGCAATGCATACTTTTTGCATGTTTTGCACATTATTGAGATCAAAATATTTTTCCATCTGTAGTATCAATGTTACGGGATCCTTGCCATCAAACTTCCTCATATCAAAATTTGGAATATGGTGGGTCTTTAATCCAACATTAGAGTTTATGAAATCATGATTAACATTTATTTTTTTCTCATCATGAGTTTCCTCTACTATATTTTCACCATCAGGAATAATTTTTTGTATCAACTCTGTCAAAACTTCCTTCAAAGATTCCATGTGTTCTTTTAGATCATTATTCATGTCTTCCATATTGTCTTTCATTTTTTCTTCCATTTCATCCATATTAAATTCCATTTCATTCTTCAAACCATCCATCTTAGCTTCCACGCCTTTCTTTAAACCATCCATATTTTTCTTCCACGCCTTTCTTCAAAAATTCCATTTCATTTTTTGTTTCTCCTTGCGAGATCAAAATTTGTTGCACTTTCTCTTATAATTTTGATATATCATGTTGCACTTATTCCTCTTCATGAGTCATAGTAGAGCCTTATGATGGTTTAATGTGTGTTGAATTCTTTTTAGGGGGAATTTTAGAACCCAATACGGATATCTATGCTTCAATATGCCCTTGGAATCACTTCAAACTGATTTTTCAAACACGCCTTATGCAGTTTGAAAAACAATACACCCATTTTTCTTACTTTTGAAGAGATATATATTGAAACTGATGTATCTCCGTAATTTCAGATCCTCGAGATTTTATCTTCAACCCTTTTGTAGCCCTCTAAATCTTCTTTCCAATGCCACAGTCTGACCTGATTTGGATTCTTCACGAAAAAATTATGGCTCATCTCCCACGATGACCTAATTATGGACTGGTTTAGTAGAGAGATCGTGTACGACATGCCACGTGTAACTATTTTCTCCTTCGGCTTTGAAATTGATACAAAGGAACTACAGTCCATGTACTTTCAACCAATTTTGACAAAATTTCAACCTGATGCTCAGAGAGAGAGTTGTAGAAATCTTCCCGATATCACCTTCAGCAAATGGGAGTCGAGAACTGCCAAAAACCCTTACGCCCTGAGATCATATCTGAAATATTACGAACCAAAATCTATAACTTTTACATGAAGTTCCATAATATTTCTTTACAAATGAGTTTTTTGTTTAGGATCTGAACCTTCATAGAAAAACATTTATAGCGAAAATTCCATGATGACCTGTTTGAAGAAGCGAAGCCCTAGAATGAAAATCTCTGATACCAAATGTTATGTAACCAGCTCCAAAAATAGAAGAAACGAGATATCAACGCCTTAGAAATGAGCCACTTCGAGGGGGCAACCTCCAATACATTACATAAATGAACGATTCTTGGATGATACAATTTACAAAACCTCCTTTCTATATATAGGAGTCCATGGGGCCATAATGTAATCCTAGTGGGGCCACAATGTAATCCTAGCCGACCTAACAATAATAATTTAAGGGCACAATAATGACAATATGGGGGTTACAAGGGTACAATAATAACAATAACGGGGTTACACTAACAATAGTAAGGGACTACACTAGTAATATAGGGACTTAACATAATTCACAATTCCAAGAAAACAATACAATGAGGAAACGTATCCAAATTTATTATTTATGGATAAAAGAGAAATCTTACAACCAAGCCTTGATGTCATATAGGTTCCTCCCAAATGCCTCCAATATTCCTCCTTGGTTAACAAGATTTCAAATCCAAGATTACAGCACAAGACTACCATAAGTGAGCTCCTTTAACCCTGAAGTCTCAACTCAATTTATAGGAGAAACTGAGGATTTTTCAGATCCACTAAAGATGGGTGAGATACACAAATGAGGGGATTAGGGTTCCATGATCCAAGGGAATTAGCTCCATGATTAGAGGGATTTTGCTCGAACTAATATGAATCAGAGGCTTTTAGTTGGAATATATGCACCCGACTATGCTTCTGTATCTTACTTTTATTTTTTACTTTAGTTTGAGTCAGTTGCATAGTTTTTAATGGAAAACAGAGCGCATAACTGCGCAGGGAATCTTAATAGTGTAGTAATTTATAGGGTAAGTTACTTAGATCAAACACTAAAGGTCACCGCTCACAAACAGATCATGGATCAGTACACCAATATTTGACGTGGTTAAAACCCTCCAAGAGGAAAACAGTCCATGAGCTGAGCCAATGTGGCCACTTCAGGCAAATTATTAATATAAAGAAATAAAATTTACATAAGCTTCTCTCATAAACAGTCACCGGAGAAACGACCCTCCATGCTCTTTAAATAAAGATCATGGACCAATCGGGTGTCATGCCATGGATCAACTATCGGTAATCCCGAGGAGAGAATGAATCGTCGAATCACTACATAGCATGATTGTCAGATTATAAATTACAAAAGTACATAGTAAATAAACACACTTTACCTAACTCTATGCTAGACCAAGTTATACTTAACTATTTCTTGTGTTGAAATATCCTGACATTCCCCTTAAGAAAAACTTGGGATAATATTGAAGGGTTACAAAGGTGACACAATATCGAAGGAAGGAGGCATCGTAACCTATCCCCCTTAATAAATGCTCTGAACTCCAAGCATAGATCGAAGTTTTGTAAAATTCGCTTCTATGAGAGCCCCTCTAAAGATATCAGCAACTTGATCATTGGTTGAACAATACTGCACTGCAAGAACATGATCATGAATGAGCTTTCTGATGAAGTGTATGTGGAGCTCAATGTGTTTCATACGTTGATGCTAAACTGGATCTTTACATATCTGAATGGCACTCTGATTATCACACCAAAGTGTAGTTGGATGATGTTGATGAAGACCAAATTTAGACAGGATCTAATGAAGCCACATGGCTTCCTTGTTGGCTTCAACTGCATCACGATACTCGGATTTTGCTGAAGAAAAAGAGATGGAACTTTTTTTATTACAATACCATGTAATAGGTCCTGAACCAATAGTGAAGAGATATCCTGCAGTAGACTTTTGATCATTAGGGTCACCAGCCCAATCAAAATCAGTGAAACCAACCAACAATGTAGAATGGAGATGCTCCTACACTGTAATGAATCGTGAACTGAACTGTACCTCGAATATATTGAAGTATTCTTTTAGATGCTTTCGAGTGAATTTCATAAGGTTGGTGCATAAACCGAGCAACAAGACCAATGGAAAACAAAAGGTCAGGACAGGTATGGGTTAGATACAAAATATTACCAACAAGTTGATGATATAAGGTAGCATCAAATTCAGGGATAGTACAAGTGACTGAAAGCTTGAATCCAGACTAAAAGGGAGAAGAGGCTGGCTCACAGTATTCCATGTGAAAGTAGGGTAGAAGATCACAAGCATACTTGGACTGAGAAAGGGTAATACCTTCTTTGGATTGCAAGAATTGAAGACCAAGGAAATAATACGAGTGTCCCTAAAATCTTGTCATTTAAAAATTATTTTTTGAGGCTAAAATTCACATGGTTTATATGGTTGGGATCAGTACTAGTAAGGATAATATCATCAACATAAAGAACAAGGATGATGAAGGACTTACCCAATTTCTTGGTTTAGGCAATGTTGTTAGAATGACACCTAGAAAAGCCATTATCTAAGAGAAAGCAATCCATTTTTTCATACCAAGCCCGAGGAGCTTGTTTGAGATCATAGAGAGACTTTCTAAGGTGAAAAACAAGGCTAGAGTTGTTTCGAATAAAGCTATGGGATTTTTCCATGTATATTTATTCATGCAAATCTCCATGTAAGATGGCGGATTTAACATCCATTTGATGGACTTCCCATTTAAAGCAGGAAATAAGGGAAAGAACAAGGTGGATAAAATTCATTTTGGCAACAAGGGAGAAGGTTTCAGTATAGTCAATGCCTTCAACTTGTGAAAATAATTTAGCAGCAAGACGAGCTTTATGTTTATCCACTTTTCCATCTATTCCAAACTTTGTTTTGTAAACCCATTTGCATCTGATAAGTTTTCTTCCCTTTGGAAGAGGAACAAGATCCCAAGTATCGTTTGCCAATAAGGAACGATATTCTTCATTCACAGCTTCATCCAAATATGAATGACATGAAGCTTCTTCAAAGGTGTCTAGATCAAGATTTTATGCAACTTGATCCAATAAGGAAAAGTCTCTTTCGAACTAAGAACGTGTACGACGAAAATATGAAAGATCACCTGAAAGAGAACCTGCTACATCCTGAGTAGAGCAGACCCATCTAGGAAGTTGTGGAGCTGAAGGAACATCTTCAAGAGGAGGAAGCTTTTCATCCTCTCTGTCATCATACGAATTAGAATGATTGCTATAAAAAATAGAAGAGATAGAGAGAGGTGGTACATATGTCGAATCAGGCTCGTAGGCCAAAGGTGGCACACCCACCGAACTAGGCTCGTAGGCCAATATATTTTCATCAAATTTTACATCTCTTCTAATGATTATATTTTTGGATTTTGGTTGAAGAAGTCTATATCCTTTTCACTCTTCCAAAAAAAATGCATTTTTCACTCTTAGGTTCTAAGGCTTTATGTTTCTCATTGGGAATATGGGCCCGAGCTTCACTTCCAAAAACATGAAAGTGACTTACATCTGGTTTGATTGAGCTCCAGGCTTCTTTTGGAGTGATATTCCTTAAAACCTTAGTAGGAGTGTGATTTACTATGTAATTTGCACAGATAATTGCTTCTGCCCATAAATTAAGGCTAAGTCCTTTAAATTGAAGCATACAATTAGCCATTTCTTTTAGAGTGTGATTCTTCCTTTCATCTACACCATTTTGTTGTGGAGTATACGGAATAATATGTTGCAATTGAATGCCATGCTCAGTGCAAAAGTTGATAAATTTTTTGTGAACATATTCTCCTCCATTGTCAGATATTAACTTAAGAATGTGATGTCCAGATTTTTTCTCAACAAAGGCCTTAAAGGCCAATAACATGTTAAAAACTTCACTCTTGAGTTTTAAGAAGTATACCCAAGTGCATGCGGAAAAATCATCAATCATGATGAGGTTAAGAAGTACTTGAAACCATGAGAAAAACAACGGAAGTGGACCACATAAATCCTTGTGCACAAGCTCCAAAGAGAATGAAGCGTGCCAAGAGGCACGTTTTTCAAAACAATCCCGATGATGTTTTCCGAGTACACATCTGGAACAAACACCATCTCGACAGGATACGATAGGAAGACCTATCACCATATTTTTCTTACATAGAGTTTGAAGAGAGCAATAGTTTAAGTGACCAAATTGCTCATGCTCAAGTTTTCTCACTTCATCATTATGAGCAACAAAAATGAAGGGAAGACATGATGACCCAAAGTTGTCAAACTTATACAAACTTGTGGAATCATCAACCAATACCCGTGCTAAAATATGTCTAGGATCTTTGAGGTCATATTACATCATCATGGTGAAATTATATTGTTTTCCTTCACCTGAATGGGTTATCTGATAAACAGATAGAAGGTTGCAGGACAATGTAGAAACACATAATACATCATTAAATTGACTATTATCTAGATGAATGGTTCTAGACCCTACAACACTAAGAGATCTATCATCACCAACATAAATATTTTTGGTGTTACAATCATTTAAAGAAGAAAACATGGCTTTATTTTTTTCCATGTGGTAAGAGGCTCCAGAATAAATGAGCCACTCATGAGAATGATAAGAATAAGATACATTTAATGCATAACCAGATGTTGATGCTTGAAAACCACAAACAGAAAGTGCCATTCCTGAAGATGAAGGTGAAGAGTTCTCCAAGTTGATGTTGTGCTTCTTCATTGCTGCTTATAAGGCTTCCATCTTCTTAAAACATTTGGACTCTATATGGCCATCACGATTACAGAAGTTGCAATGTCTATTTGTCTTCTTCCATTTGTTTTTATTTTCCTTATCATTTTGTTGAGTTTCTCTTTCAGTTTGTGGTTGAAATGGCTTAAGACCCTTGTTTGGTTTAGGACCATTATTTTTAGGATGCTGCTTCTTAGGATTATTTTGATATGGTAGCTGTTGGGCTGCTAAGGCTTTCTTAGAAGAGTTTCCTATATTAACAAAACCAAGGTGTAATATTTTTTCTTGTTCTCTTATCAAAGAATCGCAAAAGGCATCAAAAGAGGGGTTCTTGTAGGCTATTCCTTGAGAAATGATGGCTTCTATAGTGGAATGGAAGGTGGAAAAAAATATAGAGTATGCAAGGCCAAGCTTAGCAAGAATGGAATAGATAAGGCTACCATCTTCCTTTTTGACCTTACAACCTTCTAAAAGAAGTCCAAGGGTCTTGAATTTGGACAAAATATCTTCAATAGAGGAGAAATTATTGGGGTCCAAGTAAGCAACTCATTTTCAAGCTGATGGGCCCTGATTTAATTTTGAATGCCAAAAACAATATTTAGCTTTCTCAAGGCTGCATCAAGTGTGTCAATTTCTAGGATATGAAATCGAAGATCTTGAGAAATGGACATTCCTATCAACCCTCGCGCTTGATCTTGTTTATTTTTCCATTTAGCAACTTTTTCTCCATCGGTAGGTTTAGTTTCTTGTCCTATGGCTATTCTATAAAGCCCTTTAATTCTAAGTAAATCTACCATGTGGGGTAGCCATTGGAAATAATTGGTGCTGTTAAGAATGACTGGGCATGCAATTTCCATTTTGTTTAAAAAAAACTAAATCTAAAAAGGCTGAAACTAATAGCTCCAATGGAAAGATATCGAAAAATTAGGCCGATTAAAAAAAAGGTGGCTCGAAAAACGGCTTCCGAATGAAGAAGTTATGCCTTTTTGAAAAAACGGTGTTGTAGATGCCGAATAGTTATGAGAATGGATGAAATTTGATGATGAAGTTCTAATTTAAAAAAATCCCGCCCCTTTAACAAAAATATTTTTAGAAAAAGAAGCTTGAGTAAGAGACTTGAACCCAAGACCTCTATTCTCATAAACTAACTTTACACTAAGTGAGCTACTAAAAGGATTATGTAATTGTTTGAAAGGAGGAAGGGGGGTTTTTTTTTGCCCCCCCCTCTTCGATGTGCATGCTTTTTCCTGCAAAAAAACACAAAATCCATGCAAAAAAAAATCAAACCTTACGGAAAAATATTAGATTTTCGGTTAGCCTTACTGGCAACTATATATTTTTCCACTATTTTTTATTTCCCGAGATCGTACAAAGACGTCGGGAAAGGGCATACATAGCAAAAAAAATCCCGTCTTCCTGATTTTGATTTGCCGAGATCACACACAGCGCAGAGAAAAGAGCATACACAGAGAAGAGGGTATAGATCCAGCAATAAAAAATATAAACCGACAGAGGGAACTGAAATAAACAAAGGATTAATAAATATAACTGCAAAACAAATACTTTATACCTCTAGATCTAAAATGACATAACTTGGGCAACCAGAAACCTTATTTCATGAAATGAAAGGGTTTCCTCACTGTAACAGACGCTCCGGACACAACAAAGTAGTTCTCTAGGCCCAAAAAAGTTCAAAAATAGTAGATCTAGAAAACGACAGTCGTATGCAATCAAACTAGCTTCGGATTTTGATCAATAACGGATGCGGCCCTCAAAATATCTCTGATACCATATAGGAATTTATAGGGTAAGTTCCTTAGATCAAAAACCAAAGGTCACCACTCACAAATAGATCACAAATTAGTACACCATTATATCACGTGGTTAAAATCCTCGAAGAGGGAAACAGTCCACGACTTGAGCCAACGTGGCCATTTCAGGCAATTTATTAATATAAAAAATAAAGTTTACATATGTTTCTCTCATAAACAGTTACCAGAAAAATGACCCTCCATGCTCTTTAAATAGAGATCATGGAACGATGAATCGGGTATTAAGTCACAGATCAAGTGTCGGTAATACAGGAGAGAGTGAACCGTCGAATCACTACATATCGTGATCGTCGGATTATAAGTTACAAATTTACATAGTAAAGAAACAAACTTTACCTAACTCTATGCTAGACCAAGTTATACTTAACTATGTCCTATGTGTCAGAATATCCTAACAAGTTGTAATAGCGCATGCACATGAAATGACTGTAAAAAGTGTGCAAGCCATGTTTAAGAGTTTAAAGAGTCATTTTACCCAAAATTCATGACTTGGTTAAGGAAAATAAATGTTTGAATTGCAAGGGAGTATGAGTATGGATGGTGATAGATCCATTTTGACTATTAAGTGCCATGGTGAAAAAATGATGTGTAACAAATTTCCCCCTAAAGTGCGAACTCTGAGAAGTATTTAAAAGATTGAAGTGCTTTATCATACCAAGGATTGGATCAGAGACACCGGGTCGAAACCTGCAAAAAACATTCAATGCAAATATATAATCATTGTTGAGGTAGGCATTCCCATACTAAGAGTAAAAACTAACTCTATGTATTGGTACAGAAATAACCTAGAATTACATCAATAGTAGACACAGTATGGACACAAATATTTGTCATGAATTGGTCTACTCAAACATGAAACATAACTCCTCGCAACCTGGATGGATGAAACTAGATCCAGGGTCTTGATCTCCATCCCTTGAACTAGTATGAATCTAACCATGTGATTGAATGTGTCGAAGTCGAACATGGTAGAAACCACCTGATTACCGGTCAATAATGAAAATCGTTAACAAGTGCGAGAGAAACCACCAATAATGACAATGGCTCTCAAGGTACTTTAGTACAATATATGAAGTGTGAATGAATGACCTGTAGTCGAACACTCATAAAGTTGCTCGATTGAAGGCTAATGATGAAAACCTGTCATCAAAGGTGAGAAACCAGCTGTTAGGGCATGTAGATTTCAAGGTACTAATAAGGTTTCTAGATCAACTTCCTAGATAATGAGTTGAAGTCGATAGGAAGTGACCTATCGTAGGAGGGCCTAGGACACAAAACTTATTATGTCAAGTTGAAGGAATGTTTTTGCAAGGACTGACTCAGGGATGGTCAACGTGAAAGGAAACGAATATTTGCGAGTGAAAAATGAACTGAGGTTGAAATTTCTCTTGAACACATAATGACACGATAATTGACTTGGCAACATTTGAATTAAAGACAATACCCAAAACCAACTGAAGACTTTCAATGAGTTTCGATTAGATGTATGAAAAAAATATTACCCAACCCAGACACAAGTGTGAAAAAGTGTTGTGTTCAAGAGCGACATGCTGCTTTAAAACAAGTATAAAAGATAGATTCGTTTTATCAAATTTTACCCCACCATTACTGGCAAGTACCTCTTTATTTTTTTCAAACTTGAGGAGGATAACATTTTCTTGTTTATATAATCTCATCATTCAGATGAGTCATCCGAAGTATTTTTAACGAACCCTAGGAAGGAGCGGTTCGGTCCCATTGTAATTGATAGGTCCTGCACTGTTAAATTTTAACGTGTCTAGTGTAGGATTAACTTGATGTCGTTTTCATATTTAAAGATTTTTTAAAATACATAAAAATAAAACTCAATCAGTTATTTCAACATAGATTTTTAACGAGCCCGGAGAAAGAAAAACTTGGTGTTTTTCAGTTTTAGGGAGTTAAGAGAAAAACATAAGTAAACTCCACAATGTTCTTTTTCGTAAATTTAGTCCCTCAAGCTCGAGAAAGGATAAAATGATGCAGGAGAGAACTCTATTGACCATGTTTAGTCAATGTGTACCTTTTTCGTAAATATTCTAGTCCAATCCGGAAAAGGGGTAAACTTATACTGAATAGACAAATGTTCATTTAAATTAACGAGTTCGAATAGTCAAGTACTTAGCAATCCTTTCATGTTTAGAGACTTTGAAAATGGCTTAAAATAGTACTGATCCAAAATGGATTCAGTTTTTCCTCCAAATCAAGGTCTTCAAATGAATATTAAAATAGGATCAAGTTGAAGTGCTCGTCGACAGGATTCCAACGGTGTGAACGGCGCGTAAAACTGAGTTCGTATGAAGAAGTTGTGGCTAGTCAAAGTTTATGACAAATTAGGGAAAAATGACAAAAAGTCAAAGTCAAAGTCAACAATCAGTGAACGGTCAGGATGATGTCAGCAAGACACGTGTCATCCCAAGAATACGCCACATGTCTAGGGTGATGTCAGCATATCATGACGTGTCGGAGTTTGATTGGTTGTAACGGGCCAATCCGGGGCTAACACGTGGCAACCCGGATTTTGCCCAATATGACCTCATTTCAAAAAATTTAGAGATCATGGAGGATCGAACCCTTGACCTCCCAGAATTCCAAATATCTCACTGGAGTCCGCTCACCGGATGAGCCACGGTATCGCTTGGTATTTAATATGAAGATTTTGTATTTATGGTTGAATCGGATTTCCGCCGAAAAATGTCGGGACAGTCGGAGTCAAACCCACGACCGCCAGAACCTTATAAATGTTTTTAAATGACCATGCATATATATTTCCATATATATAACATAAACCAACAGAATGGCGGAAGGGTCGGGTGGGGGTTTCGAACCATCGATCCACCAAAACACATATTGTTAGGTCCCTATATTACTAGTATAGTCCCTTATTGTTGTTAGTGTAACTCCCTTATTGTTATTATTGTACCCTTGTAACCCCCATATTTTTATTATTGTGCCCTTAAATTATTACTGTTAGGTCGGCTAGGATTACATTGTGGCCCCATGGACTCCTATATATAGAAAGGAGGTTTTGTAACCTGTATCATCCAAGAATTGTCCATTCATGTAATGTATTGGAGGTTGCCCCCTCGAAGTGGCTCATTTCTAAGGCGTGAATATCTCTTTTCTTCTCTCTTTAGAGCTGGTTTCACAACATTTGGTATCAGAGCTTAGGATTCTAGGGTTTACCTACTCCAAATAGGTCATCGTGGCATTTTCGCTGTAACGTTTTTTCTACGAAGGTTCAGAAGTGAAAATTTTTAGGGTGCAAAGCCAAAATCCTGAGGAAAGTCATCGCAGAATTTAAAAGCTTCGTTCGCAACATTTTCAGAGATATGATCTATGGAAGGTAGGGCTTTTTGCAGGCTCTTAAATTTCACTTAAACAGGTCATCGCAGAATTTTCGCTATAAATTTTTTTCTATGAAGGTTCAGAAGCTGAAATTTTTAGAGAGAAAATCCAAAATCCTGAGGAACATCTTCGAAAAATTTTAGGGCTTGGTTCATAATATTTTCCTAGATATGATATGTGGAATTTAGGTCTTTTTCAGGCCCCTGAATTTCATCTCAAAGAGTTTATCATGGGAAAACCTTCATAACTCTTTCTCTGAGCATCGGATTGGAATGTTGTAAAAATTGGCTGAAATTACACGAAATTTAGTTTCTTTTCTATCAATTTCAGAGACAAAGAAGGAAACAGTGAAACATGGCAAGTCATAAAATTATGCTATATAGAACTAGTCCATAATCGGGTCATTGTGGGAGATTGGACATAACTTTTCCTTGAAGAATCCAAATCAGGTCAGACCTGTGGCATTCGAAAGAAGATTCAGAGGGTGACTACATGGCCAATTTTTAGATATTGAAGATCGAAAATCCCAGAGATAATTCAATTTCAATATCGAGTTCCTCAAAATCAAGAAAAAGGTGTGTATTTTTTTTCAAATTGCATAAGTCTTGTTCGAAAAATCAGTTCTAGTTGATTCCAAAGGCCTATTCAGCATAGCTATCAGTATTGGGTTATAAAATGCCTCCTAAAAAGAACTCAACACCCATTAAGCCTTCAAAAGGCTCTACTATGACTCATGAAGATGAAGATATGTAACATGAGATATCAAAAGTCCATGAGCAAGTGCACCAAATTTTGCTATCGCAAAGAGCAACAAAAATTGAAATGGATGGTTTGAAGAAAGGCGTGGAAGCTAAGATGAATGGTTTGGAAGCTAATATGGATGGCATGGAAGTTGGCATGGAAGCTAATATGGATGACATGGAAGATAAAATGGAAAACATGAAGAATGATCTAAAAGCAAACATGGAAGGTTTGACAAAGTTGATATAAAAAATGTTTCCTAATGGTGAAAATATAGTAGAGGAAACTAATGATGAGAACAAAATAAATGATAATCGTGATTTCATAAAATCTAATATTGGTAGGAAGAACCACCATATTCCAAATATGGATATGAGGAAGTTTGATGGCAAGGATCCCGTAACATGGATACTACAGATGGAGCAATATTTTGATCTCAATAATGTGCAAAACACACAAAAGGTACGCATTGCAACTTTACATCTAGAACAAAATACATTTGTATGGTATCGATGGCTTTGCTCCCGTAAAAAAATTGTCACTTGGTCAATTTTTACGGAGGAAATGATAGCACATTATGAGGATACAAAGGGCAACACCTTCTTTAGCCAATTGATAAATCTCAAACAAAAGGGTTTAGTGGGGCAGCACATTGAGGACTTCCAAAAATTGAATATAAGGGTAACTGATATTCCAGAGGAACACAGGATTGATCTCTTCATAGGCACTTTAAAGGATAGCATCCAACATGAAGTTCGCGTTCTGGAACCTGATTCATTGGAGAAGGCATTCGGGTTGGCAAGAAAAGTTGAATGTAAAATTATGGCGACAAGGAAGCCTACCACTCAATTCTATAAAGAAGGAAGTGTTGCTACGTCTAGATTTCCACAACCTACAAGGTTGACACCACAACAATTGGAAGAAAAAAGAGCAAAAGGGCTTTGCTACAGTTGTGATAGAAAATACACTAAATGTCATAAGTGTGCTGAGAAGAAATTATTTTACATAGATTGTGAAGAGGAAGAAGAAAATGAACAAGAAGAGGATATACACCAGGAACCAACCCAAGAAGAGGAAGAAATGAGTTCGACCATATCGTGTAATGCATTGGTAGGAATTACCACTCCTCAAACTCTCAAGATAGAAGGACATATCAAGAAGAAAAAGGTTATAGTGTTGATTGATTCAGGTAGTACCCATAATTTTATTCATTGTAAGGTAGCCAAGGAATTGAATTGTTTCCTATACCCAGCACCAGAATGTCAAGTGATGGTTGCAAATAGAGGAACTATAAATTTCTCTGGAAAATGCCATAATATCAAGCTATCCATGGGGGAATATGTATTGAATATTCCAATGCTTTCCATCCCAATGGGAGGTGTTGATGTCGTACTAGAAGTACAATGGTTACAATCTTTGGGGACGGTAGCTTTTAATTTTCAAGAAATTTTCTTAAATTTTTTTTGGAAGGAAGGGAAATCGAATTACGGGGTATCAGAAGGAAGCTAGGAAATATAATAAGCTATAATGTCATGACAAAGCTTATGAATAAAGAACAATGAGGCGTAATTGCACAATTATGCTCACTAGAAGTTCCAACATCAAAATCATCTATTTCTCCAGATCTCCAAAGAGTCTTGGACAATCATTCCAATGTGTTTGATACTCCCAAAGGACTCCCACCTATTCGTGATCACGATTATGCTATTCATTTGATTCCAGGAAGTGTTCCTCCAAACATTCGACCTTACAGATATCCTTATGTCTAAAAGAGTGAAATTGAACGTATGATTGCAGAAATGTTAGAGGCTGGTATAATTCAACCTAGTGAAATTTCTTTCTCTGCTCTTGTAGTATTGGTACACAAGAAGGATGGATCATGGTGCATGTGTCTCGATTATAGGGAGCTCAATAAGCTCACCATTAAAGATAAATTTCCCATTCCTGTGATTGATGAATTATTGGATGAATTACATGGAGAAATTTATTTTACCAAGTTGGATCTTCGTTTAGGATATCATCAAATTAGAATGAAGACTGAAGATATTTCGAAAACAACATTTTGAACTCATGAGGGTCATTATGAATTTTTGGTCATGCCTTTTGGCCTTACCAATGCACCTTCTACATTTCAAGGGTTGATGAATTCCATTTTCAAACCCTTCCTTAGAGAATTTGTGCTAGTATTTTTTGATGATATACTAATCTACAGCAGGTCTTGGAAGGATCATGTTGAACATGTTGACAGGGTGCTCAAACTATTGCGGGAGAAACAATTATATGCAAAAACATCCAAATGTTTCTTTGGAGTACAAGAGGTGGAATATCTGGGTCATATTGTATCTCACGAGGGTGTTAAAGTAGACCCTAACAAAATTAAAGCCATTAAGGAATGGAAAGTCCTGACAACCATAAAGCAGTTGCGAGGATTTCTCGGGTTAACAGGGTATTATCGCAAGTTTGTTAAGAATTATGGGAGAATAGCAGCACCTCTAACAACATTATTGAAGAAAGATGCATTTCATGGACTCCTGAAGCAACTAAGGCCTTTGAACATCTTAAAGAGGCAATGTGCCTAGCACCAGTCTTAGCTACGCCAGACTTCACAAAAACCTTTATTGTGGAATGTGATGCCTCGAGAAATGGAATTGGTGTTGTTTTAATGCAAGAAGGAAGACCCATTTCTTTTGAAAGTCGTCCAATCAAAGGAAAGTATTTACAGAAACCTATTTATGAGAAGGAAATGTTAGCAATACTGCATGCACTAAAGAAATGGTGAACTTACCTAATGGGAAGACACTTCAAGGTAAAAACTGATCATAATAGTCTTAAACACTTTTTGGAACAAAGACTATCTTCAGAAGAGTAGCAAAAATGGGTCACAAAGATGTTGGGTTATGACTTTGAAATAATCTACAAAAAAGGGAAGCTAAATGTTGTTGCAGATGCACTCTTAAGAAATAATGAAGAGGTGGAAGCATTACTTTGTGCCATTTCTATTATCCAACCAGATTGGATAACCGAAGAAAGAGATGAATGGAAGAAGGACGAAGAATTGTGGACACTCATTCAAAAGTTGCAGCAAGATCCTAGTACATATGATACATTTAGTTTGAAAAATGATTCCTTATGGTACAAAGATCGCTTATATCTTTGTAAGAATTCCCAACTAAAACAAAATATTCTTTTAGAATTACACACTTCTCCTTTAGGAGGACACTCAGGATTTTTAAAAACTTACCATAGGGTGAAGAAATAATTTTTTGGGATGGCCTTAAATCTGATATTAAAAAGTTTGTGGCAAAATGTTTGGTTTGTCACCAAAATAAAGTTGAGACAATTAAGACCCCGGGTCTTCTACAACCTTTATCCATTCCAAGTCAACGTTGAGAGGAGATTTCAATGGATTTTATCACAGGTTTACCTAAGTCCGAAGGAAAGAGTGTCATCATGGTGGTAGTTGATAGACTTACCAAGTATGCACACTTTTGTGCATTATCTCATCCATTTAAAGAAAGTACAGTTGCTACCTCATTTATGGACACAATTCAGAAGCTACATGGAAATGCAAGGGTTATTGTGAGTGACAGAGATCCCATTTTTACTGGAAATTTTTGGAAGAAGTTATTTTCTTGTTTGGGTACTCAATTATCTCATAGCTCATCTTATCATCCTCAATCCGATGGTCAAACTGAGATAGTAAATAAATTCTTGGAAGGATATCTTCGTTGTTTTGTATCTAATAAACAAACACAATGGGTCAAGTGGTTACCTCTCGCTGAATGGTGGTATAACACTTCCTTCCATACTGCAGTAAAAATGACTCCATTTATGGCACTTTATGGATATCATCCACCATCCATCACATCATCTTTAAGAGAAAATTCGAAGGTTAAAGCAGTGGAAGATCACATCGAGCATCAAAAAGAAGTTCTCCAACTCTTAAAGGACAACTTGAATTTGGCACAAAATCGAATGAAACAACAGGCAGATCAACATCGCAGCAAGAGAAGTTTTGATGTAGGAGACTGGGTATTTTTACAGCTACAACCATACAAACAAATGTCCCTCAAGCAAGCTAAGAAGGATAATAAATTATCGCCAAAGTACTATGGTCCTTACAAGGCGTTGCAAAATATTGGTACTATGGCATACAAATTGGAGCTTCCTTCTTCTTCACGAGTGCATCCAATTTTCCATGTTTCATGCTTAAATAAGGTTATAGGTGAAAATATTCCAGTTCAAACAATATTGCTAGAACTTGATGAGGAAGGAAAAATCATATTGGAACCTGAAGCGGTCAAGGAAACCAGAACTCGACAGCTACGGAATCGATCAATTTCAGAGTATCTCATCAAGTGGAAGAACTTACCCACTAAAGATTCTACATGGGAGGATGAAAATTTTGTACAGAAGCACCCAGAGCTTCTCAAGCATTGAGGACAACACTTTTTTGAAGGAGAGGGGCATGTTAGGTCCCTATATTACTAGTATAGTCCCTTATTTTTGTTAGTGTAACTCCCTTATTGTTATTATTGTACCCTTGTAACCCCCATGTTGTTATTATTGTGCCCTTAAATTATTATTTTTAGGTCGGCTAGGATTACATTGTGGCCCCACTAGGATTACATTATGTCCCTATGGACTCATATATATATAAAGGAGGTTTTGTAATTTGATTATCCAAGAATTGTCCATTCATGTAATGTATTGGAGGTTGCCCCCTTGAAGTGGCTTATTTCTAAGGCGTTGATATCTCTTTTCTTCTATTTCTGGAGCTGGTTTCACAACACATATATACAATGTCATCACAACAAGTGCGATGACCAAGATGCCGAGCGATGGAGCTTGGTAAAACATGCCACTGAAAACTTATTTAAATCGGCGCAGAGTTGAAGCATCCCAAAACCACCAGTGCGTAGTCAAAGGAAGTTTTATGCAAGGAAGGTGGTTTTCAAAAAGGCAAAGGTGGTTTTGAATTTCTCCAGGGGGTCTGGAGGTCACAGTGGCGAAATATAGGCAATTTTATACTCGCTTTACTCGAAATTTCGATCTCGTCGCAATGGTGAGGTCCATTTTCTCATTTGAGCTTCCGTTTTTGAGCTCATACCTATAAAATAATTTTGAAGGCAAAATAAAGCGGTTAACACTGGAAGCTAAGGACCAACAGACGTAGCCAAGATGTCTGGTGAACTTCGTTATTAAATTTTTTGTGTTGATGAGTTTGAATGTGTTTTCATTTTCTTATGTTGTTTATGTTATTCACAATATTATCGATCTATTGCACTAAATAACATAAGCTTCTCACATAGACGTCAATAATACCTTTTTAATGAAAATAGATAAAGTGGTATGAGAGCTTCAGGTTAATTTTTAAAGGTTTGAAAATGTCATGTGAAGATTTGAATGCTTACTAGGTCAAAGTTTAAATGAAGAGAAGGAGAACTTGTTGAAGCAAATCCAAAGATTGGAAGGTTGTTTTCACAAAAGAAGATGACGGATGAACACATATTCAGATCATAAGCTCAATTCTTGGACAACTTCATGACAATACGTGCAATGGTAGAAGAGATGTATAATGAGTTTAAAAAGGGCAAAGGTGAAGGCACTTCATTACCTACACCAGAAAAAGAATCAGGGGAAAAGCCTCGTCCATTACGTCCACCATCTCCTCCATCATCACTATCATCGTCATCATCGTCTTCTTCTCATAAATCTAGTTCTTCTGAAAAGAAGAAGAAGAAATCCTCTTTGATCAAATTAGATGTAAAATTTGATTTTCCAATTTATGATAGTGAGCTTAAAATTGAAAAGCTTGAAAATTGGATAAGAAAAATTGAAGGGTATTGCAGGGTAGAGAAAGTTTTTTGAGAAAGAAAGAAGATCCAGCTTGCTAGCCTTCATCTTGGAAGAACCACACTTGTTTGGTGGGAGGGCAAGACACAAGCAAATCTACAAAAACATGGTAAAATAATTTCGACATGGAATGAATTTGTTTCTTCTATTAAAAAAAAAAATTATCCTTTGTCTTATAGGCAACAAGCTATGATGATTTGATAAACATTGCGTCCATTAAAGGGTCAAAGTGTGCAAAGTTACACTCAGGAATTTCGTAAAATATCTTTAACACTAGGCATATCATTGGACTCACTAGAAACATTATTGAAATACATAGGTGGCTTACATAGTTATTTGAGGCATACCATACTTATGTTTAATCTGACTAGATTAGATGATGTATCAGTTCAAGAAACTCATCTAGAAGCTAGGGGTAAAATTGTATCTCATGATGTTGGAAAGTCATCTAAATCTACTGAAATCAAGAATAAAGAAGAGAAGAAACAAAAATGGAAGGGAAGGAAAGAGAAAAATGTGAAGAAAGAAAAGCCTACATGCACTCATTGTAAGAAATAAGGACATGATGAGGCACACTGCTGGGAACTGCATCTGAAGCCTAAAAATTTCGTAAATAAAGAGAGAAAGAATGTTGCTACTATGCAAAAGGACTTGGGATCAGATTCAGGAGACGAAACAAAAATTACAGCTACAGGTATAAAAGGTAAAAATTCTAAAGCATCTACAAGTACTTCTTCGCATTCTATTGATAATGAAAATGATGAGAGGAAAGGAAATGAGATTTTTCATATTAGAGTTGTTTCCAAGCATACTATAATTGATAGTGGCTCTCAAGTTAATTTAATTGCCGAATAAATTGTAAATAAATTGGGTATTGAAACAAAACCTCATAAAAATCCATACCCATTGGGTTGGGTCTGTGATAAAAATAAACTATAGGTTACGAAACAATGAAAACTTCGTTTTTCAATTGAATCAGAGTTTGTAGATGAGGTTGAATTAGATATAGACCCATTGGATATATGTGGAATTGTACTATGGAGTCCATACTTGTATGATAGATATGATGTCTTCTATCGAAGGGAAAATAAGTATCAACTCACTAAAGATGGGATCGAATATGTATTAAGAGCTCATAAACTGAAAGATAACTACTCTCTCATAAATTCAGGACAGATGAAAATAATTATAAATTCAAGTAAAATTTTTTTACTTATGATTGTAAAAGCAAAGGACCTTGATAAACCAGATTCTTTTCAAGGCTTTAATCCTAAACAGAAAGCAGATTTAGTTAAAGTTGTTTATGATTATGATATTTTGTTTCAAGAGCCTAAAGGGCTTCCTCCCAAGCGACAGATAGAAAATGAGATTTATTTGCAGTCGGATGCTCCTCTTCCTAATTTTGGAAGGTTATCAGCTCTAGCGAATGCAGAAATAAAGAAGCAGGTACATGAATTGATCGATCAAGGGTTTATTCGACCAAGCACTTCCCCATGCAGATTGCCTATTGTGTTGGTACGTAAGAAAGATGGTTCGTGGAGAATGGGCATTGGTTTCCAAGCATTAAATAAAATAAAAATAAAGAATCGTTATCCTCTTCCTTGCATTGATGATTTATTAGATCATTTTAAAGATGCAGTTTGCTTCACTAAGTTAGAATTGCGAAGCGGCTACCATCAGATCAGGGTTTCAGAACAAGATGTATGGAAGACTACTTTCAAAAAAAAGCAAGGGCTCTATGAATGGATGGTTATGGCTTTCGGCTTGACCAATGCTCCACCTACATTCATGCGTGTCATGAATGATGTTTTGAGGCCATTCATTGATGATTTTGTAATAGTCTACTTAGATTATATTCTTGTTTTTAGTAAGACATGGGATGAACATATAAAGCATGTAAAGCGGGTTCTAGATGTGTTAAAAAGTGAAAATCTCTATGTAAAACTGTCAAAATGTGAATTTGGCAGGACATCTTTAAATTACTTGGGTTATATTGTAGGGGGTGGTGAATTGAAGATAGATCCCTCTAAGGCAAAGTCATTGTAAATTGGCCTAAGCCAAATACTGCTACAAAATTTAGAAGTTTCTTAGGGGAAGCACAATACTGGAGAAAGTTTATTGCCAACTTTTCTTTGATTGCAGCTCCTCTACATGCTTTGACAAGTGTGAAACAGGTGTTTCAGTGGGGAGGAAAATAGTAGAAAGCCTTTGAAACATTGAAATAAAGGATCAATACAACGCCAGTACTAGCACTGCCAGATCTTCAGCCACCATTTGAGATCGAGACAGATGCAAGTGAATATGCCATGGAGGCAATGTTGATGCAACACAGAAAGCCTGTATGCTTTCATTCTGAGACATTCACATCAGCGGTAGTTAACTATCCTACATACTATAAGGAGTTATATGCATTAGTACTAAGTGTTAAAAATTTGAAACATTACATAATGCGAAAAGAAACAATCATACATATAGATCATCAACCACTACAATATTCACACTCACAAACTAAATTGAAACAATCAAGACACTATCGTTGGATGGGTTTCTTATAGAAATTATATTTTGTAATCAGATATAAGAAAGGCATACATAATAAGGTTGCAAACATGTTATCAAGACCAATCATAAATGCATCCACAATTCTTAAGCATAATTCTGTAATTCACGAAAGCTATATTGAACAATATGCTCAAGACACAGATTTTAAGGATGCATATGCAACTTTAAGTCAAGGAAAGTAGGTATAAGAATTGGATTATTTCATAAAGGACAAACTCTTATAACATCTGGGAAAATTATGCATTCACAAACTGAAAGAGTTAATATGATTCGAGAAGCACATACTTCTCTAGTTTCAGGTCACTTTGGTGCAAGTAAAATGATTGCACAATTACAAAGATTCTGCTATTGGCCACGAATGAATGAAACAGGTTCAAGATATATTAAAGTATGTACTATATGTGCTATAAGCAAGCCAAGTAACAGAAAATTAGGCTTGTATAATCCACTTCCAATTCCTTCTCGTCCTTGGGAAATTTTATCCAAGGATTTTGTTGGGGGATTTCCATTGTCTAGAAAAGATCATGATTATTTGTATGTAGTTGTGGATAGGTTCAGTAAGATGTGTATTTTGATACCATGTACTAAAAAGGTCACAACAGAACAAAATGAAAATTTGTTCTTTCAAAATGTATGGTTTCATTTTAGGTTACCCACCTCTATTATATCTGATCGAGATTCTCGATTTGTCGGGAAATTTTGGTCAAGTTTATGGGAAATCATGGACACAAAGTTAGAGAAGAGTATGGCATTTCATCCACAAAATGATGGCCAGACAGAAGTGGTAAACATGACAGTGGTACAGTTTCTTCGAGGTTATTGCAGCAAGCATCTTAAGCTTTGGGATGAGCATTTGTGTTATGTGCAACATGCTTACAACCATGCAAAACATTCTTCTACTCAAAGATCTCCATTTGAGACTTGTTTCAGTTTTATACCAAATTCTCCCTTGGATTTTGTCTTTGGTAAAGACATAGGAGTTGATGGACACAACGATGTGGACAAAGCAACCAAGTTCATTGAACAGATCCAAGAAATTCACCAGGCAGTATAGGAACAACTGGAAAAGAGCCAAGCAAAGTATGAAGCAAGGCACGACAAGCATCGAGTTGAGCGTAGTTTTCAAGTTGGTGATCAAGTCTGGTTTTACATCATCAAAGAAATACTTCAAGGGGAAGGTAAAAAATTGAAACCAATTAGATATGGTCCTTCCAAAATTCTTGACAAAATTGGTGAGAATGCTTTCCGCCTAGATCTAGTAGCTTATATGCAGATCTATTCCATCGTAAATGTTGAAAACTTGCAATTGTATGAAACTTCATTGATTAAAGATCCAAAAGATAAAATTCAGGTACCTTCCATCGAAGATTTTTCACCAGAGTATCTCAACGAGTTGCAGGAGGACACAATTCTGGATAGGAGGATAAGGACTTCGCGATGAGGAGATTTTGAGTATCTTCGAGTTGGGCTTAAAGGTACAAATCAAATGAAAGCACGATGGATAGAGATTGGAAAAGTGAAGGAAACATATCCTCACTTACTCGATAGCTAAAACTAACTTTTGGTGGTCTAAAAGCTTCCAGTGGGGAGGAGTGATCCAAAATGGATTCAGTTTTGCCTCCAAATCAAAGTCTTCAAATGCATATGAAAATAGGGTCAAGTTGAAGTGCTCATCGATAGGATTCCAGCAGTGTGAACGATGCGTAAAACTGAGTTCATATGAAGAAGTTGTGGCCAGTCAAAGTTTATGACAAATCAGGGCAAAATGACAAAAATGTCAAAGTCAAAGTCAAATTCAAAGTCAACAGTCAATAGTCAAGAAAATGGTCAGGATGATGTCAGTAGTACATGTGTCATTCCAGAAATACACCACATGTCCAGGGTGATGTCAGCAGATCAGTGACGTGTAGGAGTTTGGTTGGTTGGAATGGCCCAATCTGGGGCTGACACATGGCAGCCCGGATTTTGCCCAATATGGCCTCATTTCCAAAATTTTGGGGATCAGGGAGGATCAAACCCCCGACCTCCCAGAATTCCAAAGCTATCGCAGGAGTCTGCTCACTGGATGAGCCATGGTATCGCTTGATATTTAATATGAAGATTTTGTATTTATGGTTGAATCGAATTTCCGCCGGAAAAGGTCCCGACAGTCGGGGTCAACCCCACGACCGTCGAAACCTTATCAATGGTTTTAAATGACCATGCATATATATTTCCATATATATAACATAAACCAACAAAATGGCGAAAGGTTCGGGTGGGGATTTCGAACCACCGACCCACTAAAACACATATATACAACGCCTTCACAACAAGTGCGATGACCAGGATGCCGAGCGGTGGAGCTCGGTAAACCATGCCACCGAAAACTTATTTAACTCAACGCAGAGCCAACCCAGCCCAAAACCACCAGTGCGTATTCCGAGGTATTTTTATGTATGGAAGGTGGTTTTGAATTTCTCCATGGGATCTGGAGGTCACAGTGGTGGAATATAGGCAAGTTTATACTCATTTTACTCGAAATTTTGAGCCTGTTGCAATGGTGAGGTCAATTTTCTCATTTGAGCTTCTATTTTTTAGCTCATACCTGTAAAATCATTTTGAAGATAAAATATAGCAGTCATCACTGGAAGCTAAGGACCAAGAGACGTAGCCAAGAAGTTTGGTGAACTCCGTTATTAAATTTTTGTTGTGTTGATGAGTTTGAAGGTGTTTTCATTTGCTTATGTTATTCGCAATCTTATCAATCTATTGCACTAAATATCATAATTTTCTCACATAGACGTCAATAATTCCTTTTTAATAAAAACAGATCAAGTACTCCAGGGATTCACTTTTTTTGTGTTTTTCAAGGGTCCAAAAAAATGATAAAAGTTTACTCTGTTGTCAAAATTATTCATTTTAAACATGACATGGTCTCTGCACATAAGTCTCAATAAATTATGATAAGTGCTCTTTATTATCCTAAAAATATTGAAAAATTTAACTTCTAAAAGGTCAAAGGAATAAAATAATAATATTTTATTCATAAAATCTTTAAAAAGTTTAAAAAGACAAGTCATTTTCACCATCTCATATTCAGAGAAGTAAACAAGGGTTTTTACGAGAGAAATTTCGGGGCTTATATCGAGCGAACTAGTGGACCATTTCACGAACTGTCTCTTCCGGGTACTCAATTTCTTCATTATCTTGCATTTCATCCGTTTAGTTTTTCATTTTAGGTTTTAGGATAATTTCTTAGGAGGAATTATGTTTTTGAAAAATGCCTGAGGGGGTACGCGGGTTTTTCCTCATCGGGCTTGGGCACCCCAATAATTTTGTACATAGAAAATTACCGTGGCTGTGCGGTTTTTCTATACATAAAGTGCGGAAAAACACACTGTGTAAATAAAATTTGTGCAAGCGCTATGAGGTTTTAAAAACATAAAAATTCCACCATAAAAATGCTCTAACTTTCTCCCACAAGGTTATAAAGATTGTAATTGATCCGGATTTATGCAGGAACGCAACAGAATAAACACATAACCATAAATACAGAGATGCAGCGGAAATAACACTTCATTTCATTAATATCAAAGAACTGAAATTTGCTTACAGACAGAATGGAAATAAAACTAGCTAGAGCACTGGTAGCTATCTCTGAGAAGAGATGTGGCGGCTACAGGCCTCTGAACTGCGTTACAATGAGGCTCGAGGGCCTATTTATTATTGAGAAACAATGGAGAACCCTAAACATCCCAAAAACCTAACCCTAGGAGATGAAGCGCCAAAACTATGGGGCCCGTTTGGGTAAATTGGTGTTTCAACTTCCCAGGGACGTAACTTTGGCATACTATCTCCGTTTGACGCACATGATACATCATTAGAAAGCTCTATCCGAGGACTACAGCTGTCGGGACGAATTTTATCAGGAAATTCGCTGGCGCTTTGATACCCAAAAAATGTCGTTTAGGGCCTCAAAACGGCTCCGGAAGTTCAGGACCCAAAAAACTGCTAAAAATAGTAAGTTATACCGAAACTGAAAAACTGAAAGAGACAATGGTGGGGGGCCAAGTGGAATAGGTGGGTGGCCACCAATATCCACCTGGATCATTCCTCCCCCCTTAGGAAGCAATGGTCCCTATTGCGTTAAGTTCCTCCATGAGATGAGGAAATTTCTGCTGAACTTGGTCCCTGGTGAACCACTTTCCTTGGTGCAGGAGTTGGCCAGCTTTGACAACCCGATACAGTTGGATCTGCTGTTGACGAGTGTTCTTGACTTGCATGTCCATGATACAATCTGTGGTGGCCTGTTCCATGCAGTCTGGGTTTAACTCTGTTGGTGTGAGTTGTTCTGCAATGTCCGAAGTGTCCAGTAGAGGTGGGCAGTAAGGACGAAGGCGATCCACATTGAAGACCGGGTGCAGACCAGAATGGTGGAATACTAAGCTCGAAAGCATTGTTCCCGCGCCCTCCAGGCGGGTGTGTACGCCCCGCACGGTTTTTGGTGGAGCTTGCAAAGGAGGTCCAAAGTGAGGCAATTCTTCTGCAAATGTAGCCATACTTTGTCGCCCACCTGGAATTTGTGTGGCACCCGGTGTTGATCATGGCGTTGCTTGTACTTGGCATTGGCTCTGTCCAATATATCATGAACCCGTTGGCGGATGTGTTGAATGCGCTCGATGAAGCTACTTGCTTTGTCAACTTCAGACTGGACATGAGCTGAATTGGCCTGAGCAGCTGCAAATGGCATGGCTACGTCAATGGGACATAGTGGCTGGAATCCCAAGCCCACCTAAAAGGGGCTATGGCCGATTGAACTGTGGAGAGCCCGATTATAACTATGTTGTACATATGGGAGGCTCTCGTCCCATGTGCGTGGATGCTTTGAATTGTACATGCGCAGAATGTGTACAATCATTCTGTTGACGACCTCTGTCTGGCCATCTGTTTGGGGATGGAAAGCTGTGGACTTGGTGAGCTTTGTGTCCATCATTGACCAGAGGATGGACCAAAATGTGTCGAGGAACCTGCTATCTCGATCTGATATGATAGACTGTGGGATCCCAAAGTGCACCCATACTCGTTCAAAGAAGAGTTTAGCAGTAGCTTCTGCTGTGATATTCTTCTTATAGGCCGCCATAATGGCCATCTTCGAGAATCTATCAACGACCACGAAAACAAAGTCATTGCCATTCTTAGTAGAGGGCAGGCCCGACATTTAATCCATGGAGATTGATTCCCACGGTCGACTAGGGGTAGGCAGTGGAGTATATAGGCCTTGCTTCTTGATGGTCGGTTTGGAAATGGCACAAGCAGTGCAGGATCTGATGTGTTTCTCAACATCCTTTCGAAGGTTCGGCCAATAGAAATACCTCTGTAGTATTGCTACTGTTTTCTCGACCCCGAAATGCCCAGCGACTCGACTGTAGTGTGCTTCCCATATCATCTTGGCACGCTCGCTTGAAGGAACACAAAGGTGTCCCAGGTGACATAAAAGTGCATCTTGGAGGTGAAAATTTGGAACTTTCGTGCCCCCCAAGAGTGCCTTGTAAGTGTGGCCGAATTCTGGGTCACTCTCATAGAGAAGCGGCCAATCAGAAGTCTCGTGCCCACAAGAGTTGAGCACGGTGGTGAGCACCACGATCGGTGGTCGGCTGAGGCAGCCTGCAACATTATTGGTGCTACCCTTCTTGTACTTGATGTTCAAATGAAACTGTTGCAGATATGTGGACCACTTCTGATGGCAATCATTCTGCAACTTCCCTTGTGTCTGTATGAACTGTAGGGGCCGGTGGTCTGTGTGGATGATTGTTTCCTTCCCCAAAATGTAGTGCTTCCATTGTCGACAGGCTTGCACAATGGAATACATTTCTTTGTCATAGGTGGGATACTTGCAAACTATCTCCGACAATATCTCACTGTGATATGCCACTGGATGTCCCTGTTGAGTAAGAACTGCCCCAATAGCATAGTCAGAGGCATCTGTCTCAATCTCAAACAGCTGCTGCAAGTCTGGTAAGGTGAGCACTGTGGCAGAACAGAGACAATTTTTCAATTCTTTGAACGCCTTCTGTTGAGGTTCCGACCAAAATAATTTTGCTCTCGCTCCTCCTTTGGTGACTTGACTCAAGGGCCAAGTGATATGAGAGAATCCCAACACGAATCTACTGTAGAAATTAGCAAGACCCAGAAAGCTGCGAAGCTCTGTTATAGTAGTCGGGGCTGGCCAATCCCGAATGACTTGGATCTTGGCTGGATCCACATGCACCCCCTTTTCATCAATAATGTATCCCAGATATTGAACCTGGGTCATGCCAAACGGGCACTTCTCCAAATTGGCACACAACTTGTGTTGCCGCAGTGTTTGGAGGACTTGTCGGATGTGATGAAGGTGCTCTTCCCAAGTCTTGCTGAAGATCAGAATGTCATCCAAGTACACCACTACGAATGAGTTGGTGAATGGCCGCAAGATGTCATTCATCATCCTCATGAAGGTTGCGGGAGCATTCGTCAACCCGAAAGGCATGACCAGCCATTCAAAAAGGCCTTCCTTAGCTTTGAAGGCAGTCTTCCACACATCAGAGGGTTCAATTGGTACCTGGTGATACCCAGACTTCAGGTCGATCTTACCGAAATATTTTGCACCTTGGAGTTGGTCCAGAAGGTCATCAATCCGTGGGATTGGGTACCTATTCCGGACAGTGATCTTGTTCAGCGCCCGATAGTCAATACAGAGTCTCCACGTCCCATCCTTCTTCTGTACCAACACGATCGGGCTCCCACAGGGCGATGAACTTGGTCTGATGTGACCTTTTTGCAATAGCTCCTGAATCTGCCTCTTGATTTCATCATTCTCCAGAACAGAGCGCCGATAGATCGGTCCATTAGGTAGTGGCGCACCTGGGGTCAGATCAATCGGGTGCTTGACCTGACAGTGCAGAGGAACCCCTGTGGGTGAGGTGAATATGTCCCCGTACTCCTCCACAACCTTATCCATTTGTTGTTTTCATGCAGAGGAGCCCTATCTGGAGGTCGTGGCCACAGTCTTCTTCTTGCCCTGGGGGCGGATCATCAGGAAAACGAATTTCCTGGTTTGGGAAATGAGCTTACTGCATTGTTTTGCAGTAACCAAAGAGATAGCGGCAGGAGGTGGTACCTCTGGTATCCTGTATAACTTATTTCCCAAAGTAACAATAACAGCACGAGGCCGAGACTCATACACAGCATGACGCTTCCACAAGTATGGTTGTCCTAATAATACATCAGAAACATCAATAGGAGCAACGTCACACAATACCTCATCCGTGAAGGGCTTGATGCTATAGGGAAGGTGACACTGCCGGCTGACGCGGAGATCTCGTCCTTGGTGAAGCCACCCGATGGTGTATGGATGTGGGTGAGCTGTGGTCGGCAAGCCCAACCGCTTCACGGCGTCTGCTGAAATGAGGTTCTTTTGGCTCCCATTGTCGACAATGAACCGTACAGGGGAGCCCTTTACCCACATCTGGGAGTGGAAGAGACGTTCCTCCTCCTCTGGATCTTCCGGTTCCTCCTTCTGGACCTTTGTAGTGGCAACAGTGGCGTTGGGCTCCGCATCAATAATCTGTTTCCCTTTTTCATTCCCCTTTCAGGTTCTGATTCGGAGTCGGAGCATGCATCTGACTCAGAAGCCCTCATCTCGGCCACTAGCGACTGCTTGGCCCGACACTCACTTGTGTTGTGAGTGGAGCTCTTATGGAACTCACACCACTTTCCCGTGTCCTTCTTTGGCTTTGCGGTGTTGTTCTTTTCTTGTGGCTTTGAAGGGTTGTCTTTAGCCGCCATGCCTTGGCTCTGTCCTTTGTTCTGCGGTTTGGAAGCACCTTTCCCTTGCTTTTGATTCACAGATCCAAAGTCTCGCTTCTTCTGTTTGAATTTCTTCTCAATCTTGGCAGCATACCGGTATGCCGTACCAAGCGAGGAGATGTCGAGGAACTCCATTTCCTCCTGAATGTATCTGTGCAGACAACTGCGATACTTTAGCACCAAATGTTTCTTTGAATCTTTGATACCCAACTTTGTGCGCAGGGTATGGAACAGATTCGTCAGCTCGTGCACATCTTGATCCCTTTGTTGTCGCAGCGTGGTCCATTGTATGTACTTGTCCTCATAGCTCCCCACGGGATAGTACTATTCCTTGACGGCGTCTCGGAAAGAATTCCAAGTTGGTACGACCGAGAACAGAGAGGGTTCTGTCTGGTCCTTGTTCTCGCAGTAGGTTTCCCACCAGTCCTTAACATGGGGGTAGCTTTGAGGAGTGCAAAAATAATCTTCTCCCGGTCTGAAAAGTCATGAACAGAGAAATATCCTTCTAATAGATTCAACCATCTATCTACGACATTTGCATCTATTTGACCCTCAAATATGGGAATGTCAAAATTTACTTGTACCTTAAAGGGAGTCGCAACTCCAGAGTGGCTACTGGATGTAGATGCACCGCCGGTGGGCAGCCGTTGAAGGATCTGAGCAAAGCTATCCATCATCGCGTTCCTTTGTTTTTCGAGGGCCTCCTCGAGCAATATTTTGATAGGATCTCCTGCTCCCTCATCTTTCTTTTCGTCCCCCATGGGCGTCCGTCGAGGTTTTCGAGGCTGATCTTGCAAAGGTTCCACCAGATCGAGCCCTAGCTCCTTATACCCCGACCTCGTTGGGGACATGCAAAGAAGGATCGAGAAAAAGCAGACCGCTCTGATACCACTGATCCGGATTTATGCAGGAACGCAACAGAATAAACACATAACCATAAATACAAATATGCAGCAGAAATAACACTTCATTTCATTAATATCAAAGAACTGAAATTTGCTTACAGACAGAATGGAAATAAAACTAGCTAGGGCGCTAGTAGCTATCTCTGAGAAGAGATGTGGCGGCTACAGGCCTCTGAACTGAGTTACAATGAGGCTCGAGGGCCTATTTATTATTGAGAAACAATGGAGAACCCTAAATATCCCAAAAACCTAACCCTAGGAGATGAAGCGCCAAAACTATGGGCCCCGTTTGGGTAAATTGGTGTTTCAACTTCCCAGGGACGTAACTTTGGCATACTATCTCCGTTTGACGCACATGATACATCATTAGAAAGCTCTATCCGAGGACTACAGCTTTCGGGATGAATTTGATGATCAAATTCGTTGGCGCTTTGATACCCAAAAAACGTCGTTTAGGGCCTCAATACGGCTCCGGAAGTTCAGGACCCGAAAAACTGCTAAAAATAGTAAGTTATGCCGAAACTGAAAAACTGAAAGAGACAATGGTGGGGGGCCAAGTGGAATAGGTGGGTGGCCACCAATATCCACCTGGATCAGTAATTGATCATTTGCAGGCTATTTGAATCAATAATGCTTGAGTGGAGAGAACATGAGAATGAAACACATGATGCAGAAGAAATTGACTTCCCGATAACATTGTTGTTGGGTATGTGTTATATTCTTTCCACGACTAGTCACGCGCAGGGTGGGTCACAGGGGGGGGCGATAGCATTTCCTGTATGTTGCGCCAGGTGCAACAGGGGGTACACGGGGGGGTGGCAGCACCGCAGGAAAAAAAAATTTCGGACCCTATTTTTCGGTGGGCGGACCCGCCCATGGTTTTGTGAATGGGTTTGCACATGATTTTGGGGCATCATGGTTTTCGGCCCCTGGTATTTTGTAGATCCAGTCAAGGGAACTACGGTTATGTTCTAATCGAGGGTTAATGGATTGGGGTTTATGTATGTTTCGGCATGTGTATATATGTTTTGTAACACTAAAAGTAATATAATAAAAAATCAAGCTGGTCGTACCGATTTGGGATCCAGGGGAAAATCTCTGTGTATATCTGTTTTATGTTTTATGCTCTTGCTATTGTTTATTTTCAGTTTTAAGATTCATTTGCAGATAATTTTTTTACGGGGTTAAAACCTAAATTTGGTATCGGAGCTGTTTCGGCTTCAAGGGGACACCTTTTCTACTAAGGTGTTTTTGCTCGGCCTGTGGTAAACCCGGTTCAGTGGGAGATCTGTGGGATCGATTATTGCGGTGAAATAAGATGGCGAGCAGTGGAAAGATAGAGATTGAGAAATTTAATGGTTAGAGTTTTGAGTTGTGGAAGCTCAAGATGGAGGATCTGCTGGTGGATAAAGACCAGTGGATCGTAGTAGATCCAAGTACTAAACCAACAAAAATGTCAGATGAAGACTAGAAAAAGTTAGATCAGAAGGCGAAGAGCACAATATGGTTGTGTGTCTCAGATTCGGTATTGTTGAATGTATCTAGGGAAGCTACGATGAAGAATTTGTGGGACAAACTTAGGACTTTGTACCAATCTAAGTCTTTGGTGAATAAATTATTCCTGTGGAAAATGTTGTATAGCCTGAGGATGAAGGATGGAGACTCAGTGACAGAGCATCTCAACGCCATCAATACTGTGGTAAGTCAGCTGTCATCTGTTGATATTAAAATCTTAGATGAAGATAAGTGCATCAATTTTTTGTGTTCTCTACCAGACTCATGGGACAGTCTGGTTATTGCAATAGGTAGCAATACAACTACCTTAAATTTTGATGACATTGTCTCAGCCTTGCTGTCGAAGGAAATGAGACAGAGAAATATGGAGGGTCAGAATGAAGATGTCTTATCTATACGAGGAAGGTCCCATAACATAAACAAGAATAAGGTTTCGAGTGGAAGATCTAAATCTAGAGGGAGATATAAATCTCCTGGAAAGTTTGTAAAGGTGTGTTGGAAATGCGAAAAGAAAGGGCACTACAAAAAGGACTGCAAATCCAAAGCTCCTGAGAAAGGAAAGGGATCTGATGATGCTCCTTCTGCCGAGGCAAAAACCACCTCGGATGAAGGTAGGGATGTGTATTTGGCTTCTTAAAATACACATGTAGATCATGATTCATGCTTGATTGACTCGAGTGCATCTTTTCACTTCACTCCCCATAGGGAGTGGTTCTGCGAGTATGAGAAATATGATGGTGGTGATGTCTTCTTAGGTGATGATAGAATGGCCAGAATCGTTGGACGTGGAAAATTCAAGCTGAAGCTGCAAGTTGGAAGGATTAGAACACTTCCTGGTGTTCTAGACATTCCTGCATTGGCCATAAATCTGATTTCTGTAAGCAATATGGATGATGCAAGTGTAAAAACAGTGTTCAAGAAAGATACCTATAAGATAGTTTGGGGAGCACGGGTATTAATGCAGGGAGCTCGGATTGGAACTCTGTAAAAGCTTCAGGGTAGCACTATTATTGATGGGTGCAATAGTTTTGTGGTTCCCAAAAGTGGAGCGGAAAGCCTAGCAAGATCTGGAGAAAAGACCATGTTATGGCATCAAAGGCTTGGACATATTGGAGATAAGGGCCTTTGGATACTGCATGGAAATGGTATGGTAGAATTTATGTCTAATATCTCTCTGGATTTCGATTTCTGTGAACATTGTGTATATGAGAAGCAGAGTCAGGTGAGTTTTCCTTCTAGTGCTAAGACGGCGAACAAGATATTAGAGCTTGTGCATAGTGATGTGTTAGGACCTGTGTCAGTTCCAACATTGGGTAAGTCTGTGTACTATGTTTCATTCATAGATGACTTCTCAAGGAATACATGGATATATTTCTTGAGGAAGAAATTTGAAGTCTTTGATAGATTTAAAGAATTTAAGGCTCTGGTGGAAAACCAGACAAAGAAGAAGATAAAGGTGTTGAGGACAGATAATGGTGGGGAGTTCTGCAAGAAGGAATTTGAAGAGTTCTGTAAGAAGTGTGGTATAGCACGACATAATACTACTCCATACACACCTCAAAAAAACGGAGTTGCAGAAAGAATGAAAAGAATGCTTATGGAAAAGGCAAGAAGCATGCTCAGTGGTACCAGGTTAGGATAATAATTCTAGGCACAGGCAGTGGAGACTGCATATTACTTGGCTAACAGATCACCTTCATTAGCATTGGAGGATAAGACTCCACATGAGGTATGAACTGGTAAGAAACCCTCTCTTTTACTTATGAGGGTATTTGGATGTGATGCATATGTACATGTTCCAAATGAGAAAAGGACCAAGTTGGATAATAAATCTGAAAGGTGCATCTTTATTGGGTATAAGGATGGTTTAAAGGGTTACAAGATTTGGATCCTGGAAACAAGGAAGGTTGTGTATAGCCGAGATATGGTGTTTAGAGAGGTGATATGTTGTTAAACATGAAGTCCTACCAAAGGAACCTGAGAAGATAGAGTTTGAGCTAAAGGAGGATGAATCAGACTCTACAATAGAAGAAGACTCGGAAGAGGAAGAGCCACAAACTCCAGCTATGAGAAGATCAGTTTGGGAAATAAGACAACTAGAAAGGTATAGTCCATCTGATTTCTGTTAAGATTTTTCTTTAACTATAACTAATGATGATCCCAGAATTGTCAGGGAGGCAGTAGATTCAAAGGATGGAAAACTCTGGAAGGAGGCCATGGTTGATGAAATGACATCCTTGCATAAAAATGAGGCATGGGATCTGGTGGAGTTGCCGGCTGGAAGGAAGCCCATCAGGAGAAAATGGTTGTTTAAGAATAAGATGAATGTAGAAGGAAAGGTGGAGAAATAAAAGGCTTGGTTGGTAGCAAAAGGTTATTCCCAGGTGCCGGGAATTGATTTTGGTGATATTTTTTTCTCCTGTTACCAAATTTACTTCTATTAGATTACTTTTATCTATTGCTGCTACATTTGATTTTGAGGTAGAACATATGGATGTGAAGACAACATTTCTTCACAGGGATTTGGAAGAGGAGATCTACATGAAACAACTTGAAGGCTTTATGGTGAAGGGGAAGAAAGGACTAGTATGTAGGTTAAAGAAGTCTCTGTATGGGTTTAAACAGTCACCAAGGATGTGGTATCATAAATTTGATACCTATATACAGCGACTTGGCTTCACTAGAAGTAAGGAGGATCAATATGTTTATTTTAAATTAATTGGTGACCGTGTCATTTATTTGGTCTTGTATGTGGATGATATGTTGTTGATTGGAAATGACAAAGAAATTATCCAAGATTTCAAGACCCAACTGTTCTCCAAATTCGACATGAAGGATCTTGGTGCCGCAAACTATATTTTGGGCATGGAAATTAAGAGAGATCGGGCAAAGAGGAAGCTCTGGTTAAACCAGAGGAATTATGTCAATACTATATTGTAGAGGTTCAATATGCAGTATAGTAAACCGGTGAATGTTCTGATTCCTGTAGGTGTAAAGCTGTCTACTGAATAGTGTCCCAAGACACAAGAAGAAGAGGAGGACATGTCCCGTGTTCCATATGAAAGTGCAGTGGGTAGCCTGATGTATGCAATGGTATGTACTAGACCAGACATTGCACATACAGTGGGAGTATTGAGCAGGTTTATGTCAAACCCAGGGAAGGAGCATTGGACAACAGTGAAGCGGGTTTTCAGATATTTGCGTGGCACTAGTGATTATGGCTTGTGCTACTAGGGAAGTCCAGGATTGGAAAGAGTGTTGGACATTCATGGTTTTGTTGATGTAGACTGGGCTGGAGATCTGGACTGAAGAAGATCTACAAGTGGGTATGTGTTTAGCCTATTTGGAGGTGCAGTCAGTTGGATGAGTAAAATACAGTCTGTAGTGGCTCTTTCAACTATAGAGGCATAATACATGGCAGCCACTCATGCAAGCAAGGAAGCAGTTTGGTTGCAGAGATTGTGTTCAAGTGTGGGGTTGGTGCAACAAGCTATAAGGATAGACTGTGATAGCCAAAGTGCAATTTTCTTGGCTAAGAACCCTGCTTATCATTCAAAGACAAAGCACATTGATGTTCAATATCACTTTGTGAGATATATGGTTGAGGCTAAAAGGGTGTTGCTGGTAAAGGTGGACACTTTGAAGAATGTTGTAGATGCATTGACAAAGTCTGTGAGCACTCAGAATTTCTCATGGTGTAGAGAAACAATGGGTGTTGCAAAGCTGGGCTAATGACTAAGTTCTCTTTTGGCCCCTTGCGCAAAGAAAACAACAAGTGGGAGAATGTTAGGTATGTGTTATATTCTTTCCATGACTAGTCACACGCGGGGGTGGGGTCAGAGGTGCGGTGATAGTACCCCGTGTACGTTGTGCCAGGTGCAGTAGGGGGGGCGGAAACCCCCCCTGTTCGAGGTCCGTGGTAGCGCCTCGGGAAATTTTTTTTTAGACCCTATTTTTCGGTGGGCGAACCCGCCCATGGTTTTGTGCATGGGTTTGCATATGGTTTTGGGGCATGAAGGTTTTCGGCCCCTGGTATTTTGTAGATCCGGTCAAGGGAACTACGGTTATGTTCTAATCCAAGGTTAATGGATTGGGGTTTATGTATGCTTCGACATTTATATATATGTGTTGTAACACTAAAAGGAATATAATGAAAAATCAAGCTGGTTGTCTCGATTTGGGATCAAGGGGAAAATATCTCTGTATATCTGTTTTATGTTTTATGCTCTCACTATTGTTTATTTTCTGTTTTAAGATTCATTTGCAGATAATTTTTGCACAGGGTTAAAACCTGTAATTGCGAGCTTTGAAAAATTCTGGACTTTATAAATCTTGGTCCATTGAAGGAATGAAAGCTCAGGTAAAGTTAATGAATTTTATAGATTTGCCCATTTATTACCCGGATAAATCCCTCTTGTAGAAAAGAGCGATCTCCCTAGAATCCTAATGGAGAACAAGAAACAAAAAAACATGAGAATATCTCTTTCCCTAAGCTAACAATTTTTAGATTACAAAAACTAGGAGAAGAGGATGATTCTCTTACCTTTGGCAACAAAATTCTTAATGAAGACCCCACACTTTCTTCTGATGAAGCTCCTCAATTCTTAGAAGAAACATGCAACCAAAAAAATTCAAAGGATCAAAGGCATATGCAACATAATAATAATCTAAAAACGAAATTAACGTAATGATCAAGGAGCTTAGGAAATAAAACTGTTTTAATGAGTATATGAACACAAATCATTCACAATTCCAAGAAAACAAATCAGTTAAAAAATGTATCAAAATTTATTGTTAGAGTGCAAAGATAAATCTTACAACCAAGCCTTGATGTTGTATAGGTTCCTCCTAAATGCCTCCAAACATCCTCCTTGGTTAACAAACTCTCCAATCCAAAAATAACAGCATAAGGCTACTATATGTGATCTCTCCTAACCATGAAGTCTCAACTCAATTTAATGGAGAAACTAAGGAGGCTTCATATCCACCAAATATGGTGAGATCCACAAATGAGGGGATTAGGGTTCCATGATCCAAGGGAATTAGTTGCATGATTGGAGGGATCTGGATCAAACTGATATAAACCAAAGGCTTCTAGTTGGGATATATGCGCCCAACTATGCTTCTAGATCTTACTTTTATTCTGTAATTTAATTTGAGTGAGTTACGAATTTTTTAATGGAAAATAGAGTGAATAACTACATAGGGAATCTTAACAGTAACAACACATGCACAGGAAATGACTGTAAAAAGTGCGCAAGCCATATTTAAGAGTTTAAAGAGCCATTTTCCCAAAAATTAATTACTTCATAAAGGAATATAAATGTTTGACTTGTAAGGGAGTATAAGTATGGATGGTGATAGATCCATTTTGACTATCAAGTGTCATGGTGACAAAATGACGTGTAAAAATAAGGAAGAAAATTTGTAAGCTGTAGACATAAGCAGGGGTTGAGAGATAATTCCATTCCTATTAAAAAATCATGGTTGGCATGTCATCATGTGTTCTTGAACCTAGGAACACAAGGGTTAGGAACAAGAAATATATGAATTCTATATCTTTGCACTAGAAAAATGAAAATTTTTTCCGGTTCGGTCTTGAAAGACAAGCAAGTGGAGTAGTATAACATCTTCACCACCTTGGAAGACATTAAAAGGATGCTTAAAAATAAATTATTATGTTTGGAAATGATTGAATCCAACCTGATGCATTGGGAGGGACATATTTCTTGTGAATATGATAGTGAGGATCTAATGGATCCATCAGGTTCAAGTGCAAGGTATCCTGCGATAATATCCTCCTTAGAAGAATGTTAGTGATTTAACTAGTTTTCTTTGTAGTCTAATGGCTTATATGTTTTACTTAAGCTCAGTCAAAAATCTATTTATCTTTTGTGGCGGTCTTAGTTTTTATTTGTATAATCATTAGTTTTGGATTTCTATTATGTGTTTGATGTTTATGATCCAACTATGGTTTTTATAATGGTCTTAGTTTTCTTGGTATATTTTCTGTTTATGGTGCTTTGTGGTAGGTTTTTTTCGACAATGGTGTATAGTTGTGCATGAAAAATTCTATTTTGGTATTGTATCAGGATTTATAGTCCTATTTTCGACTTGAGTAGTATTTTTAGGAGGATCAAAATACTCAGGGAGTAATCTAGCACAATAATTTATCTCTTATTTTTGAGTAATAAAAAGATTTAAATTATAAAAAAAATAGTTGAAACCTTAGGATTGAAACTCAATGGAAGGGATATCAAGAATTTCAAGACAATTTTTAATCCTTTAATATTTTCACCTAATCCTTTAAGAGTTTTCAGAATTCATATACTTAAAGGAAGAAATCAACCATTTCTTCTTATTCATTCATCTATAAAATTTCAAAATGTATTCTATGCATTTGAAGTTTAACCCTTTTTACCTTTTGGTTTCCTTCATAGATGCCTTGAAGCTTATCCCAAATTTGTTTGGGAGAGTCATAGCACATCACCTTGACAGACAATCAATTAGTAAGACCACTTAAGATGCCATATGTTTGTTTATAATTATTTACATTGAACGTTTTCTCATCTGCATCTATCAGGGAAATTGTTGGAACTCATAGCCTTCCACCACAAAATACATGCATCAACACCAGGAGAAATTAGATGTGCTCTCATCCTTATCTTTTTGAATGTGTAATTTATTTCATTAAAGGAAGGGGCTATATTATCCTTGTTATCCATTTGTCCCTCTAAGATTTATCTTCGAGTGGTTAAATTTCTTCTAAAGGAACTTTATGTAGTACCAATTGTTGGATTCGACTATTATATTGATGGGTCCTAGGAGTGGTGAATCAATATAATGATTTTTTTTACTTATAAATGTCATTCAAACATCATAAAATATTAATTTCTTAAACTGAACAAGTAACAAGAGATCTATATGGAAACCATTACAATATAAAACAACAAAAACTCTTTATATGAAATATCTTGTAGGCACCAACCTACATGAGACACTAATCCCCTCTACTTCTCCATAGGAACCAACCTATAAGATAAACCAATCCCCTCTATTTCTTTGTAGGAACCAACGTACAAGAGAAACCAATCCCCTCTACTTCTTTGTAGGAACCAACATATAAGAGATACCAAACCCATTATATTATTTATAGGAACCCACCTCCAAGAGACACAAATCCCCACTATTGAAAATATTCATAGGAACCAACCTAATTCACTAAGTATTCTTGCCTCTTAACAATGTATGTAAGTTTATTCTTCTTTCACCAAGTTTACTTGTTATTTATTTATTTACCTTCTCCGTTAGTATCTTCTACCTTCACTAGGTGTACTTGTTACTTATTCCTTCACCTAGTCTACTTCTCCCATAATTTGTTTCTCTTGGATTATAACAAATAACGAATATGAACAGAATACAACATATACCATTTTTTCAATATGGTTATGAAATTTATACGATAGGTACCTAGAGATATCATCTCTATCTCATCCAAATTTTTCTATCTAGAACACCTTCAAAATAATTTTATAGAGAAGATGTCATGTTGACCTATTCAAACCATGTTTTAGGAGCATTCAAGAACACTAAATTCCTTATATAATATCTATAAAATTACAGTGAAATAAGGTATGGTATTTGTACCATAGGTACCTGGAGATATCTTCTCTGTCTCCCCAATATTTTAGATTCTAAAATGTCATGGGAAGAATTATATAACAAAAATACCAATTTGACCTATTCAAATAGTATTTCAATAGAATTCAAGAACCCTAATCTCCTTAGAGAATATATCTAAAATTATAGTGTACGAAGGGATAAAATTTTAACCACTGGAACAAGATGATCTTCTATTTTTATCCTCCAAGTTTTATTGTTTGAAACATCTTAGAACAAAAGTTATATAAAAAATGCCATGTTGACCTTTTTGAAGAATATTTCAGGAAGCCTAACTTCCTTAGAACATATATATGAAATTATAGTGAATAAACATTCTTAAATATAAAAAAGAAATATATGAATATATTCTATTTGTATTCTCTAAGTTTCAAATTTTGAAACATCCCAAAGGAATAATTATCATGAAAATCCCTAGCTGAGTTGTTGGCCCCATAAATCTCATTTTTCTTCCACCTGTAGACCCCAAGAATCACCCCAAAAGTTATTGTGCAACTCCTCTTGTGACTTGAGATCTCTTCTTTCTTGGATTGTCTTCAAATAAACTCATATAAAATTTACTTATAGTGTTTGTGTGTTTAGTTATGGGGATGAATTTTTAAATTGGTTGCGTTAGTGTGCTTGTACTTTGGTTGGGTCATCTTCATGAAATATTTCATATCTCCTCATTCCTATGGATTTAGAGGAAGTTCCAGATATCATTGGAAAAGTATCATAATAATTTTTCAATCTATATAGAATATTCTCCCATTTAAGCTATGTAACTAGACTAAAATTTCTTCAAAGGTAAGGTATCCAAATGGGACATCAAAAGTGCAAAAACAATATTTTCAACCATCTTCATTTTCCAATTTTTATGTTGGCCTTTGTGTTGGACATAAGTATTCTCCCATGTATTTGAGATCAATGACCACAATGTTTTTGACATGTGAGTAGACGCTTAATTATAATATTCACAAATATTTCTTGTCTACTTGTAGATGTCATCACATATTTCATCTCTTATAAATGTTGTCACAAACACTCAACTTGGGAGTTTGATTTTAATAAATAAATAAAAATATTTTGTTGTATTAGCCAATGGTATTGTAACACAGTCTTATTCATTGGTAAAAAATGAATTAAACACAAATCTTTCCTATCTACTTATAAATGTCATCATAAATTCCATCTCTTGTACATGTTGGCACAAACACTCATGGAAAAATCACCCATGAGAAACGTGAACTCATGACATATAACAAGGAGTGCCTAAACAATGCACTCATTGACCAATAATCCAAATCCCAAAAAAAAATTAAAATAAAATTATAATTTAAATCATTTTTATGAATAATATGAGATCCAACCATTTAATTTATATGATAATACTACTTATACTATATTTCATCTTTTATAAATTTTGTCACAAATTACATAGTTAACCACTCTATATTTTATATTTCATAATTAAAATCATTAACCAATGAAACTTATTATTATAATTATTATTATTATTATTATTATAAGTATCATAGAATCCATTTTTGTAGATCTATGATTAAAATAAAATTTAGTTTGAAATTTGATTATAATAAAAGGAATCCTTAATTATAATAAAATAAATCTTTCTTATTCAATTATAAATGTTGTTTATGTATTTTCTTTTATAACTCAATTGTATTTCATCAAATACTTTTACTTTGATAATAATAAAGACAAATATTTTCTATCTAATTCATGCTATAGCCTATCATATTTTTTATTTTATGTTTATTCAATTTGACAATCATAATAAACAAAAATTTCTTATTTAGGGTTTGTTTGTTTCTCATTTATTTAATTTAAATCATATTTTATTTGGTCATTATTTTATAATTAAATTGTTTATGGCTTATTTTTTTCTTGTTTATTTATTTAATTTAAATTATATTTTACTTATTTATTTAATTTAAATATATTTTTAGTTTTTTATTTTTAGTTTTTTTTCTAATCTTTCTTTTATTGAGCGGCTCATTCTACAGCCCAATATGACCTTGATGTGTAAGTATGTCTGAAGCAAAATAAAAAACTAAAAATAAATTTAAAAATAAAATCTAAATAATGTCGGCTTAAAGAATAACTTACACAACCATATAAGTAAACAATTAAAAATAAATTTAAACAATATCAATTTAAAATATGAAGAGTTTTACGAACACTCAAAAAAATGATATGGTAAATAAATAAAAATATAAATAAACGAGAGGTATGGTAAATAAATAAAACCTTTTTTTCTACTTACTCGGGCGGTATGGTAAATAAATAAAAATATAAATAAACTAGTGATATGGTAAATAAATAAAACCTCTTTTTATATTTACTCCATAAACCTCTTTGTATTTAAAAAACTCAAAAAAGAGGTTTTATCTAGGTGAATCCTTGGGACAAATTATTATTAATACCATGGGCCAAATACTATATTTATAAAAGAAGTATAAAAAGGTAATATAAATAAATAAAAACATATCAAATAGGAGTAGAAATCAACATCTAATTATATATGAAACCTATAAACCAAATTAATAATAATAGCATGCAAAAAAACATTATTAACCCTAACATTAATATTATTATTTTTAAATATAATATTCATATTCATATTATTAAATTTAATAACTTTATATTAATACAATATTAAATTTGTTATATATATATATATAATAGAGGAGGGAAGAACAAAGACATATGATAGAGGTGGAGAAATAACACTAGTGATAAAGGAGAGATGGAGAGCAGTGAGAGAGGTAGAGAAGGGTAAGAGAGGGAGAGGGAGAGGGAGACATAAACATGGAGGTGAGAGAGAGAGAGAGATAAGGAGAGAGGGAGGGAGAAGGAGAGAGGATTGGAGGGTAGAGAGAGAGAGAGAGAGAGAGAGAGAGGCAGAGAGATGGAGGTAGGAGAGAAAGGGAGACAGAGGAAGGATGAGAGGAGGAGAGAGAGAGAGAAGAATAGATACATAGAGAGCGAGAAGTGGAGAGAGAGTATGAATGTTTAGGTCTGAAATAAAGAGACATAGAAGGAGTGATGGAGACAAGGGGGGAGAGAAGGAGTAAGAAGAAGAAAGGGAGGGATATAGTAAAATAATTTGAGAGAGATATAGAGTGATGGGGGACGAGAGAGGATTTGAGAGAGAGAGAGGGAGAGATGATTGAATGGAAAAGAGAGGGATGGAGACACACACATACAGAGAGAGAGAGAGAGAGAGAGGTGAAGATAGAGGGAGGCAGGTGAGAAAGGGAGAGATATGAAGTATGAGAGAGAGGAAGAAAGTGAGGGGGAAGTGAGAGGATTGTAGGGGAATGAGAGAGAGTGAGTGATGGGGGAAGAGAGAGTGAGGTAGGAGATAAAGAGAGAGAGAGAGGAAGGAAAAGAGAGGGGACTTGATAGGGAGGAGGAGAGAGGGAGGGAATAAGAAATACATAGAGAGCGACAAGTGAAGAGAGAGAGAGAGGGAGTGACAAGGGAGAGATAGAGAGAGAGTGTGTATGTTTGGGGGCAAGATAAAGAGATCTAAAGAAGGAAAGATGGATATAAGGGAGGAGAGAAGGAGAGAGAGAAAGAGACATATATTAACAAAGTTGGAAGGTAAAGAGAGAGAGAGAGAGAGAGAGGTGGGAGAGAAAGGAAGGGAGAGAGTGGAGAGAGGTAGGGAAAGAGAGATGGAGATGGAGGGGGGGAGAGAGGGAGGTAAGAAGAAATACATAGACAGTGAAAGCCAAAGAGAGAGAGAGGGAGTGATAATGAAGATGAAGAGAGGGGGAGAGAGGATAGCAGGAGGGAAGAGAGATATAAGCGGGGTAGAGGGAGGGAAGGGGAAGAGAGAGAGAGGGAGAGAGAGGAGGAGGGGGTGATAGATAGATATATTGGAGAAAGAGATGTATGTTTTTGGGTTGATATAGAAAGATAAAGGGAGATAGATATATAGATGGAAGGTGAAGAGAAGGAAGAAATAGATGGAGACAGGGAGGGAGGGACATAGAGATTGATAAATATTGAGTGAGAGAGTATGTGTATTTGTGGGGGTGACATAAAGAGACAAAGAAGGAGATATGGAAGGACATATAGATATATATGGAGGGGGGAGAGATGGAATAATATTTATTGCAATAGATGCATTGATTTCAGTGTAGATGGTGATTTCTAATCCTATTTGATTCCTTGAACTAAAAGCATTGATTTTAGTGTAGATTTTGATTTCTAATGATATTTGATTACTTACACTAGATGCATTGATTTCAATGTAGATGATTTCTAATCCTATTTGATTGCTTGCACTAAATGCATTGATTTCAGTGTAGATGGTGATTTCTAATCTTATTTGATTACTTTCACTAGATGCATTAATTTCAATGTAGATGTTGATTTCTAATTATATTTTATTTCTTACACTAGATGTGTTGATTTCAATATATTTGATTTCTAATCGTATTTGATTGCTTGCACTAGATGCATTGATTTCACTGTAGATGGTGGTTATAACCTTATTTGTTTGTTTGCATGAGATGCACTCATTTTAGTGTATATGTTGGCTTCTAATCCTATTTGCTTACTTGCACTAGATGCATTGATTTGAGTGTAGATGTTGATATCTAATCCTATTTGATTACTTGAATTAGATGCATTGATTTCAGTGTAGATGTTTTTTTCTAATATTATTTAATGTTTTTCATTAGATGCATTGATTTTAGTGTATACAATGATTTTTGATTTGGTGTAATTGGATGTATAATGGTACATTAATTTTAAAGTCATTGGATTAGTAGTGTGCATTGATTTCAGTGTAAGCACAAAACATTATTGACAATCTAGATTTATTTTTGTGTTATAGTAATTAAACCTAAAAATATTGAAGAGAAAGAGAGACAAGGTATGATGTTTACTACAACAAATCGAGCTAAATATTTAAATGGTTTATGATTTCAACTGTCTTTTTCATATAATCCATATGACAAGATGAGAAAACAAGGGCGACAATGAGAATAGTAAAAGAAAATAGTTTGAGATTGATCACAATGAAGGCTATTTGTAATTTACTACATTCTTATTATTCGCATTTTCTATCATTTAATATTATTACATTGTCACTTTGCATTCAAAAATTTTATTTCATCATTTTTCTTTTTATTTTTTGTAAGTTTGGTAGTACCTTTCATTTTTATTTTTATTTTTGTCTCTTTTTTTATTTTACATCATCTTCATCATGTCCAGATACATCACCCAGATCGGGGAATGGAATTGAACCTCTGATGAGTACTATAACAGCCTGCCTCATCATGTTTATTTCATCATTTTTCATCATTAAAGTTACTTTACAATATTTATCATCTCAACAAATTGAGGTAACTAAAAAAATTTAAAATTAAAATTAATCCATAAATCTCAAATATATTTAGCATATTTAAAATGGTTATATTAATATTAGATGTATTTACATATTATTGATAAAATTAATCATATGTTCCTTATATTATTGATAGATTTTCTTGAGCGGCACACCATTGAAACCATCCTTCTTAACTCCAGATCTTTCAAGTGCCGAGAGGGATCAAATCTCTCGAGGTGAAAACCTTTCCTCTATTTTTACACTCAAAAAAGAAGTTTGCACCTTGAGAGATTTGATCCCTCTCGACACTTAATAAATCCAGAATTAAGATGAATCTAAACTAGTAATTAAATGAAAATAAATGATAATAAATACTAGTATCTCATACCTAATTATAAAAAGAGTAATCTATAATGCGACTTTTTGAAAAAACCGGTCACCCGCAAAAGCATTTTCCGATATACCTGGGTATTTGAGCTGCCTACCATATTCATTTTCCCATTTCCATGATTATGTTTCCCATCCAAACGCCATCTCTGTTTGCACCACCGTCCCAGGCTTCGACGTTTGAACTCGTCAGCATCCCATCTCATATCATGGGTGCCCATACCATCATCCATACATCATTCATTTTGAATTTTTTGGGCGCCCTTGAATTTTGAAATCCCTTCAACCTCTTCTTACTTAATTTTTCTATTTACTCTGCGATATTCTTTGCCATTAACGAGTTTTGGGTTTTATGTTAGTTTTCAATGCATCACTGGTAATTTTTTCATCGCAGTCTCGGATCTTCCAAGATTATCAGAGTTTAGGTCACTGACGGAGGCATAATGGGGAGTGCTCAGGATTTGGGTGCTCAGTCTGCGCTTGGACAGTGGATTTTCCACACCCAATTCTAATAGGAGCGCTTACACAACCCTTCGCATGAGAAGAATCCTAGAGCTTAATACATCGATACCTGCTGATTTATTTAAAGTAATATCTTACTTTCGATCCTAATTAACTGGTAATCCTGACAGCTTTAGTGCGCACTCTGATATTTGCACTATGTATAAATTTTATTTTTAAATGGGCACTTCGTTGCAGTCAGATGATTGCAATGAGGTCTTCAGGGGACATATCAGAGGAGGTGCCTAACTGTAATGTCTCAGATAAATCGGCCATGATAGCCCTACCTTATTAACTTGTTATCGTCTTCTTAATTTCATTTAATAGGAAGGTTTTGTATATATTTTCAAATTATAAATTTTATAAATCGGTTTTGTATTTATTTTCAAATCCTAATTTTTATAAATCAGTTTTGTATATATTTTCAAATCCTAATTTTTATAAATCGTATCTCTTTTATTTTTTATTAAAAAGTTTAATATTCTTAATTATTACATCCATTTATTAAACGTATTAAAATTATTTTTAAAATTAAAAAATTATAGGATAAATCTCATTGCATGATAATTGTCTCATGGAACCTTTCATTTTGACAAAGAATTTTAGGGCGTTTAATTTCCTTTTCGTTACCTTTAATTGTTAAGATTATAGGACTCTAAATTATATTTATTGAAAGTATTTGTAATTTTTATCATATATAAAAGTCAACTCAACTAAAATGTTTTATTAAATTGGTTATTTCCATTCAAAAATTATTTTCTTTCCTTTCCATTAATTTGATGATGAATTTTATTTCTTAAATTTCACCATATATAAATTATATTTAACAATATAAAAATAAAGATTTATTATTTTGATAGATATTTAATATTTTATTTCTTAAATTTCACTCTATATCAATTATATTTTAACAGTATAAAAATAAAAATTTATTATTTTGATAGCTATTTAATATTTATTTATTAAATTTCACTCATTATAAATTATATTTAAAAATATAAAAATAAAGATCTAACTATTTTGATAAAAATATAAATATTTTAAAAACTATTTTGACCCAAAAAAATCAAATCAATATTGATATATATATATATATATATATATATATATATATATATATATATATATATATATAATCGTAAAAAAATAACAAATAAATAGAAATATACAAAAATTGAATAAGAAGTTTTTAAAAATATTTTGTTTTATAAAAGTTTATTTTATTTATATTAGTTAAACAAATAAATTCTATTTTATATATGTTAAGAGAAATATCTCATTTAAATAGTTAAGTAGTTGATATATTTTTTTTATTTCAATTCTAATAAAAAATGAACATTGTTTCATTTAATTTTTATTTTATTTCATAAAAATATATTTAAAATTGTAAAATTATGAATTATAATTTTTTAGAACAAAATGTAAAACTCAAAAAGTGTTATAATTAAATTATCCATTTTAATTGGAAGCTAAATCTTTTTGTTCAAATTTATTTTAGGATATATAAAATTATTAATTTAAATTTATCTAGATATTTTCAAGATTACAAGACTTTAATAGTGCATTGTGTATATGTATATATAGAATATGGCCATTTATAATCATATTTGTTATATAAGCCATAGTCTTTATTAGTGGAAGATAATTTTCAATTTAATTTACTAACTCATTTCCTTTTATATAAAAAGATTGAATGGATTAAAAGTATTTCAAAATTAATAATTTTAAATTAAATAATAATTTTTTTCTAAATTAATGAGAATATTTTGATTAATTGCAAAATTTGCATTCAGATCACAGTTGTATATCAATAGTTACATTATAATATCCTTCCATCCTTGGATTCTTGAACCAAAATTATCCTCCTAAGAGTAATACGACCTATATTAAGCATGTACAAGTTTTTGGAAGTGAATACCTTTCAATAGAACCCAAATTTAAACAAAAAATGCAGTACATATAACCTAATTCAAAATATAGTCTTTGATTACAACATGTTTCCCTAGATCCATTAGATTATTCAAGTTCGAATAATTGATATTAGAGTTTTTTAAACTAACTGAATCTTTCATATTTAAGACCAAACTATTGACCATATATTTCAATTCTTTAGCATGTTGATAGAGGGCTTTGATTTCTTCCTCGTGTTTATCCAATTTTCCTTTAGCTTCTAGCCAGAGGTCAATGATTGTGGAGGCAATGGTAGTGTGCTAATCATATTATAACTTGAACATCATGAGATCAACCATGAGATTATGCAGAGAATTGTATCATTGTAGACCCACGACTCGAGCCCCCCCACTAGAAATAAACAAAGCACTCCCTTCACTCGCTGATTTTTTTAATAAAAATCCAATTATGAACTAAAGACTTGGGAATCCTTCTAAAAGGCAAGACGAGAAACATATCCATCCCTCTAAATATGAAATTAATTTGAATACACATTAAAATCTTCCATCACATATGAAGGATTAGACTCTATTCTTGCCATGTGAGTGATCCCACACTGATCTCAATTCACATTAAGGTACTATTTCATAGCTCCCCTATTGACGTCTATCATAAATCTTCTCCTAAGAATGAATATTGTAGCAGAAATGTGACATGTCTGAAAGGAATGGAGGCACATACAAAAGCTTGAATATTCATGCATTAACAACGTGGGGGTACCAAGTTGACTAGCACACAACCCCTCAAATTTTTTGATATTTGAACATAGGATTCATGCTTAATCCACTAAAGGATGGAGGATGGTCTTAATTGACCATTAACCATCAACTCTCCAAACTTCAAATTTCAACTTTGGTTGGCACTTTGATCTCCTTCCTAGTTATTATCAGTTATAATGTGCTTCAAACTCATTTTTGGGTTATATTTTGATACCTTCTTAATCAGATTAATGAAATATCCAAAGCTTTATCCTTTGACCAAACACTGAATTTTTAGAAGGGAGTCACCCAACACAATGGGAGAAGAGACATGGAATTCTTCACAGAAGAATGATTTGGAGTAAACCGAAAAATTTCTTCTTGATTATTTGTCATCTTCCCCAAGCCCCATTCATAGGCTAAAGCTTTGATTTCTCGAAAGACATAAAAGACTCATGCCCCTCAAACCACCCCTCAAATATATTAATAAGAAAATTATTATTGTTAAAATGATAGAAACGACATTATATACTTTAAAATAACGTTTAAACTTATGACCATAAATAAATCAAATATTATTTCTAAAAACAATATAACCCAAAACATCATTTCATTTTTCATTAATTTATTCCCTAAAGGAACATATTTCATTAAGCTTTACATATTAAACATCTCACAACCCAAGTCAAAAAATTTTATATCTACCAAGGAAATGTGGAAACATTGTTGTAGAGATATAAATATAAATAAAGTTTCTGAACAAAATGGACTAGACAATGTTGCTTATAATAATACTTAGTGGTACAAATATGTATAAAATTGCACAAAGAAAGGGAGCCCCGATCGGGGGCCCAAAGATCGTGCACAGGGATGAAAATTTGTGTGATCCATGCTCGAGGGACCAAGGGTCATAGGCAGGGTTGTAGAGTGGCACACTGCTTCATAGTCTTACCCGTAGCCCTTGGGATCTTGGGCATAGCTCCTCCCGGAAGTGCATCTCAGTACATAGTTGATAGTGCCATGAGGATATCTTAATTGATTATTTGCAGCAACCCAATGTATGTGATTAGTCTCAACCATATATTGACTCAAAATATTTACAACAAAACATATGTCCAGTCAGGAATTTACCAAGAACATCAGGGCCCCCACAAGTTATATATATTCAGAAGTTTTTTCCAATTCAGGTGCAGTTTAACATCCACATAGCTTCTTTAAGTTGAGTTCCATCGGAGTAAACAAAGACTTGCATTCCACCATCCCACATTTTTATAACAACTTCACAATTCATTTTCCTCAAGAAAAGAAAATCTCTACTGGATTTTTCCAGACCTCCAAGCCTAGGAAGTAATGCATCAGTCTTATGTCCTTCATCTTGAATTCAGAAGTCAACTCCGTCTTTCATTGATAAATGAGAGGGTTTGCACCGGACAGAAAGAGGTCATCAACATAAAGGAAAAAAGTAAGAGGCATGTCCTTTTCAACCTTGAAGTATAAGTTTGGATCAACATAACTTCTATTAAACCCAAAATTCACGAGATAATTGTCTATCCTTTCGTACCAAGCTCTAGGGGCTTGCTTCAACCCACAGAGGGCATTCTTCAACCCTACATATGTCCTTTGATCTTGTACTCCAAACCCCTGAGGTTGTTCCAAGTAGACTTCCTCCTTAAGTGATCCATGCAAGAAATTAGTGTTGAAGTTAATTTGATTTAGGCTTCATCCTTGATTTGTAGAAAGAAAAAATATAGATAGATAGTGGTGTATCGAGAAACCAATGCAAATATTCGTCATAGTCCACTCCTTCCTTTTGAGAGAATCCATGAGCAACGAACCTTGCCTTTTATTTTTCAGTGCTTCCATCAACCCCATGTTTAATTTTATAAAGCCATTTGGAGGAGAACATAGAATTTTCCTTAGATCTAGGCACAACATCCCAGACATCATTCTTCGTGATTGATTCATATTCCTCATTTATTTCATCTTTCCATAATTTTTGCTTTACGACTTCTTCGAATGTGCAAGGTTCATCTTGAACAATAGTACTCATGGCAACCAAGTACCCTTGATACCTGTTCGACTTCTTACTTTCGTGAAATATCACTCTTGAAGCAGTATGTTTTTTGAGCATATTCAATATTATCTTTGAGCCATAGAGGTATTTTCCTTGAGGTATAGGAATCATTATGAGGTGGATAAATAGGACCCATTGCGCCATTAACATCAAGCACATGCTCATCCGTTAGAGGTTCATCTTGTTTTTCAACATCATCATCAACATCCATCCTTCAGATAGGGAGATCACTGGCTTCCCTGAGGGCAGAGTCTTCATTAAAGGTAACATCTCTGCTTAATTTCACATCTCTTTGACCATGTGTTGTTCTATTTACTGGGTAACCTAACACTGTAAATATTTTATTATCATTCCGGGCTTGTAGAACTTAAAAGCATCTCCAAAATATATGGATTTCAACTATATTCAAGTTTAGAAGATGAATTATTGAAATTAAAGGAAATGCATAATACAAATATAAAACTTAACTAAATAATTTCTAATTCAATTATGTAATAATAAGAAGAAGAAGCTCCTAACTTAGGAGAACTTGTTTTTCCATCTCTACAATACTACTTCATGAATAAGAAACCAAAATCACTAATGAACAATAGATCAAGATGCATAAAATAATAATAGAAGAGGCTCCTAACTAAAGAGATCCTTGTTTTCCTTCATTACAAATTCATTCATCATTAATTCCATTGTTAGAAAACTGGAAATTCAGAAAATCACTTAAACGAAAGAAAGATGAATTCTAGTTTCTAGTCCTTGATCAGATAGAAGGAGAGTTTAACTTAAACACTGGTTTGACCCTTCATATGAAGATTATAAATTAGATTAATATTAATCAACAATCATAACATATCATCATACATCTAATAAATTTCTTAAACATGAAACAAAACTAGTTCAGGAAATTGCAACTAAATTAACCAGAAAGTGCACTTAGCTCGGTGTGGGGGCTCTCCACCCTTGCCTCACACATTGTGAGTACTTTCAGCTATTGAAACTCAATCAAGCATTTACCATATAGAATAGAAAAAAAGGAGATAGAACTATTTCTTCAATTAGCTCTCAAAGTTTCAGAAATATCAAAGTGAAATTATATAAATTCTACATATCAATGCCTTCAATGTCTTAGGATTAAATAGAGAAATATGAAACAAACTTAACTAAAATGTCTCTAACAGCCATGTATATCCTTATCCTATCTATTATGGTCAATCTCATCCATATAATCTCTCAAAATCTGGAAAGTCCCATAAAATGCTAAATTTGGCCTATTTCCTAAGGATTTCCATAATAACAGGTCTTGTTTGACCACCTTTGACCAGGCCTGTTTAGGCTCCTTTTGACTGAACCAATAGGTGCACATCCATTATTAGTTCCCAATCTTTCTAGAAATGTTCTCAGTTCGAGCCCAGGTGTCCTGCAAGTATGAAATCAATGAAGTCATTACGAGAATTTTTGGTCTTGTCAAAAAATGCACTTAAAATTCAATTTTTGTAAAAACTTCTAAAAATTGCAAAACTTAGTTTATATACCTGGATATGCATACATTTTTCAAAATAGAGTGAAGATGGATGGTATATGGATGGATAGCATGGTAATAAATTGTATTCACTTAAACAAAATTGGATCAAAAAACGAGGGCCAACACCATGTACATAGATTCTATATTCCTTTGATTTTCACTGTAGCCGAAGAATATAACTTTCTTCCCAGAATATTCAAACTTATTCCTTTTCTCTTTAGGAACGTGAAAGTATATTATACAACCAAATATTTTAAAATTAGAAACATCAAGTTTCTTTCTAGTGAAGACTTCCTCGGGTGTCTTGAAATCCAAAGCTTGATTTGGGCTCCTATTTTGAACATATATGACAATGTTAGCAGCTTCTCCAAATAATAATTTTTGTATACCTTGATCATATATCATGGCACAAGTGGCTTCCATAATTGTTCGATTCTTCCTTTCAGCGATGTCATTATGCTCAGGAGTGTATGGAATAGTTGTCTCCCTCTTAATGCCAACCTCTTTGCTAAAGTCATTGAATTCATTTGATTCATATTCGGCTGCATTATTTGTCCTTAACACTTTGATCTTCTTTCCTGATTTATTTTCCACCAATGCCTTGAAAGAAAAGAACCATTTCAACACTTCATCCTTCCTCTTCAAGAAATAGATCCATTTTTTGCGTGAGAAGTCATCCACAAATATTGCATAGTATAAGTATCCTCCTAATGAAGTTACGGGAAAGATACAATTGTGTTGATTTCACTAGAGAGGAATGGTCCCATTTTATGCTTCCCAAAAACCTTGAAAAACACCTTCATAGTTCATCTTAAATTCGTGCAAACTTGTGACCATCTTCCTTACACCAAGTAAGGCTTTGTAATGTAAGTGGGAAAATCTTCGATGCAATAATTCACATTGAAGAGAAGTATCACTCACTAAAGCTCCCAAAGGACTTGAGACCATCAACCCTAAATCCAAGGGTATATGCATCTTTAGGGTTTCTATGCCAAATACGTACCTTTCCATCAATGAATTCTACATGAAGCCTTTATCTTCCATCACAGAAATAGACACCAAGTTCTTCTTCAAATTAGGCACATATAATACTTCTTCTAGATGAATGGTTTGACCTTGATTCAAGTGAAGAGTGACAATACCTATCCCTTTCAAGGGGTAGGTGGCATTATCTCCAAGTATAATCTTTAGATTTTTTTCTTCTCAGCCAAATTTGACAGGGAATCCTTGTATCGAGTGAAGTGCCTTGAGGCTCCACTATCAATCAACCAATGATCCAAAGTATCCAGAGGAGAGGAAGTAGATAGATCAGAGATCATATAGAATTCATCTTGTTTTTCTACAACATTACTTCCATCATACTTTGCATTTCTTGTCCTTTTAGGACGTCGACCATTTCCATTTTGAGCATCTAGAGCATTTGTCTTTCCTTTGTTGTTGAACCTGTTGTTTCTTTGATTTCCATTATTTTTGTAATTGTTGTTGTTTTTGTCAGAATCCCTTCAAGGATTCTTCTTGTGAGGGAACTCTCTAGCATAGTGGTCGAACCTGTTACAATTGTAACATCTTCCTTTTCTTCCTCCTTTGAACCACTTCTTAGATCCTTGAACCTTTCTTCTTGGATCGCCATCATTCTTCCTTTTCGCATGAGCAGAGAAAGAAGTAGGTTCATTTCAATTGGAGGACTTATCTCTCTCCATCATCCTTATCTCTTCTTGAGTGCATTTATCCAATAACCTATCTAAACTAGGTATCATGTCATTGCTGAGAATGGTGGTGGTAAATATATCCCAAGGTCTTGAAAGACCTCCAAGAGCAATGAGAGTGATATTTCTGTCAGCAATAAATTCTCCAATAGATAACAACTCATTCTTGATTTGAGTTATTCTCATGAAGTAGGATTGGATAGAAATAATTAAAAAATTAAAAAACAAAACAAATTATATATAAAAAAACTATTAGAAACAATAAAAAAATTGGTCACCCACACAGTTGCTCAGAGGAGCCATGCCAATGACCCCAAGAAATGTGTGTAAGACTATGAAGCGGTGCACCACTATATAGCCTTTCATATGACCCTTGGGCCCCCGAGCATGACTCACACTGCTTTTCGTCCCTCCGCACAGCCCCTGGGTCCCCAAGCGAGGCTCCCTTTCTTTGTGCAATTTTCTACTTATTTATACCATTGAGTATTATGATAAGCAACATTATCTAGTCCATTTCTTTGTGCAATTTTCTTTATATTTCTATCTCTACAACATTGTTTTAGCATGTCCTTGGTAGATATCAAAAATTTTAACTTGGGTTATGAGATGTTTAAGATGTAAAGCTTAATGAAATATATTCCTTTAGGTAGTAAATTAATGAAAAATGAAATGATGTTTTGAATTAAATTGTTTTTACAAATAATATTTGATTTATTTATGGTCGTAAATTGAAGTGTTATTTGAAAGTATAGATTGTGATTTCTATCATTTAACAATAATAATTTTCTTATTAATATATTTGAGGGGTGGTTTGAGGGGGAGGATTATTTCAATGTATTTCAAGAAATCAAAGCTTTAGTGTATGCATGGGGCTAAGGGAAGATGACAAATATTCAAGAGGAAATTTTATGGTTTACTCCAATGCATTCTTCTTTGCGAAGAATTCCATGTCTCTTCTCCCATTGGGCACATTTAAGCTACAATCATTCTTAGGAGTAGATTTATGATAGACTTCAATAGGGGAGTTATGAAATAGTACCTTAATGTGACTTGAAAGAAATGTGGGATCACTAACATGGCGAGAATACAGTCTAATCCATTGTAGGTAATGGAATATTTTCATGTGTACTCAAACTAATTTCATAATTAGAGGGATGGATATGTTTCTAGTCTTCTATTTTGGAAGGATTCCCAAAGCCTTTCGTTCATAATCGGAATTTTCTTCAAAAATTAGCCACTGAAGAGAGTGCTCTATTTGTTTCTGGTGGGGGGGCTCGAATCATGGGTCTACAGTGATACGACTCTCTACATAATCTGAAAGTTGATCTCATGATGTTCATGTTACAACATGATGAACACACTACCTCTACCTCCACAATCATTGACCTCTGGCTAGAAGCTAAAGGAAAATTGGATAAACATGAGGAAGAAATCAAACCCCTCTATCAAAATGCTAAAGAATTGAAATCTCTGGTCAATAGTTTAGTCTTAAATATAAAAGATTCACTTAGTTTCAACAACTCTAATATCAAGTATTCAGACTTGATATCTAGTGGATCTAGGGAAACATGTTGTAATCAAGGACTATATTTTGAATTAGGTTATATGTATTGCAAGTTTTTTTAAAATTTGGGTTCTATTGAAAGGTATGCACTTCCAAAAACTTGTATATGCTTAATATATGCTATATTCCTCTTGGGAGGATAATTTTGGTTTAAGAATCTGGGGATGGAAGGATATTATAATGTAACTCTTGATATACAACTGTGATCCCAAACACAAATTTTGCAATTAATTAAAATATTCTCATTACTATAAAAAAATATTATTATTATTTATATTAAAATTTATTAATTTTGAATTACTTTTAATCCATTCAATCTTTTAATATAAAAGGAAATGAGTTAATAAATTAAATTGAAAAATATCTTCCACTAATAAAAACTATGGCTTATATAAAAAATATTATTATAAACTACCATATTCTATATATAGATACACAACAATGCAATGAAGTATTAAGATCTTGCAATCTTGAAAATATTTAAATTAATTTAAATTAATAATTTTATTTATCTTTAATTTTTTTAAGTAAAAAAAGATTTGAGGAAAATATTTATCTTTCTATTAAAATGAATAATGTGATTATAACATTTTTTTAATTGATATTTTGTTTTACAAAATTATGATTTATAATTTTACAACTTTAAATATAATTTTAGGAAATAAAATAAAAATTAAATGAAACAATGTTCCATTTTTTTTATTAAAACTGAAATAAAAAAAAATACCACCTACTCAACTATTTAAATGAGATATTTCTCTTAAAATATATAAAATAGAATCTATTTTTTTAACTAATATATAAATAAAATTATATATTTATATAATTTTTTTAGTGAATAAAACCCATATTAAAATTTTCATCCAAATTAATGAAGAAAAATAAATATTGAAAATATTGATTTTTTTATAAAAATAGTTAATCAATTAAAATATTTAATTTTTATGAAAAATGGTTGATCTTTTAAATATAATTTATATAGATTAAAATTTTTAAAATAAAACAGGAAATTTCTATCAAAATAATAAATCATTACTTTTATATTAATAAATATATAACTTATAAAGTGAAATTTAAGAAATAAAATATTAAATTTATCATAAATCAATGAAAAGAAAAAAAAAATTTAATCAAAATAATCAATTTGATAAAAACATCTTAGTTAAGTTGACTTTTATATTTTATAGAAATTACAAATACTCTGAATAAATACAATTTACACTGATATAATTCTAAAAATTAAAAGTAACTAAAAGGAAATTAAATGCCTCAAAATTCTATGGCAAAAAAGGAAGTTCGATGAGACATTTATCATCTTATAATTTTTATAATTTTAATAGGTTTAATAAATGGATGTCATAATTAAAAATATTATTTTTTATATAAGAATATATATTTTTTTAATTAAGATTTGAAAATATATACAAAACCAATTTATAAAAATTAGGATTTGAAAATATATACAAAACCGATTTATAAAAATTAAGATTTGAAAATATATACAAAATCAATTTATAAAAATTAAGATTTGAAAATAAATACAAAACCGATTATAAAAATTAAGATTGGATTACAAAACCTTCGTATTAATTGAAATTAAGGAAAACGATACACTTCAGAACACTGTTAATCGCCAGATAAGGTAAGGAAAAAGAAGAGTGTAATCAATCAACGATGGAAATATGATGTCTCAAACTTTTGCGATCCAGTCCATGAGAAAATCTACGAACATAGCAATAATGTTTGTCAAGCTTCAACATAAGAATTTTGTTGAGAATTTCTTCCATTGTCTTCAATCGCTTATAAAACAACTCGTTGGCCTCACCCATACGGCATAGATGCTGCGGCAGATTGGTCAGCTTCGTTGCCGTTCAGAAAGCTTACAGACTATTTTCTTCACTTCACAACCGTCGACAGAGATTCATTGATGTTTCTCCCTTGCATTTGCATCAATTTCTTGGCCAAAACATGGATCCCCATAATGAACTTGTCTTGTCGATCATTTTCAACTTTGGATGGCTCTCGAAAAACACCTTCTCGTTCTTCAGCGCTTGCTCGTTAGTTTCATCACCGATGTGGTTTGTCATGCAGATATAAGCCTGACGACAACGTTAATAGTCACCTTCTCCAGAAGCCCTTCAATCATGCGGCATCATTCATAGTCACCTTTTCCAGAAGCCCTTCAGGTGCGCGGTCGCATCTCGTCACCATAGATAAAGTTCGTTCTCCTCGCTCGTCCACAAGCTTAGACATTCTTCACCACAGATAAAGTTCATTCTCCTCGCTCGTCCACAAGCTTAGACATTCTTCTATGACATCAAGAACAGTACAATATCTTCTACAACTAAGGCACATGGAATGAGAAAGCAACCATCTGTCAATGCACTCTGTGTGAAAATAATGATTGCATTTGGGTAAAACTCTCACATTATCTTTGTCTTCAAAGTCTGCCAAACAAATAGGGAAATCGGTCGGGGCATGCTGGTACTTTGTGCTGGCATAGACAACAGTAGGTAGGGCTCTCATGGCCGATTTATCTAAGCCATTACAGTTAGGCACCTCCTCTGATATGTCCCCTGAAGACCTCACTGCAATCATCTGACAACAACGAAATGCCCATTTAACAATAAAATTTATACGTAGTTCGAATATCAGATTGCACATTAAAGTTGCGAGGATTAACAGTAAATTGGGATCGAAAGTAAAGGATTACCTTTAAATAGATCGACAGGTATCAACGTTGTGCTAAGCTCCAGGATTCTTCTGCCAAGGGTTGTGTAAACGCTCTTATTAGAATTGGGTTTGGAAAATCCACAATCTAGTCCAAGTTTAGACTGAGCACCCAATTCTTGAGCACTCCCCAATTATGCCTCCGTCAGTGACCTAAACTCTGATAATCTTGGAATATCGGAGACTGCCATGAAAAAATTACCAGTCATGCCGTGAAATGCAGTGAAAAGTGACATAAAACCCAAAACCCATTAATGGAAACAAGGAGATTGTAGAGTAAAGAGTAGAATGAAGGCAGAAGAAGCTGAAGGGATTTCAAAATTCAAGAGCTCCCAATTACAAAATTCAAAATGAATGATGTATGGATGATGGTATGGGCGCCGATGGTATGTCGGCGAGTTCAAACGTTGTGGTGCAAACAGACAGCGTTTGGATGAGTAATAAAATCATGGAAACGGAAGATGAACACGGTAAGAAACACAGATACCAAGGGATGTTGGAAAAATGTGTTTTTGGTTGACAGTTTTTTTCAAAAAGACTACTCCTTTAGGTTTTCTTTCTTTGTATTCACTGTATTCACACATGTCCTGAAGGATTCTTACACAAGTGAAGACAACCTAATAAACAAGAAAATTATGTCCAAATTTTGGCATACTAAACCTTTGTGGCTTCCAGAAATTCATAGCGTTGTACCAATACATTATACATGTTTCATGGCCATGGAGGATTATCTAGTGAATACCTCTTCTGCATGAGTGTTTTCCACACAGGTTTCTCTTTCTAAGTGATTAAATAACAATGAAAATAACAATATGTTCATGGGTTTATAAATTAGAATATATTTTTGAATGTTTCTGTTTCTAAAGTGTTTTTAAAAATAACAATTTATTCATGGGATTTATAAAATAGAATATATTTTGGGATTTGTAAAATACAATATATTTTTGAAAGTTTATGGGTTAATTTTTCGAAATGTATAATTTAACATCAAATAATATTATTGAAGCCTAAAACAATGTACACGGACCTTGGCTCACTGGATGCTTCTCAAGAACTTTCTCTAAAAGACCATACAATGAACTTGAACATGCTGAACAAATCACAGAAATGGATCTCTAAAAATAAATCTCTAAAAGAGCATAGAATGACATCAAAAATGATCATGCATTGAAACAAAAATTCTATTCACACATACAATCAATACAATTCTATTTTTGTTTTGTCTCGGTGAACTCTTTGACTAGGGCATCTGAGCCAGACACTCGCTTTCGGGTCTCTATAATAAGACCTTCTGTCCACAGCCACTTTCTACGCCATGGTATGCTTTTTATGATTATCTTGAATCCTTATGCTGTTTGTCACGATAAATATCTACACCACGATTATCAATAAAGTTCATTAAAGCGTTTATCAGTGGGTGATCATAGCTATATTGATCTAGTAATCCTTAAACAAGACATAGGAGGAGTTCATACTATACTTTATGCACAGCTTCATTGCTCTTGTCAAGTAAGCTTTCTATTAGATCATATTTAACATGTAGTAATGTAGTTTCCATATTCAATACAAAGAGTAGTTATACATATAAGTATAAAAGGTTGTATTACAGTGATCTGTACACGTACAAGCTTCTATAGATTACGTGATTACTTATTATTATGAATAGGTACTATTTCCATATGTTCTCATTACTAGTTATACGGTATTCATTACAAGAACTAGTATGATTCCCGTCGTATCATATTAAGCAAGAGGTAATTACACGTGTTTCAGGTAATGCTTCAATATCACATAAGACTGGAATGATAGAGTAGTTATACATATCAGGTATAACACGTACTGGGTTCAATAAAAAGGGATTAGTTGCACCTATTAATCAAAACAATGGGTATGAGGAGAAGCCTAACTTCAGAGACACGAAGCATGATGTGAACCCACCATCCATACCACTACTGTTGCCACTCTAATTGTTGGATGACCTTGATTTGGATGGCCCCTTTAACCTACCTTGCCTCGCCTCATTGGTGTAGGATCAACTCATCCCCCCGGGGCACTTGGAACAATTTCCTTGAAAATTTTCTGTGGCAAGGACTCGCTGCCACGCAGCCCCATGTTATAAAGTAGAATTAAATACCAATTTTAATAAAACCAATCTTCCTTGAGAAATTATAATTATAATTTTTTCTATCTAATTATAATCATACATGGTATTTTTGTTGGAATTTCTGATAAGTTCAGAACAATGATTGAGAGAATAATACTCTCCTTCTAACACAGAGAATAATTTTTTTTTTCTTACTATTGGATAGAAATGGCATAAAAATGCTTTCTATTTTATTAACAGAGTAAAAACTGTTACAACTTTCTTCCACTGAAGTGGTATTACAAAAATTCTTGACTGCTATAGATGCAGTGCTCACGAAATTTTTCTCTGTCTCTCAAAACACAAAAAACAGTGCTCTTTGGTCTTACTATGTTTTTCTCTGCATGTGGGCTTTTCACAGCAATACAACAAGACACAACATACAGCCTATGGGATTTTTATTCTTTTTATATGGTGCGGCATAAATAAAAAAACATAAAGCGAAATATATATATAAAAAACTTTAATACTATGCCCAAACCTTTAAACTCTGTTGAATACGTTGTGATGTGCACTCAACCTTCTGCTACTGCCCCTATTGTACTCTGTTTTCTACCTGCACGGGGTACGCAAGTGACTTTAACATTTCAACACTCCCCCTTAAAGTCAGCTGCTGTTATCGATCATACCCAAGCATTTTCTTAAATATTCAAAACTCTTCTGCCCCAATGGCTTTATTAGAATATCTGCAAATTGCTCCTATGTTCTACAATGCTGTAAAACAATTTCTCCATTGTTCACCAATTCTCTGATGTAGTGAAACCTGACATCTATGTGCTTTGTTCTCTTATTTTACAGCATTGTAGATGTAGTGAAACCTGGCATCTATGTGCTTTGTTCTCTTATGAAACACAAAATTCTTTGATAATGCAATAGCTGAGCTATTGTCACAATAAATCACTGTTCCCTTTACCTGTTCTTGGCATAAACTTCTCAATATCCTTCTCATCCAAACTGCTTGACATGCTGCTGTTGTAGTTGCCACATACTCTACCTTTGCTGTCGACAGTGCCACAATTGGTTGTTTCTTGGAAGCCCATGAAATTACTCCTGAACCCATATGAAAAACATAACCGGATGTGCTTTTCCGATCATCAATACTTCCAGCCCAATCACTATCAGTATAACCAATTAATTCTGAATTTTCTAAAGTCGTATACAAAATACCATACTTTTTAGTTCCTTTCACATACCTCAGAATTCTCTTTGTTGCTTACTAATGTGCCTCTTTTGGCCTCTCCATAAATCTGGAAATCAAACTAATAGTATGCATAATATCTGGCCTAGTTGCAGTCAAACACATGAGGCTACCAACTATGCTTTTATACAAACTGGGATCAAAATCCTTGCTGCTATCATCTTTACTCAATTTCAATCCCATTACTGTGGGAGTAATTACTGCCTTGCACTCCTGCATATTAAATCTTTCTAAAACTTCATTAACATATTTTGCTTGAGATATAAAAATCTCATTTTCATTTTGCTCTACTTCCATTCCTAAGAAGTATCTCAGCAATCCCATATCAGTCATTTCAAATTCGTCTTTCATGACTGTTTTAAAATTCTCAATGAGGTAATTATCATTACCTGTGAAGATCACATCATCAACATATAAAACCACAATCAACATCTTACCATATTTTTCTTTGATGTATAATGTGGGTTCTCCTTCACATTTTTCAAACCCATTTTCCAGTAGATAGGAATCTATCCTACTGTACCATGCTCTTAATGCTTGCTTCAGCCCATAAAGAGCTTTATTCAATCTGCAAACTTTGTGTTCTTGGCCCTTTTTCTCATAGCCTAGATGTTGTTCAACATAAACCTCTTCCATTAACACTCCATTTAAAAATGCTGATTTTACATCCATTTGGTAAACCTTCCATTTGTTTTGTGCTACTATGGACAACACTTCTCTCACTATTTCCATTCTTGCAACTCGTGCAAAATTTTCCTCATAATCTCTTACATGTTGCTGCTTATATCCCTTGACAACAAGTCTGGCCTTGTGCCTTTCTATCTTACCTTCAGCATTGCTTTTGGTCCTGTAGACCCATTTAACTCCAATGAATTCTTTACCTTCTGGGAGATCAATCAACTCCCATGTTTTATTTTTCTCTATGGCATTAATTTCATCATCCATAGCTTCTATCCATTTTCTATATTTTATATCTTCCTCAAAATGAATAGGATCATCAACATGAAAATACAAAGCAAATAAGGAATTCATACCTTCATTTGTTGTCTCTTGCTCATAAATTTCATTTAAATTTCTAAATCTTGTTCCTCTTTCATTTGGTGTAGTTGTGCTTGAAGAAGCACTCAAATCTGCTCCATTTGGTGTGCTTGGAGAAGCACTTTCATTTATTCTCAAGGGTGTTCTTACTCCTGCTTGAGGTGTCCCTTGTTGTCCTTGTGTTGGTGGTGGTTGTGCTATCGATGAGCTATTATTTTCAGCCACATCTTTCTCATCTTCATCATGAGACAAACAACTTTTAACATTGACTGTTTTCTCAATGCTTCGATCCCATGCTTCTTCTTCTATGAATTGAACATCTCTGCTTATAACAAATTTCTTTGTGGATGGGTTATACAATATATATCCCTTGGAATCTTCACAATATCCAAGGAAGATTAGCTTCTCCCCCTTACTATCCAAATTTTTTCTCAACTGATCTGGAATGTGTATGTAAGCCACACATCCAAAAACTCTCATGTGGGTGACTCCTTGTTTTCTACCACTTCATGCTTCTTCTGGAGCTCTGTTCATTATAGCTTTTGTTGGGCATCTGTTTAAAATATACACAGCACAATTTGTTGCTTCTGCCCAATACTCATTTGGAAAATGTTTTGCCTTTAGCATACTTCTCACCATTTCCATTATGGTTCGATTCTTCCTTTCAAAAACTCCATTTTGCTGCGGTGTGTACCTTGTAGTAAACTGTTTGTGTATGCCATTCTCTCTACAAAAACGTAGAAATTATTTTGAGATGTAATCACCTCCTCTATCAGTTCTAAGAACTTTGATATAGTGCCCACTCTGTTTCTCTACTAGAGCTTTAAAGTGGAAAAATTTCTCAAAGACTTCACTTTTATATTTCAAGAAATAAACCCATACTTTTCTTGTGAAATCATCAATGAAGGTCAGCATGTAATTGCTTCCTGAAACTGATGCTATTTGCATCAGCCCACATAAATCTGAATTGATAATTTCTAAGGGTGCTTTTGCCCTTATGCTCTTTCGTGATGGAAAATTTTCTCTGTGTTGTTTTCCCAAGATGCAGCCTTCACATACACTGTTTGGTTTTTCAATCAATGGTAGTCCTCTTACCATTTCTTTTATGTGCACAAAATTCAGACCTCTGAAATTGAGATGTCCAAATCTCAAGTGCCATAACCAATTTTCATCTTTCACTTCCTTCTGAAAGGCCTCTTGAGTTACAGCTGCCACATTCTTTCATTTTCCCTTCAAGTCTATATTGAGCTTGAGTGGAAACATTCTATTGCTGGTCATTTGTATTTCAACAATAATCTTCTTGCTTGGATGCATATCCATTATTGTGCACACATCATTTTTAAAAACTACATTGTAACCTTTGTTTATGAGCTGTCCAATGCTCAAAATATTACACTTCAAGCCAAGAACATAGTACACATTTGGCACAAATTTCTGCTCACCATTTCTTGCACATATACTAACTCTACCTTTCCCTTGACAGAAATCTTAGTATCAGTTCCTGTTGTTACTTTTGATTTAACTTTTTCATCAATATTGGCAAACATTGCTATGTTTATAGTCATGTGATTACTGCAGCCTGAATCTAAGAACCATACATCATCATGCCTATCTTATGCTACATCACATGTTAACAACACGTTCCTTGGGTTATTTTCTTCTCTTGCTACATTAAAATTTTGCCTATTATTCATGTCATTTTTCTTTTTCCTATACTCATTGGCATAGTGCCCATATTTTTTGCAATAATGACATTGGACATTGGATTTGTCATACATGTGTCCTTGAGCATGTTGGTGTCCACCTTGCTGGTTGCTGCATTGACTGTGGCTTTGATTGTGACTGTTGCTCCTTCCATGTGAATGTGAAGGGTTGTTTCCTCCTCCTTTGTTTTGGCTTCTGCCTCTTCCTCTTCCTTTGCCTTGACCTCTTCCTCTTCCAAAAGGCATCTGGGCCTTGAAGGCATGCTCTAGAGATGGGTTTACTGATCTTCCCAATCTCTGTTCATGAGACATCAGTGATGCATGTAGTTCATCAACTGTGAACTTTGAGAGATCCTTAGTCTCTTCTATGGTGGTAACAATAATATCAAACCGTGAGGGTAGACTCCTCAATAGTTTCTCCACAATCCTCATTTCTTCAAGTGTTTCTCCATGGGACCTTATCTCTGTGACCATCCCAATCACATGTGTGAAGAATGAGTCTATGTTATCAGACTCTTTCATTCAGAGAGTTTCAAAATCTCTCCTCATCAATTGTAGTTTTGTTGTCTTCACTTTCTCCATACGTTGATAGGCTATTTTAAGAGTATCCCATGCATCCTTGGATCTCTTAGCTGCTGCTATCCTTGGAAACACACTCTCATGTACTGCTTGATAGAGATAAAAGAGGGCTTTAGAGTCCTTCTTTCTATTGCTCTTCAATAAATCCTTCTCTGCCTGTGTTAAGGCATTAAAGGCGTGCTCATCAACTATTTCATCAAAACCATCTTTTACAAATTCCCATAAGTCCTGGGAGACAAACAGGGCTCTCATGGTAATGGCCCAATAATCATAGTTTTTCCCATTAAATTGGGGAAGTTGAGTATTTACAATACTCATACTAGTGCTTGGTCCAGCCATTACTTACTAACTGAACTCTGAAATAAACTTGACTATGTTTTTAATAAACAAACTTTCTTTGCTTCTTTAAACAACAAACTCTATTTCTGAGGACTGTTATTTTAAATAAAACAAAAACTCTGTTTTTTTAAGAAATACCTAGACTTTAAACTTCTGTTGAGCCTTCACGCTGTTGGAGAACTGCTACAACAAATATTCCTTCTTCCTTCAGCTTCTTTAACACCTTCAAAGAGCCTGGATAAGCTCTGATACCATGTTGGAATTTTTGATAATTTCAAAATAATGACTGAGAGAATAATACTCTCCTTCTAACACAGAGAATAAAAAAAAAATTTGCTTACTGCTGGACAGAGATGGCATAAAAATGCTTTCTATTTCATTAACAGACTAAAATCTGTTACAACTTTCTTCCACTGAAGTGGGATTACAAAAATGCTTGACTGCTACAGATGCAGTGCTCACAAAAATTCTCTTTGTCTCTCAAAACGCACAAAACAGTGCTCTCTCGTCTTATTGTGTTTTTATTTTCCTACGGGCTTTACACAGAAATACAAAAATACACAACATACAGCCTACGGGCTTTTCATTCTTTTTATATGGCACAGCGTAAATAAAAAAAATAAAACGAAATATATATAAAAAAAAATTAATACTATGCCGCATGAAACTTTAAACAAACTTTAATAAACCTATGGGCCTGGTCTTTGTATCGACGCATCGACGATCGGTAGAATGGTGAGTTTGGTGGAATGAAATTTGAACTTGCGATGAGCAATGTGCGATGGACGTGGGGTCCACATCGCATCACAAGAATTACTGTGGCGGAAACCTCGGATGGCGGAGAAATTCTGTGACGAGCGATTGCGATGAGCAATGGTGTTGGGACCACATCACATCGCAAACATTCAATGGAACGTAACATATGGCGGATGGCCTTTGGGAATGCGATGTGCGATGTGCGATCGTGGTCGGGACCACATCGCATTGCACCATTGGCAGTTTAAAATTTGGATGGGAGGAGAACATTGGTGACAAGCGATTGATATGAGAGATGGTGGTAGGGACCACATCGCAACAAAACTTTGGAACATAACATATGCTGTGGTATGTAACACTCATCAGTTGCGATGTGCGATGTGCAATATCGCACCATCGCACATCGGCGAGACTTCACATCAACAAGACATTCAAATAAAAATTTGCGATTGTGATGAAGTGGTTGGGACCACAGATGATGTGGCCCAATTCAAAACTTAAAATCTTGGCGCGTTGAACAAAATTGGTTCTGATTGGTTGGTGAGGGCTTAAAAGCCTGAAATGACTTCTCTTTAATAGAACTGTTGTTGTGTGGTTGAACCATGACTTTCTTCAATTTATCCTCTGCAAAGTCGGCTGCGCCCATCAAACATTAAATTCATTCCTGCAATGGTGGCTGCGGCCCATAACAAATTAAATCCTTCCTTACGGTTACCTTTAAACTCTGTTCAATATGCTGTGATGTGCACTCAACCTTCTGCTGCTGCCCCTATTGTACTCTATTTTCTACCTACACGGAGTACACAGGTGACTTTAACATTTCAACAATTTTCATACATATGTTTTTATTTAGCTATAATCCTACATGGTATTTGCGACTAGAAACAATGTGATTGTGATAAATGAAAAAGTCCATATCTAAACTTGCATTCTCACTTCAATATCACAAGTGCTCAACTTTCTTAAGAATTTCATATTTCATAATCACATAATCACATTATGGTCAAAGTCAATAGCAGAGGCCATTCCCTACCACGCTTCTCGGCTTTGAATTTTCGTTTTGCTAGTCAAGGAATTTAGTTTGAATTTATCCAAGTATCTGAAATATAGAATAAAGTGAACGAGCCAATAGAGTGAAATGTGGAATAAATTATGAAAGCCTTATGATCATACGTGCAGCTCTCCTCATCAAATTATAAAAAATATATCGAGCGGAGAGTGTTGGCCTTATGCCTTGCCCTGTGACGGCGATGCAGATGAAAACATTAATCGGCTGCATGTTACTTATCCTCACTCGAAAGAATCATATAATTTTAAGAGGGTTAAGATATGTTGATTTCATTAATATAGATGGCATTGTGCAATGGTTACATGGCTCCTGAGTATGCCTTATGCAGACAGCTGACAGAAAAAGTAGATGTATTTAGTTTTGGAGTAGTTTTTCTTGAGATTATCAATGGAAGAAAGAATTAGAGTTTTCCTCAACACATGGTGTTTCTCCCGGAAGAAGTATGGCTAATCTGGATATAATAACTGAAGTATAAATTTCGTCAACGTCGATCTAAATATGATTCCTACTGACTAATGTTTTATGTTTTGTTAATATTTGTCAATTAGCAAACATGGAGACTGTATAAGGAAGAGAGAGCATTAGAAGTTATGGATCCCACATTGGAGGGCAGTTATTCGACTGAGGAAGGAATCAAAGTGATTAAAATTGGTCTTCTGTGTACTCAAGGAGCTGCAACGTTGCAGCCTTCAATGTCACTCGTAGTGTCCACGCTGACTAGTGAGCGTGATCATATTTCCTCACTGAAAAGGCCTCTTTCCATTTATGTGAAGAATGTGATGAAATCTTACCAACTTCAACATCCTAGAGTGGTTGATCCTAACAAAGCATCTAGCAGTACACCAATTTCTTCTAACACACATTCTGATACCCATTCAGCAGCTGTTGATCCTTCGTCAGGCACCCTAGAGCCGAGGTGAAAATCAACCAACGTTTAGGTGCTAAAATTTTTGTTTATCCACGGGCAAGGGGATAAGTATTATTTTTGTTATCCATAAATGAGGTAATGAGATTGTTCATTATTTAAAAAAAAATAAGTGTAGATCGGTTTTGGTTACGAAGGAATGGTGGATTTTCATCATCATTAAAAGTAATATTTATCATGCTCAGTGTTATTCAATTCTCTTTTCTAATTACATAAAAATGTGTTTATTCTCTCTTTATTTTAATTATATGGAATTTTAATTATAAGAGTTTAATTCACAATTTGATTTGAGCAATTAAGAAACAATTAGAAATTCAGAAATTTTAAGCTAAACAAAGTAAAAATAGAGTGGTTTCCTGGTAGAAACATTTTCACTTCACCACCATGAGTTGTTGAGTAAGTGTAAAACCTGTAACTAAAGTATTTTAGGCTCCCACCACAAATCTCTCCACTTTAGGCATTTGTACAAAAACATAATTTTATGAACTTGCTGTGGAGTACATATATCAGTAGCACATTCGTTCTTAATTATCTAATTTTTTGCAGAATGGGAAGTTTGTACTCCCATTCAAAATTTCTTTTAATCCATGTTCTTCATCCTACTGTAAAACGATACTTTCTTGATTAATTTGTCTACCACAAGGATGATTTTTGTTAGTTAATTATTTAAAGTGGTGGTTGGGATTAATTCTCCAACAATTTTCCTTAATCCCCTTAGTCACAACGGTTGTTGTTTACAATTCCCAAAGCATCTTTTAGATGGACAAATTTTTCACGTGTCAATGGCTTTGTGAAGATGCCTGCAAACTGTTCCTGTGGCTTGCAGTGCTACAACACAATTTCACCATTTTTAATCAATTCTCTAATAAAATGATATTTAGTGTCAATGTGCATGCTCCTCTTGTGAAAAACATAATTATTTGATATTGCAATTGCGGAATTGTTGTCGCAGAAAATAGTTGTTGTTCCCTCTTGTTCATGGCATAAATCACTCAACATTCTTCTCATCCAAACTGTTTGACACATTGTTTCCATTGTGACGACATATTATTCTTCTTTGGTTGACAATGACATTATCGACTGCTTCTTGGAGGCCCATGAAATGGCTACCAAACCCAAATGAAAAACATATCCTCACTTGCACTTTCTATCATAAATGCTTCCTCCCCAATCAATGTTAGTGTAACCAACCAGCCTAAAATCATGTGTTGCGGTGTACAAAATACAATACTCTTTTGTCCCATTGACATACCTTAAAATCCTTTTGCATGCTTGCCAATGTGTCTCTTTGGGTGTCTCCATGAACCTTGACACCAAACTCAGTGTATACATTATATTAGGCCTAGTTGTTTTCAAATACATTAAGCTTCCCACCATACTTTTGTATAGTGTTGGATTCACATTGCTGCCGCAATATTCTTTATTCAATTTTAACCCCATGATAGTTGGATTTGGTGCACACTTGATGTTATGCATATTAAAACTCTCCAAAATCTCTACTACATACTTTGCTTGAGAAATAAAAATACCATTTTATGTTTTCCTCACTTCTATGCCCAAATAATACATTAACAACCCCAAGTTTGTAATTTCAAACTCACTTTTCATGACTTCTTTGAAATAAGTGATAAGAAAATCATCACTCCCTGTAAAAGTAAAATTATCCACATATAAAACAAGAATAAGAATTTTTTAGCTACTCTCTTTGATGTAAAGAGTAGATACATCGTCACATTTGTCAAATACATTATCCATCAAGTAAGCATTTGTCCTATTATACTATGCACACGGTGCTTACTTCAGCCCATAAAGGGATTTCTTCAACCTATATACCTTGCATTCTTAGCCTTCTAACTCATACCCAGGTGGTTGCGCAACATATACTTCCTCTTTCAACACTCTATTAAAGAAGGTTGATTTTACGTCTATTTGATACACTTTCCATTTATGTTATATGTAAATTAACAACACTGTGCACACTTTCTTCATCCATGCGACGCCAATTTCTCTGCAGAATCTCTTCAATGTTGTTGCTTGTATGCTTTTAAAACTAGCATTGCTTTATGTCCATCAATCTTTCCTTCTGTTGGAGTCCCATGATTTGGTAGATTGGTAAACCAAACAACAAGGTAACATCAGACCAAGCTTTAGAGCCCTAGGACCTAGCCTTCCTGGACTCAGAGAGGGCTCTCTCTATTATGCAAAGGATGTAAACTTGTTTGCTTTTGTATATTTGGTTTTAGGCTAGTTGTTAAGTACGTTTGTTTGTTTTTGTGTTTGGAGGTGAAAAGAAATTAAGTAGGCATGAATTAAAGATAGGTTATCAAATCAACAGGGCTATGGGGTCTAATGAAAGCCAAGGATGCCTAGACAATAGACAAGGTGTGTAGCAGGGCCGATTTAGTATAGTCAATGGATCTTTTGGGTGGTTTGTGAAGTGTAATGAACACTAAGTTTGTGTAAGACAAAGAGATCTTGAGCATAAATAGTTAAACAACAAGCATTCATGAGGTACGGCCGACCATTAATCTCTATGAATGAAACTCAAACTAATAAATGCAGAAAATCAACAATCAGGTGATGCATAGAAGTATAAGACCCTCTAACTTTGGGAAAATCACCTTTAGACCTTTGGGAAAACAAATTAGATAAACAAACAACTCAATCTATGAAGAGGGAACTCCTAAACATCATATCTTGAGTTATCGGGAACCTTGAAATAAGACTGCAAAGCATGGACAAAGGGCAAGATCGAAACAAGACCTATTTGACTTAACTAAACAACCAATAATTCAGAGAGAGATTTCAGAAATGGAGTTTTTATTAGCTATGAGTAAGCAGGGCATACCATGAATCATACTAGACAGCATACATAATAACCATTAATGAATCTGAAAACAAGTTCTTAGGGTACCAAAGAGCAATTAAGAATTCTTTGACATAACCAAGAAAGATGAAGAACATTTAAGCTGTAATGAATCAGGAGGTTTGAGCTGCCTCCATGGGCATATCTCAAACCTATTATTTACTGAACTACAGCAAGAAAGAAGCATGAAAACATATATGAGAAACTAAGAAAACATAACAAATAAGAAACACAATACCATTCACCAAGCCATGGAATCCTGCACACAAATCCTCTCCATCATCTAGACAAGTAAGCAAATCGTCCACTTCATAAACAAGTTTCTTCTTCAAAGCTCATATCCATGTATTGCTCTTCAAAATTTCAAGTTTTGCTTCTAAAACCTCCAAAAATTTACAATGAGTCTTCATAAGTTATATAGGAAATGAGTAGATGAGCTCACAAGAGCATCTAGAAGCTCATTGGCCTAATACAAATATCTGATTTTGTCCTTGAGGCCTCACAAGGCCCAAGGCACAAAATATCTTCAAAAAATATCTGTTTAAGCTAAAAATAGTAATTAAATTGACTTTTAATCTCTGACATAGAGTCAAAAATAGCTTAATGCAAATTTGGATGGCCACCTTCAGAAAAATGCCTTTTCAGCAAAATCCTACAGGAGCGTAGAGCCAAAAGAAAGCCTGTTTTGCAGATAACTTTTGAGGGTCTTCCCGATGTCAAAAGGAGGTTCGTGATGGCTCGTTGGAAAGCCCTGGATGTCTAATTTTTTTAACTACTTTATTTTTTCCAAAATTATTCCAAGAAGGCTTTCAAAAGGTGGAATTAGTGAAAAAACCCAGGAGCATAGCACCCGCTGATATAAGGGGAAAAATGTTGAAAAATGATTGTTTTTGGCATTTTTGAGGTACCAAAAGAGCTTCATTTGTTCTCAAAATTTCTGATTATAATCCTTTAAATTTAATACATCCAAAAAAATAACTTTCATGACCTGAGAATGCTTCTAGAAAAAATGGCAGCGCCTAGACAAATGTGCAATTAGGCCTAAAAAACACAAAAAACAAGATCATGTCAAAAATTACTCAATTTTGGTGAGAAAACCCCTCAAGGGTTTCTAGAAGCATGCATGGAAGCTTGAGCCAAAATCCTGAGCTGAGATATGCTTTTTCCTCTTTTTTCCACCGGGTGCCTCCTTTGGGCAGTTTTGAGCTTGGCTTGGGAAATTCACCTCTAGTCCTGAGCGCTCTAGTGACATTACTAGTCACAGCTTGAATGGTTTTCTTCTTTGCAGATTTAGTGGTTTTAGTCTTTGTCACTATTGAAGAAATATCATGGCCCTTTTCCTGGGAGAGGCAACTAGCACATGCCTTTGAGGACTCTTTTCATGCTCACTGTTTGCATTATCTCTTTTAGGGTTGCCCTCATTTTGCTCACTGTTTTTGTCTTTTTCCTTAGGGATGTCATGTTCACTGCCTCTTCTTTTATCATGACTATGTTTAGGACTTCCTTGTTCACCCTCCTCACTGTTTTGGGCTTGATTTTCATCATTATTTTGCTAACTGCCACTGCCTTCATTAGCTCCAATGTTTTGAACCTCTTTCACTGTTTTGAGTTTTCTGTGGACTGCCTTCATCATGACTACCTTCACCTGTTTCTTTCATGCTGCAACCTTCACTTTCCTTTCAGCTATTTTGGTATTATTTTCCTTACCCACTCAATAAACAGGTTTTTTTTAAAATTAAATAGGCTGCTTTTAAAATTGTTTTTCTCTTTAATTTTAGTTTCTCAAAGTATTCTTTAAGATTAAGAATTGAGGGGTAAAGAGAGTGAGAAGTACCTTGAAAATATTCCTTTGCTGTAATGAAAATATAGTTCTGTGCAAAAAATAATTTTTTGACTCTTTCTGGAGCAGATTAAGAGGTGCTACGCCCTTGCACACAGGCGTGTAGCACCTGCATGCTGTGTCAGGTGCCCGGGCTCCTTTTGCACGCCGTGCTAGGAAACAAGTGTGAAATTTCTAGGCAAATGGTGGCAATGGCCTTGGGAAAATGGTGTCAAAACATGTGCAAATGATGTGGCCAAAATAACAGATGAGTCGGGTAAACCGATAGCGAAGGTCGGGAAGATGGGCCAGGCGGAATGTGAAAATGGGCCATGCGCTGGGTGTCTTCTGAATGCCAGGTGAGGAGACAGGGGCATCGCGTCAGCCTACAGGCATGTTGCGTCCTTTTTTTTTTTCTTCGGCAGGACGCTATAGGCGCGTAGCGCCCTCCTACAGGCGCGTCGTGTCCTTTAAATCATGCACGATGGTTGCCCGAAAACTTGAAAAACAAAACCTCTTCCTTTTCCAAGTAAATAGTGACATGTAAAAATACTCTTTGAGGGTTTTGTAGCTTTTTTGAAATTTTTTGAACCTATTTTTTACCTCCTTCAAAAAAGTCTTAAACTTTCTTTTATCAAATGATGAAAAATGGACCTTTGCCCCTTTTTGAAGGGAGCTGCTTTTTGAACAACTGCTTTTGTTATGCCTTCTGCTTATCATGAAGGAGGTTGTTCAAATACAATCTTTGTTACCTCTGCAGGAGTAATTTTTAACAAATTGTAACTTCTGTATGTTATTTGAAAGAAACTACTTCAGACAAAATGTTATGGCCTTCAGCTTATCATTTAAGTTTCAAACTCTTACAACGTTTAGGCCCTGTCTTAGTTAATCAAATGAAGGATGCCTTTTTAGAAACAACTGTGCCCTCTACATATCATGAAGGAGGCCCAAACTTAACTGTTTCTTATCTCTGTTTACCCTTGAAGTTTCTGCCCTTTATCAAAAGTTTTAACTCTATCTCTGTTTTTCAATTGAAGGTTTTAGCCCTTTCAACAAAGAGTTGTGGCCTCTACTTGTTATGAAGGAGGCTATTTCATACTAAACCTAGGCCTTTTTACTGTCATTTAAAAAGAATTGTTAAACCAAATGTTTAGCCTTTCACTTATTACTGATGGAGGCCTTTAAACAATCTACCCTTTTCCTTCAAATTGGTTTTTTAAGACACTCTTATGCACTAAGATAAACTGAGGAGTGGAAAATAGAAAAATACCTTTGAAAAATCCTTTTCTGTGGTAGAAAACCAAATTTGTGCAGAGAAACTAAATTATGGCGCTTTTGAAGTCTTTTGGAGTGGTGCGACGCTCCTGTGCATAGGTGCGTAGCGGCAAAAAGGGTCTTTTTGTAGCAATTTTTGGAAGTCTTCCTAGTGTTGGAATTGGGCCTAGGATGGCTCGTTGGAAATATATGGAAGTATACTTTCCAAATATGCTTGATTATGTTCATTTGGTTGTTAAAAAACTGACTGTCCCAACACTGATCAAAATATGGTGAAAGTTGGTGCAGAAATGCATAGTGTTGTTGCAGGCCACTTTTGGATTCCTTCCTCAAATCCAAATTGAGCTCATGATAGCTCATTGGAAATATATTCAAGTCTATTTGTCTTTTGAATCATGAAGCAAGTCATTTGGAGACTCCATCACTAAGAAAACTGGATTTTCCCAAGGTCACTCCAGCTGTGCAGAAAATCTCTTGTGACACCTGTAGTTTTGACATTTCTCCCAAACCATGATACCTGTGTAAAAACTGAAGGAGGTTTTCTGTTTTTAGCCTATGATGGACAAAAACCTCTTCACTGTTGTCAATTTCACCTTTGCTTGGTCAGAAACACCATTTGAAACAAAACTGGCCCTGGGTGTGACACATGGTTTGTCTTGCCTATGTGCTTATAAAAAAAGTGGGTATCTTGTGCAAAGTGGTGTCTTTAAGTTTTTGGTAAAAGGAAATTTCTCCTTTTTTAAAGACAAAAACCTCCTCTTTACCAATCATGAAATGTGTTCTTTATCTCTCAAAAGGAACTTTGTAAACCAACTGTTAGTGTTGTGCTTACTATTTAATGAGGCTTTTCAAACAAACTATGTTGAGCTCTATTAATCGTTGAAATTCTCAACCCCTTATCAAAGTTTTAACTCACTCTCTGTCTTTTAATGGAAGGTTTAGCCCTGTAAACCAAGTTTTGCCCTCTACTTATGATTGAAGGAGGCTTCTTTTAAAATGATGTAGGCGCTTTGTTTATCATTTGGAAAATCACTCTCAAAACCAAAATCTGGCCCTCTGCTTACTACTGAAGGAGGCATTTCAAAAAATCTTCTTAGGCCCTCAGCTTGTTATAAAGGAGGCCATTTAAACAACAATGTCTTTTCCCTCTGCTAATAATTGAAGGAGGCAATGCAAATACAACTATCTAGGACCTCTGCTTATGATGAAGGAGATCTTGGTAAACACAAAACTGTTGTTACCTCTATTTGTTATTTGAAAGAGGTTGCCTTAGAAAAACTGTTTTGGCGTTGTCTTTGTTTAGTCAAATGAAGGATGCCTTTTAAAACTGTGTTTTTTCCCTTTCTTATCAGTTGAAAGAAGCAATGCAAACACAAAAATTTGTCTTTATCTCTGTTTATCAATTGAAACATGTCTTTGAACCAGTTGTCTGTGGGCCCTCTACTTATCATGAAGGAGGCCTTTTTCACACCTACTGTTTTCTTTCTTCTTGTTTATGAAGGAAACACTTTTACACCAAGATCTAGGCCTTCTTTTGGTCATTGAAGAAGTACTTTTAAACGAAATATTTGGCCTTTTACTTATCACTGATGGAGGCCTTTGACCTTTGGTGCTTTTGAGTTTAAAACTTGTAGGTCTTCTTTCTTTATGTTAGGTCCCTATATTACCAATATAGTCCCTTATTGTTATTAGTGTAACCCCTTTATTGTTATTATTATACCCTTTTAACCCCCATTTTGTTATTATTGTGCCCTTAAATTATTATTGTTAGGTCGGCTAGGATTACATTGTGGCCCACTAGGATTACATTATGGCCACATGGAATCCTATATATAGAAAGGAGGTTTTGTAAATTGTATCATCCAAGAATTTTTCATTTATGTAATGTATTGGAGGTTGCCCCCTCGAAGTGGCTCATTTCTAAGGCATTGATATCTCTTTTCTTCTATTTTTGGAGCTGGTTACACAACACATTAGAACCTGTACTCTGTTTGATTTCTGATAGTAAACTGCTCAACATTGAAACCTTTCCCTAAGTGATGTTTTGCTCAAACCTTTCTTACTGTCATCAATGTATACATCCCTGTAGAGATGCATTAATAGATGTTTTTTTATCTTCGGAGAGCTTTCTTGGTGTTTCAAGAAGATCATGCTTGATATGATCATCTTTCTTCAGACATGGAACTTCTTTCTCTTTTTCCTGATTTGAACATTTCTAAGCTCTGCTGAAACAATATACAGTAACCATTTTGTGGTGTATGACCTATAGATAGACAAAGGACTGTTTTCCAGATAGTAAGAAATGATGGCTGATTGATGTTGAAAATAGGGTTTTTGACTTAGAGACAGTTTTGTCAAGGTATTTGCCCTAAACAACACCACCTAGACCTACAGACTTTGTCATAGTTTCTGAAGAGTTTCTTAGGCATATTTAGGTCATCACATGAAAATATAATCAGTGAGAGAGGGGTAGACAACTTTTTCCAATGTTTGATAGCGAGCTATGTGGAAAAGGGGATTTTGAAAGCAGAGGTAGAAGGCTTATGACAGCTATAGATAGAGAAGGTTTTTTGATTTACACTAGGACTAAAAACTGAAGACTACTTCTATCATAGGCTGCAAGACAGGAGTAAAAAGATAAAAAAATTGTTTGAGGGATTTTCTAGAGGAAAAATTGGATTTTTGACATTGGTTTCTAGAAAACCTAGCCAAGGAATCTAGTCATCAAAATAGGCAAAAATATTGATGACTAACAGTGGCTCCATTTGGGGAGGGAAACTCCTTTTCAGGAGGTGTCCAGAATTGCAGATCTCTGGCTTGTGAAGACCAATGCCTCATCCATTGGCGCAAATTTCTCTTTTCCTTGATGATATTCCTGAAAATGATGCTCTTTGAAAAATTTACAGCATGATTAGCATCAACCTCATCTCCACTTACCCAGCTACTTTGCCTAGAATTTTTTCTTCTTTAGGTGCACTTGGACTAACAACCTCTTGACATGATATTTTTTTTTTGAAAAAGAAAAACTATCTATTCCTGCACTTATATCTTCCAGGAGTTCAGATTAAACTAATGAACTCCTTTGATTCTCTACCTACGCTAGATCAACTGTCAAGATTAAGCTGTTTGACAGGATTTCATTCACTAGACTAAAACATGAAATTGAAAAATGATCAAATCAGGATTAGACAGTCTGATTTGTCATGTGTTCGTGGAATAACAACAAGCTACACACAAACATTATTTTTGTACAAAATGAGATTTTAGAAAAATCAGGGCTAAGATACATAGTTTGTTTTTCATCCCTATTTTCCTCTTTGGTTCTGTTTTGAGCATGTGGAACCAACATATTTTCCTATTCTACTTTCATTGATAAGCCAAAGCTTTCACAATTTGACTATCACTTCTTTTCACTAACTTATCAGCAATCAATTTAAAACATGCTCAGTTATGATTAGGCTAGATAACTGAACAAGACATCTTTTGAGCACAAGTAGTGGAATTTAGACTTGTGCACTTTCAGCATGACTATTTTTTGGGTATGGGGCTGTACCATTTCTTTAGAATCTACCCTCTTTTTCTACTTTTCTTGTTGTTTTTTGTTTTCTGTTTTTCTCAAAACAATATGGAAGAAATATGGTCATGGGGCTGAGCTTATTTTGCATGTCTATCTACTCTAATCTAACCTATACATGAAAGACATTTATTTGGTGAACTCTCTTTTCCAATGTAACCAGTCAAGTAGATGATTGCACGGGTGATCTTGGTTCAGTTCTTTCATGATGCTAAAGAAATCAAAAGGCCACTTCCACTTCACTTGTTTTCATACAATAGTGCTTAAAAAATTTCTCACACTTTGCAACAAACTGTTCATGGTAGAAAACACTCCTCCCTCATACTTCTCAAGGAAAAAAACAAATGGATCTTGGAATAATACCTGATCTAGAGGATTTGAGACATAAGCTCCATTTAGGACTACTCCTTCTTTCATTTGGCTATGCTTGGGATTCTCTTGGGAAAGAAACTTTTCCTCTTCCTCATGATCACTTGAAATGTCAGACTCATCATATATTGCAGTGTAGTATTCTTGCCAAGCTGATGTGTTTTGATTAAGTGGACTGAAATGTGTGTGAAGGTCACCATGTTGATGAGTAGAGATACTCTTTGGCAACAAATATTTCTGAGAAATAAGAGCAGCAACTTTCTTGTGATCATCAATTTTCAAGCCTTCATTTGCTTCCAAATTTTCTGAGCTTTCCTCATCACTGTCATAGCTGCTATGCATTGGTTGGTTACCTTTCTTAAGTTGAGGAAACTGAGTTTCCTCCCAAAAACCAAGTGCTGAATACTCTGCAAAATTAGCTTCTGTTTGGAAAGCATCATCATTATCAACATATTGATCAAATTTTGGAGAATCATCAATATAATTAATGTCACAAACCATACATATTGGAGTATCAGATTGTTTCTCTTCAAATTGATTTACAAATCTATTTTCTGCTATGTGATAGTTAAGATCAGGAGGAAAATCAAGAGAGGATGACTATATTTTTATGAGTTGATCTATCTCTTCTTCAGTTAAAAAGGGAGGAATTTTTATCTCTCTTTGGATATAACTACAATAAAGAGGATGAATGTCTTTTTGGGCCTCACCTACGAGAGATGATGAATCATCACTTGTGCCTTTAGAGAGGTCCTGTGGGTTCTCTTTCATTTCTTGATTGGTTTCCTCCTCAACCAACTTTTCTTGGTGTTTGGGACAACAAGCATGAGATTCATGAGTTGCCTCTAATAGATTCTTAGGAGGCCAATTTGCTTGTATGAACTGAAATGACTCAAAGCATAAAGGTAAGATCCTACAGGTTTTTATTTTTCTTCCATTTCAGATTTGAATTCATCCTTAATCAACTCTTCTTGATTTTTGGGACAATAATCATGGGATTCATGAGTTGCCTCTGATAGATTCTTAGGAGGCCAATTTGCTTGTATGATCTGAAATGACTCAAAGCATAGAGGTAGTGATCCTACAGGTTTTTTTTTCTTTTATTTCATATTTTTTGATTTCAATATGGCTGATTGATTCTTCAGAGCGCTCCTCTATGTTTTTATTTGCAACTTGTTCATTAGGCACATTTTGTTTGTTACTCTTGTCTTGTAATGGTTGAGTATTTTTTTCCCAAGGAAAAAGTGTAGGTTGGTTTGAATAAGCAACATTAACCTTAACTTTGTGTTTTTCTCTTTTCCTGTCAAGTAGATGCACCGGCTTGCTGAATTTATCTATCAATATTTCCAACTTTTCCTCTGAAGAGATTGGTCTCTCTTGATTTTCTTTGTCTTTCTCTATTATTCTTAGTTGTGCCTCCCTATTTAGTATGTTGACTTCTACATCAACTGCTATCCTTTTCATTTCTTCCAGGGTCAAATGATCTCTTTCTCTTATCCGGAAAACCAGCTCTGGGTCAAAAGAACTTGGGTAGTGTAAGAGAGCCCATTTGAGGGGTGGCTTTATGCTAGCAGGCATTGTATGGTATACTTTATTGAACCTGGCTGAAAATTCTTGTATTGCCTCCGCTGGTTGTATTTTTAAATGATTGTATTCCTCTATGATGAGAACTTTATTACCCATGACCACCCACCTATCTAGGAAGATTTGAGTGAACTAATGAAAATTGGTAATGCTTGTAGCTGGAAGGTCCTTAAACCAACTCTTAATTTTTCCTTGTAATGATAAAGTAAACATTATTATACGCACATCATCTTATTATATTTCAAAAATGTTAAGTAAATTCTCAAGATTTTGGATGTGTTCTTCAGCGGTGAGTTTTGAACTTTCTCCATCAAATCTGGGTAATTTATTTTGAATATTTGTAGGGAGGGCTCGAAATATGGGAGGTAAAACCAGAGGCTTGTGTCTTTCTGTGACCCTTGTGGATATAGGTAGTGTAAAAATATATTTATGATTGTTTGAGGTTTCAGCCAGAGTGGGAAAGGTAGCACGAGGCTCATGTTTCACTAGGTTTTCCATAGGTGAATCTGGGGTAAGCACAGGTGTATAAGTCTACTCATGGTCTGAAATTTGAGGCTTAGATTTTCGAGGTTTGAGATCTTTCCAATGCTCAATGTAGATCTCATCAGTGTATTCTTGATCAGGCTCAAAGTAGGATAGAACATAGTTATAGATAAAAACAATAATTTCTTGAATCCAGTTAAGGCCTAAGTGCTTTTTCTTTCTAGGATGACTGGTCATGTTTCAGGTTCTTCCTCTAGTGGAGTCTTTAGGTCTATTGAGAGTTGTGGAGTTTCCAGGTGGGTATTTTAGTTTGTCTTGAAGATATATGTCTATGGTCCACCACCAATAACTGATAAAAAACCAAACTAGGGATGTTTTTGGGGTTTCCTGAGTTCCTATATGTAGCCCTAAGCTTTGTAAGAGTGTTCTATAGCTGAATCATCATTTTTCTAAGATGGTGAAAGAGCTAGTTTCTACTCTTCAGAAAACACTTAATTTTTCTAAGTTTGACTGAGACTTTGAGAGTTCCTAAGGGATACCTAGGACATGTTGACTCAAGGTCCCACCATGATCGCCATTATTTTGGAGTCCCGTGATTTGGTAGATTGGTAAACCAAACGATAGGGTAACATCAGACCAAGCTTTGGAGCCCTAGGACCTAGCCTTCCTGGACTCAGAGAGGATTCTCTCTATTATGCAAAGGATGTAAACTTGTTTGCTTTTGTATATTTGATTTTAGGCTAGTTGTTAAGAACGTTTGTTTGTTTTTGTGTTTTGAGGTGAAAAGCAATTAAGTAGGCATGAATGAAAGATAAGTTATCAAATCAACAGGGCTATGGGGTCTAATGAAAGCCAAGGATGCCTAGACAATAGACAAGGTGTGTGGCAGGGACGACTTAGTATAGTCAATGGATATTTTGGGTGGTTTTTGAAGTGTAATGAACATTAAGTTTGTGAAAGACAAAGAGATCTTAAGAATAAATAGTTAAACATCAAGCATTCATGAGGTAGGGCTGACCATTAATCTCTATGAATGAAACTCAAACTAATAAATGCAAAAAATGAAAAATCAGATGATGCATAGAAGTATAAGACCCTTTAACTTTGGGAAAATCACCTTCAGACTGTTGGGAAAACAAATAAGATAAAGAAACTGTTAGACTCAGTCTTGTCAGTCCTCTGTCAAAGTCAAATTCACTAAAGTTCATTTCTCATCATTTAAAGTCTGGTTTTTGTCCAATGATAAGCAAAGAGTTAAACCTGGTCATTAGGTCTATGGTTTAAGGCCAGCAGGTCAGAGGGAAGTTTTAAAGATGTTTTTATTCCAGAAATTTCTCAAGCTTGAAAGTAATTAGTTTAAGAGAAACCATAGAAATATCTTTTCACAGGAAGTTTCCAAATTACACACATCATTTCCCTCGAATATGTCCTCCATGTGCCCATCCATCAGCTGAAACATGTCAGAAGAGGGTTCACAATTTGTCTAGTTTTTATCATAATACACTCTAGTTTCTAATGTTTATTTTGAAAGGGTGAAGTCATGTCAATATTATCTCGAGGATTTTTCTACAAGCACAAAACAGAGTAAGGCTGCTTCATCAATAAAGTGGGATCATTTATGAAAACAAACTTCATTTCAAGGAAGAAAATAGAGAACTGCATAAAATATCACAAGAAGTCTTGTTCACAGTTGGGAGAACCATCAAGGAGAGCATTGGATGAACCATCAAGGAGACATCACATGTTAAATACAAAGGCAAACAAATCATAGTGTTGAAAATGTGAAGATGAAAGCTGAGCAGTCAAGTAAATCTAGAACTAGGTCTGCTGCCATGATGGAGATGAAAATGAAGGAGACTACTTAGCCAGAACAAAAAGGTGGCATTTGATGAGCACAAAGAGTTTGAAAGACTGTTGGAACAGCTTGAAGGAGTTCAATAGCAAATAGATTGGCTTGTAGAGAAATACCAAAAGGAAATAACGTCGTGGTTCAGCAGGGCTTTGTTTGCATTCAAGGTTTTGGTATTATCATTTGCAGTTTGCATTCAAAATCATGGTGATGCAAACCGAGGATAAGGAAAGAAGTTAAATCGAGCATTGGTATATTGTTTGAATCTTGGTATTGAGATTAACAGTGGTAATATTGATGCCATTTTCAACACAAGTTCCTGAGACACCAATTCAGAAGTACACTAACAGAAAACTGAACATCTCCACAGCGCCAAATGAAATATGTTCCATGGAGAAATCAAGAAACCTAGCAATAATAACTGAAGAAAATGAAATTTGCCAAAGGAGGCTTATAAATGGACATTTAAGACTGCTCTCTCTGCGTACTGTCATACACTTCGTTTTAGGTGATTTCGTTTATCATCCCTGCAAGGATGGAATGGGCGAAATCATGTGGTATTTTGTTTAGAACGGTCTAGAGTTTGTTCTCTGTTTCAGGTTTTACTTATCCTCTTTGTCATTTGACTTCACAAAGTAGGAGGAATTGTGCTTATCAGGTTCAGCCTTCAAATCAGATCTGTGCTGTGGAAACTGGTTGGTTGGCTTGGGTATGAATCAGTGGCCAACTCTCACGGCCATTCTAAGCACTGTGCAATGTGTGAGAATTCAGACTTGCATAGAGGAATCTGGAGGTGTGAGATGCATGATGGTGTTGTCCATGAGTGGTTTTGAGGAAAGAATGGGAAATAAAAAATGCAATGGAGGCTCAGAAAATGCAAAAGAAGAGAATTGGGTCAAATTTGCAAAGACACAGAATTGGTGCAAATTTACAGTCAGACTCTATAAAAAACAAGCAATTGCAGTTTGAATTCAACATGGAAAATAATCTCTGAAGGCTTGAGGAAATGGAAGAGAAAATGCAGATACTACATGGAAGAATTGTGAATTTGGAAACAGAGATAGGTCCGCTGTCAAGGCTATTAAGTCTGAGGTTCTGCAAGCTACTTTAGCGCGTGATCAAGTCTAATTCAGGTTTGTAACAACTGGGCGTCAGATGGCACGGAATTTAGAAGCACTGTCACTGAATGACCTTGGTTTTTCCAAGAGATATGTCCGGTGCCTATAGATATCTGAGGTTGTGAACAGCATGAAGGATTTGATTGATTTTAGTCGGGAACATAATATGGGGCCAATTGCAAGTTTAAACAATTTCCCTCGTCAGACTTCTTCTAACCTGCAAATTCAGCAGATGCAGCAAGGAGATCCTGTTGGAAATATTCATGGATTAGTTTCAGACCATAACAGTGTAAAAAAGAATCCGATGCATGGCAATATGAACAATCATCTAAAAAAAATCATGTTAATGGAATTGTTAATAATTCTTCTCACAATGCTACAGCCCTGAACAACTATCAAAATCTCTTGCGCCAAAATTCAATGACTACTTCACAGAATGCTTTACAGCAAGAAACATCTTATTCCTTTGGTGGCTCAATGCAAACACCACCATGCAATTCTTTACAAAGCCCATCTCACTCTATTCCATTTCAGGGTGGAGCTTTATCTTCAATGCCAGGAACCCTACAAAATACCTCTCTTATTGGTTTGTCCAATTCTATTCAGCAGAACTCTGTGGGTGGAAACCTGCTGCAGCAAACATATCCACAGTCATCCCAGGGCAATCAACCTTATCCACAGCAAGTAATACAACAGTTGTTGCAAGAAATGATGAATAATGGAGGAACATCACAGCAGGCATTGGTTGGGTAAGGCTTAAACGGAAATGTTGGGAATATGCTTAATGGTTTGACTGGATCTGGGGGCCTGGGCATTGGTTCTGGTGCAGTGCGAAGTGGTGCTGGCATGATGGGCAACGAGTTGGGTTATGGAAATAACAATATATCTAACATAAATGGAAACACAGGGATAGCTATGGGTGGAGCAGGGAATTTAATATCTAGTAGAAGCAACAGCTTTAGGAATATAGCCAATAATTCAGCCCCTAGGTAAAGGGATAAAAGTAAAAAACCGAAAGCCCAGATTGAACAAAGACTACCTACCACAGCAGAAGAATAGGATTCGTATTCCTATTAATGACTTTAGTTAGTAATACAAATGGGTCTGCGCTCCAGTTTTTAGTATTTTAGTTAGTCATTAGAGAATTTCAAGGAGAATGCTGTTCTCTTTTCTATTTTTAACTTCAGTTGAAACAGCTCCTCATTTTGGATCGATCTGTTTTCTCCTGAGCTTATTTATTGTATGAAAAATCATTTGTAAAGGGTTGGAGAGTTCTGGCAGAGGGAGAAATACAAAATTTCATTGTACAGTTGTTTGACAGAGAATGATTGAATGGTACAGCTCTGATTTATAAGATTCTTGTGGCGTGAAGTTTAGCATTATGTATTTTCTCTATGTTTCATATGTATCTTGTAATGTTTACATTTCATTCATAATCGTTTCCAGCTGAATGTTTTACAGTAAGGGAGGTAGAACCCAATTTATTTGCTCTGCCTTGAGGGAGCGTTCAGTATTTGTGTAATTTTCTTCTGTTGGAAAGGATTCATTGTTTAAATGCCCTTTTCAGCTTTCTTAAAACAGTCTTCACATTCCATTTAAATTTCAATTTAATTGTTAAACTTCAATCCTACCTCGCCTTATGGAATAATCTGTGCCTTTGATTAAATCTCTTCTCACGCTGTTCTTGATCCCACGCTGCCCAGAAAACCCAATCATTCATTAAAACCCCTTTTCATATCTATTTACTAGCCTAAAATCAAAATAAGTGTTTCATTTAGGTCATCTCAGGCCCTATTTGACATTTTTTCCGAGATAGACCCGGAGAGAGCCCTCTCCTGTCCTCGTAGGGCTAGCTACGAGGCTAAGCTTAGTTTGATGTGGCCTCGAGTTTTGCCTTCTTCAGCCTGAGGCAGATTTGAGCGCTAACATAGTGGCAACCGTACTGGGGAGTCTTCCCCGGTAAAGGATGAAAAAGTTCAGATCCGATTGCTGATGGTGGACAGCAGTCAGACACATATGAAGGCTGAAACATTCACCTAGCGACTCCAACTCGATCCAGAGATTCCAGTGCTCGCTGATCCACTCATTCAATGGTAGGGTATGTGGAAAACCCTGCACTTTGTGAAGCTGTAAAAGAAATTAGAGATCAGTTAGCAGATTTAGAAATTAATGAAGAATTTTTCAGTGCCTTGCTTCAATGTTTGAAATCTCCGAGGTTTCCTCTTGAAGCTAAAACTGGTGTCTGTGAGTTAGTTGTTGAAAGAATTGAAAAGGAGATTCAATTTTTAAATGATCAGATCCAGTCATATGATTTCCGAGATCCCAGAAAGTTCTTGGAAACTCTTCCTCCTTGAAAACAAGAAACAATAGAGCTACCTACAGATGTTTGCATTGACAAGGTGTAGCTGGAGGTATGTATTGCAGAGTTGGGGCAACAAACGGAGTCTGGCTTTTGCGATCCTATTGCAACATACATGGAAATGTTTTTCAGTTTAACTGATAGATCAAGCTGTCTATTACATAACCAGGCTCATTATGTGCATGTAGGGTTTCCAGCAATTGTATCTATGTCCTGGTTGAAGCACTCCAAAGCAGCATCCTTCTCAGGTTTACTTGAATGGTTTATCTGGCATTACAGTATTACCTGATCTATTTTTTTTGTAGCAAAGTAGGGTAGATTTTGTAAATAAATAAGCTGCCAAAGGGCAGCATCTTGTTCCAGTTTCATTGTAGCTTTTTCATTGCAATTCTAGTTTGAAGTTTTCCGAGTCAGTTTTTCAATCATTTCAGTCAAGTTTCAGTCCATAAATGATTCGAAAGTCTCGTGTTGTCTGTCGAGATTCCATCGCCCAATGGATGGAGGCACTGTCTGCTCTTCCAAAGATCTGCAGTTCTTGGCACCTCCAAGAAGCGGCAGCTGCCATCCCCATTGGAGCCAATGTTAGACTCAGTCTTGTCAGTCCTCTGTCAGAGTCAAATTCACTAAAGTTCATTTCTCGTCATTTACAGTCTGGTTTTTGTCCAATGATAAGCAAAGAGTTAAACATGGTCATTAGGTCTATGGTTTAAGGCCAGCAGGTCAGAGGGAAGTTTTAAAGATATTTTTATTCCCGAAATTTCTCAAGCTTGAAAGTAATTAGTTTAAGAGAAACCATAGAAATATCTTTTCACAGGAAGTTTCCAAATTACACACATCATTTCCCTCGAATATGTCCTCCATGTGCCTATCCATCAGCTGAAACATGTCAGAAGAGGGTTCACAATTTTTCTAGTTTTTATCATAATACACTCTAGTTTCTAATGTTTATTTTGAAAGGGTGAAGTCATGTCAATATTATCCGAGGATTTTTTCTACAAGCACAAAACAGAGTAAGGTCATTTCCAGATCAACAGTGGATCATTTATGAAAACAAACTTCAGATTTCGAAGGAAGAAAATAGAGAAATCAGGCATAAAATATCACAAGAAGTTTCCCAGCGCAGTGGGGGAGAACCATCAAGGAGAGCATTGGAGAACCATCAAGGAGAGCATTGGTACATGTTGTTAAATACAAAGGCAAACAAATCATAGTGTTGAAGATGTGAAGATGAAAGATGAGCAGTCAAGTAAATCTAGAACTAGGTCTGCTGCCATGATGGAGATGAAAATGAAGGAGACTACTTAGCCAGAACAAAAAGGTGGCATTTGATGAGCACAAAGAGTTTGAAAGACTGTTGGAACAGCTTGAAGGAGTTCAACAGCAAATAGATTGGCTTGTAGAGAAATACCAAAAGGAAATAATGTCGTGGTTTAGTAGGGCTTTGTTTGCATTCAAGGTTTTGGTATTATCATTTGCAGTTTGCATTCAAAATCATGGTGATGCAAACAGAGGATAAGGATAGAAGTTAAATCGAGCATTGGTATATTGTTTGAATCTTGGTATTGAGATTAACAGTGGTAATCTTGATGCCATTTTCAACACAAGTTCCTGAGACACGAATTCAGAAGTACACTAACAGAAAACTGAACATCTCCACAGTGCCAAATGAAATATGTTCCATGGATAAATCAAGAAACCTAGCAATAATAACTGAAGAAAATGAAATTTTCCAAAGGAGGCTTGTAAATGGACATTTAAGACTGCTCTCTCTGCGTACTGTCATACACTTCGTTTTAGGTGATTTCGTTTATCATCCCCGCAAGAAAGGAATGGGCGAAATCATGTGGTATTTTGTTTAGAACGGTCTGGAATTTGTTCTGTGTTTCAGGTTTTAATTCTCCTCTTTTTCATTTGACTTCACAAAGTAGGAGGAATTGTGATTATTAGGTTCAGCCTTTGAATCAGATATGTGCTGTGGAAACTGGTTGGTTGGCTATGGTATGAATCAGTGGCCAACTCTCACGGCCATTCTAAGCACTGTGCAATGTGTGAGAATTCAGACTTGCATAGAGGAATCTGGAGGTGTGAGATGCATGATGGTGTTGTCCATGAGTGGTTTTGAGGAAAGAATGGGAAAGAAAAAATGCAATGGAGGCTCAGAAAATGCAAAAGAAGAGAATTGGGTCAAATTTGCAAAGACACAGAATTGGTGCAAATTTACAGTCAGACTCTATCAAAAACAAGCAATTGCAGTTTGAAGTCAACATGGAAAATAATCTCTGAAGGCTTGCGGAAATGGAAGAGAAAATGCAGATACTACATGGAAGAATTGTGAATTTGGAAACAGAGATAGGTCCGCTGTCAAGGCTATTAAGTCTGAGGTTCTGCAAGCTACTTTAGCGCGTGATCAAGTCTAATTTAGGTTTGTAACAACTGGGCGTCAGCTGGCACGGAATTTAGAAGCGCAGTCACTGAATGACCTTGGTTTTTCCAAGAGATATGTCCGGTGCCTACAGATATCTGAGGTTGTGAACAGCATGAAGGATTTGATTGATTTTAGTCGGGAACATAATATGGGGCCAATTGCAATTTTAAACAATTTCCCTCGTCAGACTTCTTCTAACCTGCAAAGTCAGCAGATGCAGCAAGGAGATCCTGTTGGAAATATTCATGGATTAGTTTCAGACCATAACAGTGCAAAAAAGAATCCGATGCATGGAAATATGAACAATCATCTAAAAAAAATCATGTTAATGGAATTGTTAATAATTCTTCTCACAATGCTACAGCCCTGAACAACTATCAAAATCTCTTGCGCCAAAATTCAATGACTACTTCACAGAATGCTTTACAGCAAGAAACATCTTGTTCCTTTGGTGGCTCAATGCAAACACCACCATGCAATTCTTTACAAAGCCCATCTCACTCTATTCCATTTTAGGGTGGAGCTTTATCTTCAATGCCAGGAACCCTGCAAAATACCTCTCTTATTGGTTTGTCCAATTCTATTCAACAGAACTCTGTGGGTGGAAACCTGCTGCAGCAAACACATCCACAGTCATCCTAGGGCAATCAACCTTATCCACAGCAAGTAATACAGCAGTTGTTGCAAGAAATGATGAATAACGGAGGAACATCACAGCAGGCATTGGTTGGGTAAGGCTTAAACGGAAATGTTTGGAATATGCTTAATGGTTTGACTGGATCTGAGGGCCTGGGCATTGGTTCTGGTGCAGTGCGAAGTGGTGCTGGCATGATGGGCAACGAGTTGGGTTATGGAAATAACAATATATCTAACATAAATGGAAACACAAGGACAGCTCTGGGTGGAGCAGGGAATTTAATATCTAGTAGAAGCAACAGCTTTAGGATTATAGCCAATAATTCAGCCGCTAGGTAAAGGGATAAAAATAAAAAACCGAAAGCCCAGATTGAACAAAGACTACCTACCACAGCAGAAGAATAGGATTCGTATTCCTATTAATGACTTCAGTTAGTAATAAAAATGGGTCTGCGCTCCAGTTTTTAGTCTTTTAGTTAGTCATTAGAGAATTTCAAGGAGAAGGTTGTTCTCTTTTCTATTTTTAACTTCAGTTGAAACAGCTCCTCATTTTGGATCGATCTGTTTTCAAACATGAGAGTTTATTTATTGTATTGCAAATGATTTGTAAAGTAGAGTTCTGGAAAAGTTGGTGGAGGAGAAATATGATCAATGTGCTACTTGCTCGACGCAGAATGATTGAATGGCATATCCTCGATTTATAAGATTTGTATGTGAAGTTTAGTATTATGTATCTTCTCTATGTTTCATATATCTTTGTAATGTTTACACTTCATTCATCAAGCTCACTCAACATGATACATAGAGGTAGAACTCAATCTATTTGTCACTGAGGGAGCGTTCAGTATTTGTGTAATTTTCTTCTGTTGGAAAGGATTCATTGTTTAAATGCCCTTTTCAGCTTTCTTAAAACAGTCTTCACATTCCATTTAAATTTCAATTTAATTGTTAAACTTCACTCCTACCTCGCCTTATGGAATAATCTGTGCCTTTGATTAAATCTCTTCTCACGCTGTTCTTGATCCCACGCTGCCCAGAAAACCCAATCATTCATTAAAACCCCTTTTCATATCTATTTACTAGCCTAAAATTAAAATAAGTGTTTCATTTAGGTCATCTCAGGCCCTATTTGACATTTTTTCCAAGATAGACCCGGAGAGAGCCCTCTCCTGTTCTCGTAGGGCTAGCTACGAGGCTAAGCTTGGTTTGATGTGGCCTCGAGTTTTTCCTTCTTTAGCCTGAGGCAGATTTGAGCGCTAACACAAACAACTCAATATATGAAGAAGGAACTCCTAAACATCATATCTTGAGCTATCGGGAACTTTGAAATAAGACTGCAAAGCATGGACACAGGGCAAGATCGAAACAAGACCTCTTTGCCTTAACTAAACAACCAATAATTCAGAGAGAGATTTCAGAAATGGAGTTTTGATTAGCTATGAGTAAGCAAGGCATACCGTGAATCATACTAGACAACATACATAATAACCATTAATGAAACGAAAACAAGTTCTTAGGGTACCAAAGAGCAATTAAGAATTCTTTGACATAACCAAGAAATATGAAAAACATTTAAGCTGTAATGAATCAGGAAGTTTGAGGTGCCTCCATGGGCATATCTCAAACCTATTCTTTACTGAAATACAGCAAGCAAGAAGCATGAAAAAATATATGAGAAACTAAGAAAACATAACAAATAAGAAACACAATACCATTCACCAAGCCATGGAATCCTTCACACAAAACCTCTCCATCATCTATACTAGTAAGCAAATCATCCACTTCATAAACAAGTTTCTTCTTCAAAATTCATATCCATGTATTGCTCTTCAAAATGTCAAGTTTTGCTTCTAAAATCTCCAACAATTTACAATGAGTCTTCATAAGTTATATAGGAAATGAGTAGATGAGCTCACAAGAGCATCTAGAAGCTCATTGGCCTAATACAAATATCTGATTTTGTCCTTGAGGCCTCACAAGGCCCAAGGCACAAAATATCTTCAAAAAATATCTATTTAAGCTAAAAATAGTAAGAAAATTGACTTTTAATCTCTGACATAGAGTCAAAAATAGCTTAATTCACATTTGGATGGCCACCGTCAGAAAACTGCCTTTTCAGCAAAATCCTACATGAGCGTAGTGCCAGAAGAAAGCCTGTTTTGAAGATAACGTTTGAGGGACTTCTCGATGTCGAAACGAGGCTCGTGATGGCCCGTTAGAAAGCCCTAGATGTCTAAATTCTGGAAATACTTGAGTGTTTCCAAACTGATGCCGAACATTCTATCAAAAAATTTAATGAGTAAAAAAACCCAAGAGCGAAGCACCTACTGATATAAGGGGAAGAATGTTGAAAAATGACTGTTTTTGGACTTTTTGAGGGACCAAAATAGCTTCATTTGTTATGAAAATTTATAATTATACTCTCTTAAATTTAATACATCCTACAAAATAACTTTCATGAGCTGAGGATGCTTCTAGAAAACATGGCAATGCCTAGAAAAATGTGCAATTAGGCCTAAAAAACACAAAAAACAAGATCATGTCACAAAATGCTCAATTTTGGTGAGAAAACCCCTAAAGGGTTTCTAAAAGCATGCATGGAAGCTTGAGCCAAGATTCTAAGCTGAGATATTCTTTTTCCTCTTTTTTCCACCGGGTACCTCCTTTGGGCAGTTTTCAGCTTGGCTTGGGCAATTTGCCTCTACTCCTGAGCACTCTAGTGACATTACTAGTCACATCTTGAATGGTTTTCTTCTTTGCAGATTTAGTGGTTTTAGTATTTTTCACTTTTGAAGAAAGAATCATGGCCCCTTTCCTAGGAGAGGCACCTAGCACATGTCTTTGACGACTCTTTTCATGCTCACTGTTTGCATTATCTCTTTTAGGGCTGCCCTCGTTTTTCTCACTGTTTTTGTATTTTTCCTTAGGGCTGTCATGTTCACCACCTCTGATTTTATCATGAATGTCTTTAGGACTTCCTTGTTCACCCTCCTCACTATTTTGGGCTTGATTTTCATCATTATTTTTCTGACTACCATTGTCTTCATTAGCTCCACTGTTTTGAACCTCTTTCACTATTTTGAGTTTGTTGTGGACTGCCTTCATCATGACTGCCTTCACCTGTTTCTTGCATGCTGCCACCTTCACTTTCATTGGAGGTATTTTGGTCTCATTTTCCTTACCTGCTCAAAAAACAGGTTTTTTTTCAAAATGAAATACGCCCCTTTTAAAACTGTTTTTCTCTTTAACTTTAGTTTCTCAAACTATTATTTAAGATCAAGAATTGAGGGGTAAAGAAAGTGAGAAGTACCTTGAAAATATTCCTTTGCTGTAATGAAAATCTAGTTCTGTGAAAAAAAACTATTTTTGACTCTTTCTGGAGCAGATTGAGAGGTGCTACGCCCTTTCACACAGGCGTGTAGCACCTGCACACTGTGTCGGGTGCCCGGGCACCTTCTGCACACCGAGCCAGGCAACAAGTGTGAAATGTATAGGAAAATGGTGGAAATGGCCTTGGGAAAATGGTGTCAAAACCTGTGCAAATGATGTGGCCAAAATAGAAGATGAGCCGGGTAAACCGATAGCAAATGTCGGGCAAGATGGGCTGGGTGGAATGTGCAAATGGGCCGGGCACTAGGCGCCTTATGAACACTGGGTGAGGAGACAAGGGCATCACACCAGCCCACAGGTTCATCGCGCCCTTTGTGTTTTTCTTTGGCGGGATGCTACAGGTGCGTCGTGTCCTTTAAATCCTGCACGATGGTCACCCGAAAACTTGAAAAACAAAACCTCTTCCCTTTCCAAGTAAAAAGTGACATGTAAAAATACTCTTTGAGGGTTTTATAGATTTTTTGAAATGTTCTGAACCTATTCTTTACCTCCTTCAAAAATTCTTAAACTTTCTTTTATCAAATGATGAAAAATGTACCTTTGCCCCTTTTTGAAGGGAGATTCTTTTTGAACAACTACTTTTGTTATTCCTTCTGCTTATCATGAAGGAGGTTGTTCAAATACAATCTGTGTTACCTATGTAGGAGTACTTTTGAAAAAATTGTAACTTCTATATGTTATTTGAAAGAAACTACTTTAGAAAAAATGTTATGGCCTTCAACTTGTCATTTAGGTTTCAAACTCTTACAAAGTTTAGGCCCTGTCTTAGTTAATCAAATTAAGGATGACTTTTTAGAAGCAACCGTGCCCTCTACTTATCATGAAGGAGACCCAAACTTAACTGTTTCTTATCTCTGTTTACCCTTGAAGTTTCTGCCCTTTATCAAAAATTTTAACTCTGTCTTTGTTTTTCAATGGAAGGTTTTAGCCCTTTCAACAAAGAGTTGTGGCCTCTACTTGTTATGAAGGAGGCTATTTCATACTAAAACCTAGGCCTTTTTCCTGTCATTTAAAAAGCACTATTAAACCAAATGTTTAGCCTTTCACTTATTACTGATGGAGGCCTTTAAACAATCTGCCCTTTTCCTTCAAATTGGTTTTTTAAAACACTCTTATGCACTACAACAAACTGAGGAGCGAAAAACAAAAAAATACCTTTGAAAGATCCTTTTCTGTGGTAGAAAACCAAATTTGTGCAGAAAAACTAAATTCTGGCCCTTTTGAAGTCTTTTGGAGTGGTGTGACGCTCTTGTGCACAGGCGCGTAGCGCCAAAAATGGTCTTTTTGTAGCAAGTTTTGGTAGTCTTCCTAGTGTCGGAATTGGGCCTGGGATGGCTCGTGGGAAAGATATGGAAGTCTAATTTCCAAATATTCTTGATTTTGTTAATTTGGTGTTCATTTGGTTGTTAAAAAACTGACTATCCCAACACTGTTCAAAAAATGGTGAAAGCTGGTGCAGAAATGCATAGTTTTGTTGCAGGCCACTTTTGGATGCCTTCCTCAAATCCAAATTGAGCTCATGATAGCTCATTGGAAATATATTCAAGTCTAGTTTTCTTTTGACTCATGAAGCAAGTCATTTGGATACTCCATATTTGAGAAAACTAGATTTTCCCAATGTCACTCTAGCTGTGCAGAAAATCTCCCGTGACACTTGTAGTTTTGACATTTCTCCCAAACCATGATACCTGTGTAAAAACTAAAGGATGTTTTTCTTTTTCAGCCTATGATGGACAAAAACCTCTCTCACTTTTGTCAATTTAACCTCTGTTTGGTCAGAAGCACCATTTGAAACAAAACTGGCCCTGGGCATGACACATGGTTTGTCTTGCCTATGTGCTTATGAAAAAAGTGGGTATCTTGTGCAAAGTGGTCTCTTTAAGTTTTTGGTAAAAGGAAATTTCTACTTTTTTAAAGAAAAAAACCTCCTCTTTACCAATCATGAAATGTGTTCTTTATCTCTCAAAAGGAACTTTGTAAACCAACTATTAGTGATGTGCTTATTATTTAATGAGGCTTGTCAAACAAACTATGTTGAGCTCTATTGATCATTGAAATTCTCAACCCTTTATCAAAGTTTTAAATCACTCTATCTTTCAATGGAAGGTTTAGCCCTGTAAAACAAGTTTTTCCCTCTACTTATGATTGAAGGAGGCTTATTTTAAAATGATGTGGGTGCTTTGTTTATCATTTGGAAAAGCACTCTCAAAACCAAAATCTGGCCCTCTACTTACTACTGAAGGAGGCATTTCAACAAATATTCTTAGGCCCTTAGATTGTTACGAAGGAAGCCATTTAAAAAATAGTGTCTTTGCCCTCTGCTAATAATTGAAGGAGGCAATGCAAATACAACTATCTAGGAGCTCTGCTTATGATGAAGGAGACCTTGGTAAACACAAAACTGTTGTTAACTTTGTTTGTTATTTGAAAGAGGCTTCCTTAGACAAATTGTTTTGGAACTGTCTTTGTTTAGTTAAATGAAGGATGCCTTTTAAAACTGTTTTTTTTCCCTTTCTTATCAGTTGAAAGAAGCAATGCAAACACAAAAATTTGCCTTCATCTCTGTTTATCAATTGAAACATGTCTTTGAACCAGCTGTCTGTGGGCCCTCTACTTATCATGAAGGAAGACTTTTTCATACCTATTGTTTGGTTTCTGCTTGTTGCTGAAGGAAACACTTTTAAACCAAGATCTAGGCCTTCTTTTGGTCATTGAAGAAGTACATTTAAACCACATATTTGGCCTTTTACTTATCACTGATGGAGGCCTTTGACCTTTGGTGCTTTTGAGTTTAAAACATGTATGTCTTCTTTCTTTACAATTTGTACTATGTTTGATTTCTGATAGTAAAATGCTCAGCATTGAAACCTTTCCCTAAGTGTTCTTTTGCTCATGCTTTTCTTACTGTCATCAATGTATACATCCCTACATAGATGCATTAATAGATTTTTTTAATCTTCGGAGAGCTTTCTTGGTGTTTCATGAAGATCATGCTTGATATGATCACCTTTCTTTAGACATGGAACTTCTTTCTCTTTTTCCCAATTTGAACATTTCTAAGCTCTGCTGAAACAATATACAGTAACCATTTTGTGGTGTATGACCTATAGATAGACAAAGGGTTGTTTTCCAGATAGTAAGAAATGATGGTGTTGGCCACCTATAAAATGTGTTCTATCAAAAGGTGGCCAAAACATTGTTCAGCCTTCAAGAAACAGTGTCATTTCCAAAATGTTATTTCTTGAAGCCTCTGGAAGATCTCATGCCCTGTCTGAAAATCTTCACTGTTTTTGCCCTTCAGAACTCAGAAATTCTGCTAAAAATTCCATGAGAAAGACTGTTGTAAAATCCCATTTTCTCCCCTTCATTCACTCAGAAACTAACCTTCATTTTTACTCTCTTTTTACATCATTTTCCTCTATTTTCCATTTTCCTCATTCTCCCCTTCATAAAATCTCCTTTGCAGAGTTTAAAACTCTTTTCTAAACTCTGCCGAAACCTCAAATCCTTTTAAATTATGTGGAAAATCCATAAAAAAATTCCTTTGTTGTATTACAGATTTAAGCCCCCTTGGGCTAAACCTGAACCACTTCCCCTCCATATGCTCGCACCCTAGAACCAGCTGCTAGACCCGAAGTGCAATCACATCGGAAAAATTCACAATGGGCAGATTGAAAGACCACATCAAAGTTCTGATGCGATTGAGTTCCTTTATTAAAACTCTGCCCCCTCTACTTTTCATTCCCTATAACTTTCACCCGGGACCAAGTGTTAAGAGTTTGGAAGCGCTAATCTCATCGCAAGTTTTAAATGGTTAGATTGAAAAGCCCAAGCCCGAAATCTGCCATTGCGATTGGCCCTTTCTTATTTAACACCCTGGGCGTATTTTATTCCATATAATCAAAGGCCCTGCAATCGGGCACCATGACCATTCCGTATATATATATATATATATATATATATATATATATATATATATATATATATATATATATATATCCGCCCAATAGCAAAACTTTGTTTTATATTGAAAATTTAGGTTTTTCATATGTTTCAAAAGGTTTCCGCCAGAGCACAGTTAAAGCGATATCTGCTATTGATCTGGAGCCGATCGAACAACCCGCGCTACATCGCATCGCAATTTTTCGTTTGATGCATTAGTTTTTCTCCCCTGATCGGTCATCCCTCCGATTCCCTCCCCACCGTTGATATGATCCTCAGATCAGCAGTTAGCGCTTGATCTCTCCAATTGCACAATCGCATCACCCTCCCCGATTGCACAATCGCATCGCCCTCCCTGATCGCGCAATCGCGTCGGCGATTTTCGTTACACCCTCCCTCTTTCCCCCACTGATTGCGATCCTCTGATTGGATTTGGACCGTCCATGTGTCCAGATCGGATGGTCCCAGATCTTTCTCACATTATTCCATCACCTTTCGCCTTTCCGCCTTATGTTTTTTGACTAATCCCCACCGTCGATCTCCGTGCGATCGACGAATTAGATTTATTCTCTTCCTCCATTCTCGTTTGACCTCTTCTAAATGAATCCCAATTGTTAGATGATGCCATCCAATGGCCCTGCTCTCTTCCCACACCTCTGGAGCAGTTTAACTCAAAACGCGGGATTTCTTAATTGGTTTCGTGTTTTGAAAGTGATAATGGTTCTCCATTATATTGAAAGAAAAAGATGAAGGCTGGGAATGATGATCCCCGCGCCTTTGATGCATCAAAGGAAACCATTTTCTGGGCTCAAACTCCATGACTCATCAATGTTTCATGAGGCATTGATGCCATATGAGCCCTGTGCGGCCTGCACATCAACAAGACACAACAATGCATAAAAGAAACAAAGAGTATCAGTGTTTGAAGATTTCCTAGCGCAGTTTGACGGATTAAGGCACGCATTCAGCAAATCAAAGCCTAAATCCACAAATAAAGATTTCATAAAGACCGAAAGGCACAGGATAAGCCTGATCAAACCTAAAACACAGATCTCAAGTAACTTAAAGGTGTTTTAGGAAGAGACGAAGACAACTGTCGATCCGAGAAAGCTTCCATCGCCCTAAGTAGAGGATAATTGAACCCTCTCCAGCTCCTAAAGGCACTTGCAGCCTCACATTAATCAAATAAGGCTTAGTCATTATCTGAAACAAGAGTTGTTTTCCCGAAGACAGTTGAACAATTAATACAAATCAAAGATCTTATCTCTAATTGTCGGCAAAACTATTTTAAAGATTAAGAACAGCACAGAAACAAATCTTTTCGATCATTACACCTCGGGGAGCATAAATAGAGTTACTTCAACATGACACAGAGCCTCAAAAGTCAAAAAAATCTCCCACCAAGCTTAATCCTAAGTGTAAATCAATTAATGCAGATAAACACCTGTAAATTTCTTCATCGAGGCCCTCAAAGGCCGAGAAGTCATCAATCTATATTAATTGACCCAGGAAATCTTTTACCAGATCCCACCTCCTCTTTCTTTTATAAATACTTCTATAGGAGATGAGAAAATGTTGGTCTCTGGACATCTGAATGCATGTAATTTTTTTTGAAGCTACCGATACCCTGTTTGCGACTTGAAGATACATAAGCTGATATGAGAAGTTCGAAGTTGTAGAGACCCACCGGGCTTGCTGATTGTAACTGGTTTGAGCATCAAATACGAGTTGTTGATTTATGGGATCCTGATTTGTGTCAATGGTGATCTGTTCCTCACTGTCAATTGTTATTTTCTTTAAATGTTTTTCACTCTGTCCACTTTCTTTGATAAAGAGCAGCAAACATAGAGCTAGGATTTACTCTCAACAGTACCCTACTCTTACTGAAATCTTTATTTTTATGTTTTCTTCATTCTAACGTTCTCTTTGAAGAGTATATTAAATTAGGTTGGTTTCAAAGCACTTTCCTGATATAAATTTCTCTTTGTGGCTGTTATCTATGTTTTTCTTATACAATATGCTGAAAGCAGGCTAGTTTGAAAGAACTCACCTGATCTTAAGCTATTCCAACTATTTCAAGAAATTTTTTCCAACTAAAAGGACTTCAATGCAGGTTGTTTTAAAAGCACTTACCTGATCTCAGAATACTTTTATGTTTTCCCTAAGTACATGCCGAAGAAAAATAGTTTGAAAGCACTTATTTGATCTTAGGTTGTTCATTGTTCTTCGTTTGTTTGTTTCTCCATTTCCTATCTATTTCATTCCATAAATCACTTTAAGAGATCCTTTGACATAAGTGACTTGCCCCATAGATCCTTCCTGAACCTTTCTGTCTAGTTAAAATCCTCCTATGACTCCATAGCCCAATGGGTTAAAACTATCTTTACCTTTTCTGTCAGCCGAATCATTCCTTCACTTGTAGACATCTTCACCCTTTATTTTGAACTACCCTCACCTTCATCATGTCTTTGTCCAACCAAAAACAAAAAAAAAAAACCCATGCTCTTCATAACTAGCATAATATCACATTTCAGGTTTTAAAGATTACATATTTTAACTCATTCATAGACAGATCCCTCTCTAGATTCAGGAGGGCTAGATCCTTGAATCCCAAAGCGGTTTGATGTTGTCTTATCTTTTGATTTTTCCAATCTGGCCAAAACATAGGAACCCCAACATAATAGCAACTCCACTGGGGAATTTTTGAGTTCATAGTTTGGTCTTGTGTCCCATTGTCATCGCCAACATAATGGCGACTCCACTGGGGAATTTTTTGCTTGGCCAGATTTTATAAACTCTTTAGTTTTCCATACAACCACATAAACTCAGAAAACCCAAAAATATCTCAGATTGGTAGTCAATAAACATGGTAGTGGACCATAAACCTTTTACCTCCAAAAGAGATAAAAACTTCCATTTGGCGACTCCACAATCCTACAGACCTTAAGACTCCACTGGGAGGACCCGTAACCATTATAAAATCATTCAAACTCAGTAAGAGGCTTTATGATTAAATTTTTCTTAGCAAGAGATCAGTTAAATCTCTCAACGATTGTCATATCTGGTTAACACCTTTCTTGTTTAGTCGGGTCTGAAAGACGCAACATAGTGGCTCCTAGAAATATTCATACTAGAGATCACCCTGACCCAAACCCACCTGAGACAGTTGATAACCTTGAAAGATTACTTAGGGAGCCTCCTAAATTCTCAATTGTTTTCATATCACCCTTGAGATCTAACTCAGTTCCTAAAAACCTTGCAGCTCTACAAAAATCACAAGTAGATTTAAGAAATCCATTTAGAACATGGTCTCTCGACGATTTAGATCAGCTAGATTTAGAGTGTTCACTTTCATCCCTGGAAGAAAGGGAACATCTTGGTAGTAGAGAAACCACACCACCTGATTTGCATTTCTTTCTCAATTTAGGTGTCTCTCATCCAATATCAGATTAGCAATCTATCCCTGGTCCATCTACATCTGTTCATCCAACATCTACTGTCCAAACCACTCCACTCCAGGTCACTGTCCCTTTTGTTAATCCATCCTTTGTGAATCCACCCCCACCTCCAATCATGGCAGCATGGTATGCTCCCTTGGTGCTGCCCCATCCTTTAGATCCTTTACCTAATGAATATCAGTCTAAGATTCCTCATTTCACTAGTAAAGAATCCATCACCACTGAACACCATGTAGATAGGATGGGAGATGCCTTTGACTACATGGAAATAGAGGATGAAACAGTTAAGATGAGGATATTTGCTCAGATTTTAGGAGGAAAAGTGAAGAAGTGGTTCAAATCCTTGCCTCCCAATAGCATTAATGATCTTCTCGCCTTACATCAAACTTTCATAAACAAATGGGAAGTTAGAAGTAACCCTCTCCAAATCCTAGCCGAATATAAGAATCTTAAAATAAATCCAGGAGAGAATGTCGAGGACTACTCAACAAGATTTAACAGTATCTACAATGCTCTTCCACCACACATGAAACCTCCCCAAGGAATGGCCCTAGTAAAATACCCTGAAGGCTTTGATGCTGATATGGCTTACCAGCTTAGGGAGAGAGATTATAATATATTGGAAGACATTCAGAAAGGAGCAGTGAGTGTTGAGGCAAACTTGATTGAGAAAAGAGCCAGAATGAGGGCTGAGAAAAAGGTAACCTATAGGGATGACAACATTACTTCTGCATCTGATCCCAAATATGATAGTCTAGCCAAAATTATGGAGAGACTAGGAAAAATGGTAGAAAATTTGACTATCCAAGTCAGCAATCAAAACAGGAACCAAAATCAAAACCAGAACTTCAGGAATAATAATCCCCCAAATAGACAAAGAGACTCTGATCAAAAGGTCATCCCTCTATTTCAAGAGAACTTCCTCGATGAGGATGAAGGAATAATATAGGAGTCAGAGGAAACTGACATGAATATGATGGATGTGGATGACCTAGACCATACCTTCCCCACAAAGAAAACCAGGCCTCATACTCACACTGGAACAAGGAAGGGTTGGAAACTGAGGACTATAGGTTAGGATTCGAAAGTGCCATCATGCAGGTCCGAGAAAAATATGACCTCAGGAGAAAAAGTAACATAGATGATCCCCCTAAAGACTCCCTCGAAAGACTCCTAAAGTGATTTCTAAAAACAATAAATCAGCAGTTAAGAATTCTGGTAAAAACAAAGATAAGGACATTCAAACCAGTGAAAAATCAACCCGAGAACCTAGCAGCACTAGCATTGCAGCTAATGCACCTGATAAAATAGTTTCAAACATTGTACATACTGAAAATCAACAAGCTGATATTACTAATAAAATGGTTCCCAACAAGACAGAATTGAATCTTTCAAAGAGTCAGTCTGCTTATAATTTGGAAAGTGAGATTGCCAAAATTAAAATTTTGGTCCCTCTCATTTAGTTAGCCACTCAGGATGTATATAAGAGTCAAATTTTGAAAGCTTTAAACTTAGGAGAAAACAGTGACACCGTCAATTTGAATGATGAGCAACCAGCTCTCTTGTTTGGCCCAAAAATTGAAGGGAAATTTCAAGAAGGGGTAGTACCTCCTTTCTATGTTAGCCTCAATATCCACGAAAAAATCTTGCATAATGCTATGCATGACTCTGGAGCCTCACACAACCTTATGCCAAAAGTGATAATGGAAATTCTAGGTTTAGAAATAACCAGACCTTATAAGGAATTATATTCTTTTGACTCTAGCAGAGTGAAATGCCTTGGCCTAATTAAAGACCTTTGTGTGAATTTGACTCAAATCCCAACCAAGTGCATGGTTATGGATGTTGTGGTGGCTGATGTGCCTCCTAAGTATGGCATGTTGTTGTCAAGATCATGGGGTGCCAAGCTACAAGGTACAATGCAGATGGATGGGACATATGCTACTATCCCTATCTGTAGCCAGCTTAGAATACTATACAGAGAGGCGCACATGAAATTCATGGTCAGTAGCCCAGAAAAGCCTGAAAATTCACCCATTTACTCCGTCCATACAGACCTGGATTTGTTTATCCTTTATAATGATGAATCCTCAAATAAACCAGAGCTAGAAGACAGAAACTCAGATAACCAGCTGGAGGCCCCAAATCTAGAAATAATGGCAGTTCTAGGTATGGAAGAAAATGAGAGAGAAACTTTTGAACAGTGTGTTGAAACAACAAACCAGAGTGAACAAAGCCAAGATGGAAAACAACAGACTACCCGTCACGCTGAACTCTATGAAAATACTGAGGAACGAGACCCATCATGACATGCTGCGAATCTCAGAACATAACATAATGATGAACGAGGCAATAGGGATGAAAACTATGCTAACCCTACAAAAAATCCCTTATGGTGCATGTACTTTGATGGGTCTTGCATTAAAAAGAGTGCGGGAGCTAGGGTATGGTTGGTCGACACTGAAAACAATTACTCCGAGTGCCATGCTTTCAAGCTAGATTTCAAATGCACTAACAACATCGCAGAGTATGAGGCTCTCATCCTAGGATTGCATCTATTGAAAGAACTAGGAGCCAAGAAAATAATTGTTCAGGGAGACTCATAATTAGTCATCAAATAGCTAAATGTAGAATATGTCATCAAGCATCCTAGACTAAGGGTATACTGAAATAATGCCATAGATTTCCTCAAAAAATTTGCAAAATATGAACTCGTGTTTGTCCCAAGGAGTCAAAACATAATTTCAAATGGATTGGCCTACGTCGCTAGTTCATGCCAGGAATCACCTAGTGATAAACAGATCATCATTCGTACAAAATATAGACCTGCAGTGCCAGATAATGAGAAATATTGGTAGGCCTTTGAGGGCGACAAATAGATAGAGGATTTCCTGCTTGGCATAAACGAGTTTGAATTATCTGATTCAGATTCTAAATCCGATGAAAATTGCCTAAACAAAGAGCCCCCTAAAGAAGAAAAACCATTTGGTCCTATAAAAATCAACATGTTAACTAAAAAACTTGGAACTCATACTGAAGAGTACAAAGACATAGAAAATGAAGACATGGAGGTATTTTCGTCAAAGGACAAGAAAAAACCTAGGGGGCTAGTGCCATTAGAAGACCTTTTTTATTCTAACGACGTGGCAAAGAAACCCACTGTAGAATACACAGAGTCTGATGTCGAGGAATACAACGTAGGCACCGAGGATAAGCCTAAAATGATTAAAATAGCTAGGTCCTTGCCAGTAAACATGAAAAAGAAATACATTAACTTGTTTAAAGATTTTTTTGATGTGTTTGCCTGGAGCTATGAAGATTTAAAAGCTTACGACACATAAATCATCCAGCACAAGATCCCATTGAAAGAAAACCAAAAACCCTTTAGGAAAAAACAACGTCGAATTAATCCAATGCAACTGCCTCTAGTGGAAAAGGAAATCAAGAAACTGTATGAGGAAGGAATTATTGTGCCCGTAAGGTTTTTATATTGGGTTTCTAACCTTGTAGCTATGAGGAAAAAGACAGGAGAAATTAGACTATGCATTGATTTCAGAAACCTTAACAAAGCCTCCCTAAAATACAATTACCCTTTACCCAAAATGGAACACATCCTACAAAGGGTAGTTGGTTCAAAATGATTTCTCTGTTAGATGGTTTTTCAGGGTATAAACAATTTTTAGTACTCCCAGAAGACCAACTCAAGACAACTTTCACCGCTCCTTGGGGCACTTTCATGTATGTGAAAATGCCTTTTGGATTAATGAATGTTGGGGCCACTTTTCAAAGGGCCATGGACATTGCATTTTCAGAGGAGATAGGGCACTTCATTGTAATTTACCTTGATGACATAACAGTCTATTCCAAATCTTATGAGTAACACCTTAAACATCTAAGAAAGGTCTTTGAAAAATGCAGAAGATTTGGGCTATCTTTAAATCCCAAAAAAACAATGTTCAACCTGCAAAAGGGTAAACTCCTTGGCCATATTATATCAAAAAAGGGGATTAAAATAGATCCAAAAAGAGTTGAGGGAATACTATGGATTAGCCACCCAAGGAACATAAAAGAAGTATAGTCCTTTATTGGAAAGATTAACTTCTTAAGGAGGTTTATTCCCAACTTAGCAGAGCTCCTTAGAAACATGAATAATATGCTAAAAAAATAATTAGGAGTGAAGTGGACTGTAGAAGCCAAAAGATCCTTTGAATTGGTAAATCATGCACTCACCCAGGCACCAGTTCTAATTAGCCTGGACTTTTCAAAAGAGTTCCTTATTTTCTCCTTTGCCTCAGAACATACCGTGGCTGCAGTCCTGTTGTAGAAAAACCCAGAGGGACAGGAACAACCAATTGCTTTTTTCAGCAAGGCTTTAAGGGATGCACCCTTGAAATATAACATAATGGAAAAACATGCCTATGCTTTGGTAAAAGCCTTAAAGGACTTCAGGGTGTATCTTCTACATTCCCACATCATTGCTTATGTGCCAAACATAGTGGTAAAAGACATCTTGTCACAAGACCCAGATAGAAAGAGGGGAAAATGGATTGCTATAATATTAGAGTATGATTTGGAAATCAAACCCACCAAACTTATTAAAGGTCAGGGATTGGCTCAATTAATGGCTGAATCTAATCTACAAGCCCTTGACAGTAACATGGTAGATGCCTTGGGTGAATAGGAAGAATTACCTGCTCCCACTGGTACGCTGACATCTTGTATGTGCTTACAAATCTTAATGCTCCTCCTGACTTATCAAAAAAAAAGACAAGGTTTTTAAAGTTGAAAACTAGGAACTATTGCATTTAAAATGAATGTTTATATTGGAAAAATGCTAATGGTTTCTTACTTAAATGTTTGCCTGAAGTTGATGCAGAGAGGATCAAGCATGAATTCCATGAAGGAGAGTGTGGAGGCCATCTCTACTGGAAAACCACAGCCAATAAAATCCTTAGAGCTGGATATTACTGGCCCACCCTCTTCCAAGATGTCCATAAAATGATAGTAGCTTGTCACAAGTGCTAAGTTTTTTAGGGCAAAAGAAAACTCCTTCCTTTACCATTACAACCTATCACTGTTGAAGCTCCTTTTCAACAGTGGGGCCCCTAGATTTCATAGGAGAAATCCATCCTACTTCATCTGCCCAACACAAATGGATTCTCACAGCCACTGACTACTTCACAAAGTGGATAGAGGCCATCCCTTTTAGGAATGCCATAGATTTTGTCATTATAAAATTTCTTGAAGACCATATCATGTCTAGATTCAACTTCCCTAGGAAGATTATTACTGATAATGCTGCTGCTTTTGGTTCCAAAAGGATGATTATTTTTTTCACAGGTATCAGACACTTGGTCATTCTACTACTTATTACCCTCAAGGTAATGGGTTAGCAGAATCATCAAATAAAATTTTGGTGACCATCATCAGGAAGCTGCTTGAGGAAAATAAAAAATCATGGCATAACAAGTTGGTGCATGCTTTGTGGGCAGACATATTAACCACAAAAAAATCCATTGGAATGTCCCCTTAACAGCTTGTTTATGGAGCAGATGCAGTGTTTCCTACCAGCCTAGGTGTGCCAGTGATAAAATTAGTCCAAGAAATGCAATCAGAAGAGGACAACATGATAAGGAGGATTAATCAGACAATACATCTCCAGTAGACAAGGGAAGAGGTTTACAATAGGGCTCAAAAGGTGCAAGAGAACATAAAGAAGTTATTTGACAAGAGAACAAAGGCTTGTGACTTCCACATTGGAGACAAGGTACTCAAATGGGACTCCAGAAGAGAGGATAAGGGTAAACATGGCAAATTTGACAGTTTGTGGAAAGTTCCTTACATGATTCAGTCCACCATTGGTCCAAATGCCTTTTTTCTGCAAGAGTTAGATTGCACAGATCTGTTTGGGGGTCCTGTCAATGGTAGGGTGCTTAAGCATTACTGCTGTTGAGTTCAATTTTAAATCTTTCATTTCCATTTTAAATACCATTGCTTTGTTCATTTTCACAAGAAGAAAAATATAAAAAACAATAGAAAAAGAAAAGAGGGCAGATTTTAAAAAACAATAAAGGTACAACTCCATACCAAAAAAGAGAAATCAATTCTGAAAGTGTGAAATCTCAAATTCCACTCCTGAAAAACACACTCCTAGTTATTCAAACAGCCTAATATTGACTAATTAGTTTTAAATTTACTGCTGATAGGATAGTGAATTCGATTTTCCAAACTATTTAATCTTGGCTTATCAGTAGGTAGATTAAGATAGAAATTAAAGGTTCAAACATGCTCAAAATCTGAACCTAAGTTTCCAAAAAGAGATGACTCAAATCTGTTTTAATTTCTGAGTCACAAACAAAGGAATAACTGGTTCTAATCAGCTCAAAATCTGAACCAGTTGACAAAGGAAAGACAGCTCAAATAAGAGGAAAAAACAGAGCTGTAAAAAGGTGAAGGAAATTCTTCAAATTTCAGATCTTAAACCTTCCATTTTTTTATTTAAATTTTCTGCAAAATAAATATCTATGTGCAGCTTGTTTTTTATGCCATAGATCACATCAAGTCAAACAGTTTAATCTTGACTTCACTGTTTTTAAATTTCTGTTCTAGAATTTAGAGAATAAAATCTGATTGGACAGTTTAATCCCAACAGATGGTAGATTAGGTAGAGAATTATATGGACTCAACTGTTTAATATGAGTCCATGGAGAAATACGGAGTAGAAATAGATTAGATTTCCTGTTTTCAAAAAAAAAAAAAAATATGTTGCAAAAGAGTTTGCCAATCCAAGTGCAGTCTAATGAAGAAAAAATGTTAGATCAATAGGATTGGGTAGGTAGAAAGCTGGTTGATGAGGATCCATTTTTTTTCCTAGCTGCTAATATGTTTTCAGAAAAAAGAATATTTTCCCAATAGAGAAGGCAGCCCGATGGATGAGGTACTGATTAGCCTCCCAGAGAAATGCAGGTCTGAAGTTCTTGATGCCTTCAAGAAGGCACCATCCCCAAGTGGAGCCACTGTTGGCCACCTATAAAATGTGTTCTATCAAAAGGTGGCCAAAATATTGTTCAGCCTTCAAGAAACAGTTTCATTGCCAAAATGTTATTTCTTGAAGCCTCTGGAAGATCTCATGCCCTGTCTGAAAATCTTCACTGTTGTTTCCCTTCAAAACTCAGAAATTTTGCTAAAAATTCCATGACAAAGACTGTTGTAAAATCCCCTTTTCTCCCCTTCATTCACTCAAAAAATAACCTTCATTTTTACTCTCTTTTTCCATCATTTTCCTCTATTTTCCATTTTCCTCATTCTCCCCTTCATAAAATCTCCTTTGCAGAGTTTAAAACTCTTTTCTAAACTCTGTCGAAACCTCAAATCCTTTTAAAATCTGTGGAAAATCCATAAAAAATGCCTTTGTTGTATTACAGATTTAAACCCCCTTGGGCTAAACCTGAACCACTTCCCCTCCATATGCCCGCACCCTAGAACCAGGTGCTAGACCCAAAGCGCAATCGCATTGAAAAAATTCACAATGGGTAGATTGAAAGACCGCATCAAAGTTCCGATGTGATTGAGTCCCTTTATTAAAACTCCGCCCCCTCCGCTTTTCATTCCCTATAACTTTCACCCGGGACCAAGTGTTAAGAGTCTAGAGGCGCTAATCGCATTGCAAGTTTTAAATGGTTATATTGAAAAGCCCAAGCCCGAAAGCTCCGATTGCGACTGGCCCTTTGTTATTTAATGCCCCGGGCGTATTTTATTCCAGATAATCAAAGGCCCCGCAATCAGGGGCCATGACCATTCCGTATATATATATTAATCCGCCCAACAGCAAAACTTTGTTTTATATTGAAAATTTTGGTTTTTCATATGTTTCAAAAGGTTTCCACCGGAGCATAGTTAAAGTGATATCTGACGTTGATCTGGAGCCGATTGAACGACCCATGCTACATCGCATCGCAATTTTTTGTTTGATGCATTAGTTTGTCTCCCTTGATTGGTCATCCCTCCGATTCCCTCCTAAGATCAACGACTAGTGCTTAATCGCTCCGTCATCTAATCGCATCGCCCTCCTCGATCACACAATCGCATCTCCCTCCCCGATTGCACAATCGCATCACCCTCCCCGGTCGCGCAATCGCATTGGTGATTTTCGTTACACCCTCCCTCTTTCCCCCGCCGATTTCAATCCTCCGATTGGATCTGGACCATCCACGTGTCCAAATCGGACAGTCCCAGATCTTTCCCACATTATTCCATCGCCTTTCGCCTTTCCGCCTTATGTTTTTTGACTAATCCCCACCGTCGATCTCTGCGCGATCGACGGATCTGATTTATTATCTTCCTCCATTATCGTTTGACCTCTTCTAAATGAATCCCAACCGTTGGATGATGCCATCCAATGGCCCTACTCTCTTCCCACGCCTCTGAAGCAGTTTAACCCAAAACACAGAATTTCTTAATTGGTTTCGTGTTTTGCAGGTGATAATGGTTCTCCATTATATTGAAAGAAAAATCTGAAGACTGGGAATGACGATTCCCGCGCCTTTGATGCATCAAAGGAAACCATTTTCTGGGCTCAAACTCCATGACTCATCAATGTTTCATGAGGCATTGATGCCATATGAGCCCTGCGCGGCCTGCACATCAACAAGACACAACAATGCATAAAAGAAACAAAGAGTATCATTGTTTGAAGATTTCCTAGCGCAGTTTGACAGATTAAGGCACACATTCAGCAAATCAAAGCCTAAATCCATGGATAAAGACGTCATAAAGAACAGAAGGCACAGGATAAGCCTGATCAGACCTAAAACACAGATCTCAAGTAACTTAAAGGTGTTTTAGGAAGAGACGAAGACAATTGTCGATCCAAGAAAGCTTCCACCACCCTAAGCAGAGGCTAATCGAACCCTCACCGGCTCCTTAAGGCACCTGCAGCCTCACAGTAATCAAATAAGGCTTAGTCATTATCTGAAACAAGAGGTGTTTTCTCGAAGACAACTGAAAAATTAATACAAATCAAAGATCTTATCTCTAATTGTCGACAAAACTATTTTAAAGATTAAGAATAGCCCAGAAACAAATATTTTCAATCATTAGGCCTTGGATAGCAGAAACAGAGTTACTTCAACATGACACAGAGCCTCAAAAGTCAACAAAATCTCCCACCGAGCTTAATCCTAAGTGTAGATAAATTAATGCAGATAAACACCTGTAAATTTCTTCATCGAGGCCCTCAAAGGCTGAGAAGTCACCAATCTTTATTAATTGACCCACGAGATCTTTTACCAGATCCCACCTCCTCTTTCTTCTATAAATACTTCTGTAGAAGATGAGAAAATGTTGGTCTCTGAACATCTAAATGCATGTAATTGTTTCTGAAGCTACTGATGCCCTGTTTGCGACTTGAAGATACATAAGCTGATATGAGAAGTTCGAAGTTGTAAAGACCCACCGGGCTTGCTGATAGTAACTAGTTTGAACATCAAATACGAGCTGCTGATTTATGGGATCCTGATTTGTGTCAATGGTGATGTGTTTCTCACTGTCAATTGTTATTTTCTTTAAAAAAATTTCACTCTGTCCACTTTCTTTGATAAAGAGTAGCAAACATAGAGCTAGGATTTACTCTCAACAGTACCCTACTCTTATCGAAAGCTTTATTTCTATGTTTTCTTCATTCGAATGTTCTCTTTAAAGAGTATATTAAAGCAAGTTGGTTTCAAAGCACTCGCCTGATCTAAATTTCTCTTTGTGACTATTATCTATGTTTTTCTTATAGAATATGCTAAAAGTAGGCTAGTTTGAAAGCACTCACCTGATCTTAAGCTATTCCAACTATTTTAAGAAATGTTTTCCAACTAAAAGTACTTCAATGCAGGCTGGTTTAAAAGCACTTACCTGATCTCAGAATACTTTTATGTTTTCCCTAAGTACATGCCGAAGCAAAATAGTTTGAAAGCACTTATTTGATCTTAGGCTGTTCAATTTTCTTCATTTGTTTGTTTCTCCATTTCCTATCTGTTTCATTCCATAAATCACTTGAAGAGATCCTTTGACATAAGTGACTTTCCCCATAGATCCTTCTTGAACCTTTTTGTCCAATTAAAATCCTCCTATGACTCCATATCCCAATGGGTTAAAACTATCTTTTCCTTTTCTGTCAGCCGAATCATTCCTTCACTTGCAGACATCTTCACCCTTTATTTTGAACTGCCCTCACCTTCATCATGTCTTTGTCCAACCAAAAACAAACAAAAAAAACCCATGCTCTTCATAACTAGCCTAATATCACATTTCAGGTTTTAAAGATTACATCTTTTAACTCAATCATAGAGAGATCCCTCTCTAGATTTAGGAGGGATAGATCCTTGCATCCCAAAGCGGTTTTATGTTGTCTTATATTTTGGTTTTGCCAATCTGGCCAAAACATAGGAACCCCAACAGATGGCTGACTAATGTTGAAAACAGGGTTTTTGACTTAGAGAATTTTTTCAAGGTATTTGTCCTAAACACCACCACATAGACCTATAGACTTTGTCATTGTTTATTAAGAGTTTCTTAGGCATATTTAGGTCATCACATGACAAGATAATCAGTGAGAGAGGCGTAGACAACTTTGTCCAATGTTTGATAGCGAGCTATGTGGAAAAGGGGATTTTGAAAGTAGAGGTAGAATGCTTATGATAGCTATAGACAGAGAATGTTTTTTGATTTAGGCCAGGACTGAAAACTAAATACTACTTCTATCATAGGCTGCAAGACAGGGGTAAAAAGATAAAAATTCGTTTGAGGGGTTTTCTAGAGGACAAATTGGATTTTTGACATTGGTTTCTAGAAAAACCAGCCAAGGAATCCAGTCATCAAAATAGGCAAAAATACTGATGACTAACACCTTCAACATTGTTCTTGGTCTTATAGACCCACTTCACTCCAATGACTTATTTCCCTTGCGGAAGGTCCACTAACTCCCATGTCTCACTCTTTTCTATTGATATTATTTATTCATCCATTATCGTTACCCATTTTTCTTCTTTGACTGTATCCCAAAAATGGATTAGGTCATCTTGTTGAACCCTTAGTTAAATTGAGAGGGGGGGGGGTGAATCAGTTTAACACATACATGGAATTTTAAAACTTTTCCATTAAAACTTATTTACACCTTCATTTCATGTTCAAATTAATATGTGAGTAATCTTCGAATGTGAGCAGCAAGTATTAAGTTAATGTAACAACAGACTTAATATGAGAGTAGCAAGTATTAAGTAGATTAGATAAACCATATCAACACATAAACATCATGCATAGAGACACCAGATATAAGTGGAAACCCATAAAGGGAGAAAACCACATCTTATTATTGTTGTGATGCAAAGGCAAGCTCCAACTCCCTCTCACCACCGATTTTCTGTAGGGCACTTAACCCACAGTGAGGTTTTACTCAATCGTCAAGTGTTTCTCACAACTTGCAAGGAAGTCTAATCTCCGACAAATTTTCTGTAGGCATCAAACTCACGTGAGGCCCAACCCCGCCACATAATCGACATATATCAAGCTACAACTTGATAGGGAAGCTCCAACTTCCTCACTCTTTCAAAAGAAAAACATTTGTTGATTTACCTTAGATATCAGCTCTATTCTGTACCTTCTTACTACTGTCCTCCAGTCTTCATATCTGTTCTGTATCATCTTTGCATCTTCTTAGATTCTCTATTAGCTCCTGTTTATTCTTATCCTCTCTGCCTCAATTCTGCATTCTCTAACCTCACTCACTCACATCTCTATACATATCAAGGTGGATATAATTTTATAGAAATTCCCTTTTACCTGTGACATTCTCGTGGAATTTGAAATGACACCCATGCCTCTTGCCTTATCCCCTTTCTCATTTCTTTTACCTTCTCATTCGCAGAAATATAACAAGGCATTAATTTCAATATTGCTGGGAGTTTTGTTTACTGGAGACTCTGCCAATGCATCACAAACAATATAAACAAATTACAAGTTACTTACAAATACATTTTCAATTACATAAAGACAATTTCATCTTAAGGTCTACCCCATTTTCCTGCCTTTCTGCTTTGCTAGATTTGTCTTTTCTCGTCGCCGCGTAAATCGTTCCGCTTTCTTTGCTCATCGTTCTCGCATATTTTCCGTCATGTTTGTACACCGTCAAATCTATTCCCTGGTGCATATTCGTGTTCACCGTGATTTGTGTCCGCTCAGATATCTAAACCACCGATCCTGGAAATCCAATTAAATACCCCAAATAAAATCAGAGTCTGGAAAATTCAATGATATATCTGGCTTCCTCAAAGTTTCAAATCTGAGATTTAAATTAAAACTCTCTGATGGTCATAATGCAACAATCTCCACTATGCCTGAAAGTAGACATGTTTAAAAATAATTTCTATTTGGACAATGTATATATATATATATATATATATATATATATATATATATATATATATATATATATATATATATATGCGTTTCCCACACCACAAGGTATAACATATTAATAAGCTGACCTATCATTCCGACCCATTTAATTTGAATATATGCCAGTACACAATCCCTTTCATGCGAGGTTCGGCTTATCATATAGTATATATCAACATATATATACACCGCCATACATATGTATTCACCAAACGAGCATTATAAACATTAATAGACCGTGGCTTACATTAGACCCCTCAATATTTAATGTATCAATGTATTAATGCTTTGTGAAACCCACATGCACAACCCTCTAATCATATGGTTCAACCATAGTATAACCCTCTCACGCATACATATTGAACCACCAACTCTAACATTTGAAAGGTTCGGGCCCCACAGCTTGATAAACCCTTCTTTTCTATTTTCCAATGCGATTAATCGCAGCTGAATTCTTCTGATTGCGATTGGATCCTTTGTAATTTTCCCGATGCGATTGATCGCAATCACATCCTTCTATGGGATTTTCTGATGTTCCACCCTTTTTCCGATGCGATGGCATACCTTTTAATCCGGACCTCAAAAATATATGAGTCACTGTTCATAAACACATCGGGTCCAGAACTCAATCGCAATCGGAAATTTCGGTAACAAGTTCCGCTGCCATAAGTCTCTCTGATGCGATTAGTGAGGGTCCCACTCAAATGTTAAGAATCTTTATAACAGCCTTTGATTTTCGCTTTTATATAAGTCTTGGAATTTATAACAAAGAGCTTTAATATTGTTTTACCTTGCAACAATATTCAACCTTTCGATTCGAACCATAAATCAACACCTTTTATTTGATTTATTTAAAAACCCAACCTTGGGTTAAAACCAAACGCCAACCATATAATGTCTACGCAAATAAATTGTATTAAACCTTGGGCTTAATACGCCTTCCTTCCACCAAATATATATATACTTTCCGCACTTTAACAATTCGTATTAGACAATATCCATATGCACTCGTTAGTATACATTCAATCCTTAGTCTGACTCTAATATTCGAAGACCCAATCCTTAATATGTGTCCAACACACATTCCTTTTCTTACTAGGTTCAACTTTGTCACGACGAAATACAACAATAATCAGTGCATATAGCTAATACACCCACAAATCAATGAACCCCAAGGTTAAGCACTAATATTGGTCATTAAACAAACAAGTTTACGAACATATATTGGGTCCCACACTCAAATCAAAACTCCGGAAATAGAAATATTAAACCACGTTTTATGACATATCGGGTCCACCACAATTCACACATAACACATATAATTCTGACTTCACATAACAGTGCCTCCTCAATCAATGGCTGTGTTCTTATCACGTTCCCCTCTGGCAGATCAACGGTGGTTGCACAATTAGATCACACGAGGTTTAGTCCTCCGAACTTAAGTGATGAACTGAGGCCCAGTGGTTAACTCCCACTCACATCCAATGGTTACAGTCTTGTCGCGTTCCACTTGGCAGATCAACGGTTATAACTGGATCTCATGTGATTTAGATGCATAGACATTAATTCTCAAAAGTCACGTGATGAAGGTGGTTTTTACAAACCACTTTTTTCCACGCGTCATTCCATTTGTGGAATCGCGTTATTTTTCTCAAATCAGCTTATGACTTTAGGAGCTACGTGAATACCATAAATTTTTACTTGAATCCGCCCATACTATTTACTCCTCACGATTCCATCCATATCTTATCTCATAGTTCCGCTTTCGATTCTACTTCATCTCCGCTTCAATTATTCTTAATAGTTTTGCTATCCCTTCAATATTCCGAATAGTTTTAATTGAATCCCAACACTTAACCGACGCATGGTTAAATTTCTATTCGACTTATATGAATTCCCTTCACATGTTCTTTGAAGCTCCCCTTTGACAGACAGAGATACTACCTCCATTGTTGTTTCATTCACCTTTGCTTTCACATCTCCTATGCATCCGATTCATACTTTCTCTGCACCTTGACTATCCGAATTTTTCTAATCGGTTTCTATTGCAGTAAGGCCTCAAATGACTTTAGATTTCCAATCTCCCTTCACTGTTAATTACACAGTGGATCGTGTAGTAAAAGTATCCCACTAAAAGCTGTATGCGACTTTCTCACAAGAATGGGTATCGAATTATGTAAATCGAACCCAATAGTTTCATACATAGATTGTTATCAATGTCGAATGAATTCTTGAGGGGATTTAAAGCCCCTTCACACAGGGAGTAATAACTTGACTTCTTCCACAATATAATAATTTAAGGATTCAAAAGGAATTGAACCTTCTCTACAACACTTCAACAATTAAGTCATTGTTTCATCTGCTACTCAATCCGAACTACTAAAATCGCCTTTTTCTTCAAGGACAGAGGTTTACTCTGCTATGCAAAATGAACAGAGTCGACCTCTTGAGTTTCTATACAGAACCAGTTGAATTGATTTCTACACAGCATGTACAAATCAATACACCACGAACTCTGAAACACCGTAATTTCTATTCTATATATAACCATGATAGACTCACATCTGTAATAAAACATTAATGCAAATATAATTGCACCATAGTTCCTTCACATAGAATTTAGGTCCACAACTGAATTTAATTACACACCTGCCTCTGCTTCATGTCTACTACTTTGCCTTATTGTTGGTTCAGGTACTCCTCCTTTTCCATCCCCTTTGCCATCAATGACAACATTTCCAACAGTCTCCCCCTTTGGCATTGATGGCAACACGTCCACCAATAATCCAATGCTTCCTCTGCCTATCTGCTTTTCCTCCCCCTTTGACATCAATGGCAAAGGGTTCCACATTTCCTAGAGTGCTTTCTATCTCTTCATTTCCTCTCTCTGAGATGTATTTCAGCTTTCTTCTTCTGACTTTATACCCTGCTGCTCCAAACTGGTGTATAAGAGTTGTTGAGCGAACACTTCTGAGGATTATTGAACTTGAATATACACTTATCTAATCAGAGCTTCATCATTGGATTAAACATAAAATACTGATAATGCTTCAAATATACTTCAGTCTCTGTCTGATGTAGTGAGCTAATTTCTATTGAGAAAGATTGTAGATGGAATATGTCTTCTTCTGCCATACTCATTTGTAGTACAACATCCTTAATAGTTTAAGGTTATTGTTCCATATGTGATCAGTGAATCAACTAGAATTTGATCTAAGAAATCAAATCCCTTTACTGCTGAATTATGTTCTTGTTGACTCCATGACAGAGTTCTTAGCTTCAACTGACCCAACTAATTCTTCATACTTTCAATACTTAAACTTTCTATCATGATGATCTTAAAAAAATATTCAATATGTTTTAATAGAAAACAAATTTCACATAGTGTTATGAAGGATCTTAAGAAAAGAGGCCTGATATGTATATGTACTAACTTCAGGAAGGCATCCAAAAAAAATACTGTTTCAATGCTCAATATCATGTTTCAAGAGTAAACAAAATACTGATCCTTTAGCCTTTTCATTGACCCATTTATGCTGGATGTACTCTTGCCATAATCCTTTGATCCTGAGGACCTGTACCTTATTGTTGCTCCATGATAACACTTGATATTATGTTGATAGGCATGTTGTTTGTACCAAGTACCAATTGATACTACTTCAATAAAACTTGCAGATATTTCACTTCAGCTTGCACATTTACCCATTAATTAAGACATCCTTCATAGATTCTATTATTGAGCTTTCCACTGTTCACACCAATAGTCATCAATCTCCTGAATTTGATCTTGGCATCATTAACCATTCTCCTATTTCCAGTCATTATGTTTAAAGGAAAGCCATTGCATGTTCCTTTCTAGGACTGCTCTGGAATCATTGCTGCTTAAAATTCAATTCAATTGTTCTAACATAATGATCTTTGGGAAGACATCTTCAATTTCTTTGCTTCGACTCTTCATGGGCAGATCACTCAGATAATTATCACTCACTTAATTGTATTCATTCAAGAGGACTTTTCATAGATGAATGAAGTCATGACATAATGATGATAGGCACTTCTCTTGCTAATCCTTCTTAATGTGATTCATTGTTAATTCTAGCAGTATGAGGCACAGTGTGATCATCACTTTAATGTGTTGAAGTCTTCTTCTATCATCATGGTTGTTTGCTGCTTTCTCTCCTTCCATCAACATGTTGGCTATTTTGTGCTTCAGGTGATATTCTTCATCAATAATTCTTTGTTAGAGAAATTTTCCTTTTCCTTCCTGATCTCATAGATCTTCTCATTACATGGAGCTCTTCTCAGACTGATTTCATGGGGTCTATTTATGAACTGCTCTCCCCCTGGGATGTTGCTTCATATTTGTCACTTGTTGGATATTTGTTTTGTTTTATAGAGCAGCTCCCCCTAAGACTATGCTAGATTCATTATGTTATTGAGATGATAGGCTCCCGTTTTCTCTTTTCCTTCCATACTCTATTGGGATTCATCATAATGTCTGTACTCCTTTTAGATTCATAGTTTTGTTTGATTGGATTGGATTTCATCATCTGTTTGGAGTTCTTTAATATATATGGTAGTTTATAATCCTTTGCTTTGTGACCAAGTTTGAGGCATACATAACATCTTATTTTATCAAAGTATATTTGAGCTGGAGTATAATATTTTGTTCCCCTCTTTGAACATAATTTACAATCAACAAGTTTATGTCCAAAATTATTGCATGCATAACAGTAGCCATGGAAATGAGTTGTGTACCTAGGGAAAGATTGCATTTTCCATTTGTTTTCTTGAGGTATTCTTCTCATTTGCTTCATCTTTTGCTGGTTGAAGTTGATAGGTCTTGTCTTACATTGTGCTTCAATGTGTCCTGGTTTATGACAAGAAAAAAATGTGCTATTTTTCATAGGAGGAATGAACCTTCTTTGAAATCTTCCAAATTTGTTCACTTCAATTTCAGGAGTGTGAGAGCCTTTTTCAACTGACTGTTCCATCCTCTCATCCTCTATCCTTCCATGTTGCTACTTGTTTTTGTTTTTTTCTTCATAGATCCTGTTCTTGCTGGTTTCTTCTTCTGTAGGAATTTGCTGAGCTGCTTCACTGTCCTTTACAACTTTTACAAAAATGAAATTCTTGTTATCTTCAACCTTGGTCTTACTGGTTTCACCTTCATATCCTATCCCAGCCTTTATGAGAGGTGACCTTTGAGCCTTTAGAATCTCTTTGGGCCTTTTCTAATTTCTTTCTTAGGCTCACTACTTCTTCTTCCAATTTTTCACATTCTAGATTTTTCTCTCTCATTTGTTGCAGTAGAGTGTCTTCTATTTTCCTTGCTTCTTCAAGGTGTGTCTTCAGGCCAAAAATTTCTTTCTTATCTTCATATTCTCTCTCATCACATATTTGCACCACTGTCTTAAGGTCTTTGTTTTCATTCTTCAATCTTTCTATTTCAGTCAAAGCAGTGTCAAGTATGGCTTACCCTTCAGCTGTAATTTCTTCATGGTTCTTATCTCTATTCACACTAGCAGGTACTTCATTTGATTGAACATTTTCCTGTTGACATGAATTTTTCTTCTTCTTAATTCTCTTCTCCTTCTTGACAGTGCAGTCCTTAGTGTCTGTTCAATGCATGAAGTGCAATATATCCTAGATTTCTTTTGCAGAGGTTAAATCCATTATTAACTCAAGATCCTTGTTATGAAGGTTGTTGAATATCATAGATTTTGCCTTGGCATTCCTATGTTGTTCTTGCACCGTGGGAGAGTCTGTTTAGTAACCATCACATACAAGCTTCCACACCTCAGGTTCATAAGCCAATAATCCTGTTTTAACTTTATCTCTCCAGTCAAGAAATTTTGTTGTATTTAACCGAGATACATTTTGATAGTCCACGACTCAACCAGATCTCCTTCAAGCCTTTAAGCTTACACCAAAGGAACCTGCTCTGATACCAATTGTTGAAACCTTAGTTAAAATGAGAGGGGTGTGTGAATTATTTTAACACATTCATGGACTTTTAAAAAATTTCATTAAACATTATTAATACCTTCATTTCATGATCAACATAATATGTGAGCAATATTTATTTGTGAGTAGCAATTAATAAGCAGATTAGGTAATGTACTAGCAATCTTAATGTGTGAGCAGCAAGTATTAGTAGAATATATATATATACATGGAACATGTACACTGTTGGAATCACGAGTGGAAACCCATAAAGGGAGAAAACCACATCTTATTATTGTTGTGATGCAAAGGCAAGCTCCAACTCCCTCTCACCACTGTTTTCTGCAGGCACCAACCTACAGGAGGGTCCTACCTCAATTCTGCAAGCTACAACTTGCAAGGAAGCACCAACTCCCTTCAGTTTTCTGCAGGCACCAACCTACAGGAGGCTCCTACCTCAGTCAGCTACAACTGACATCTATCAAGCTACAACTTGATAGGGAAGCTCCAACTTCCTTACTCTTTCAAAAGAAAAATACTTGCTAATTTACCTTGGATATCAGCTCTGTTCTGTACCTTCTCTTCTACTGACCATCAGTCCTCATATCTGCCCTACATCATCTCAGCATCTTCTCGGATTCTCTATCAACTCCTTCTCCTCTGCCTTACTGCTTCATTTCTGCATTCTCTTCCCTCACTCTCTAACTTCTCTATGCATATCAAGGTGATATCATTTATAGAGATTTCCTTGTGACTGTTATCATTCCACAGATAATTCGAAATGGAAATCCATACCTCTTAGCCTTCTGCCGTCTCATTTCTTTTCTAGCTCACTTAGAAAAATATAACTGTATGTACTAATTTTAATATTACAGTGGGATTTTGTTTTCTTCCAGAGACTTGCCAATGCATCACAAACAATAAAAATCAATTACAACATTTACTTTCACATTTTCAGTTACATAAAGACAATTTTACTCAGCTCATTTTCTGGCTTTTGGCTTTGTTGGCTTTGTCTTTTCTGCTGCTATCAGGTAACTGTTCTGCCTTCTTCTGCTCACTGTTTTATGCATATTTTCTGGTTTTCTGTGCTTGTACACCTGTTAAATTCATTCCTGTGCATATTCCTGTTCACTGTGATTGTGTGTCTGCCGTATATATATAACTGTTGATCTGGAAATCTAATTAAATACCCCAAATAAGATCAGAGTCTGGAAAATTCAATGATATATCTGGCTTCCTTAAAGTTTCAAATTTGAGATTTATATTAAAACCCTCTCTCCTATTGATATAACAACCTACGCACGACTCACACGAAACACGATATATATATATATATATATATATATATATATATATATATATATATATATATATATATATATATATATATATATATATATATATATATATATAGATATATACGTTTCCCAAAACAAAGGTTATAACATATTAATAAGTCGACATATCATTATGACCCATTTAACTTGAATATACGCCAGTACACAATCCCTTTCATGTGAGGTTTGGCTTATCATACAATATATATCACACACACACACACACACACACACACACATATATATATATATATACCACCATACATATGTATTCACCAAACGAGCGTTATGAACATTAATAGACCGTGGCTTACGTTAGACCCCTCAATCTTCAATGACTAATTATCAATGTATTAATGCTTTGTGCAATCCACATGCGCAACCGTTTAATCATATGGTTCAATCATAGTATAACCCTCTCACGCATACATATCGAACCACCAACACTAACATTTGAAAGGTTCGGGCCCCACAGCTTTATAAACCCTTCTTTTATATTTTCCGATGCAATTAATCGCAACTGAAGACTTCCGATTGTGATTGGATCCTTTGTAATTGTCCCAATGCGATTGATCACAATCGCATCCTTCTATGGGATGTTCCGATGTTCCACCCTTTTTCCGATGCGATGGAATGTCTTTTAAGCCAAAAATCAAAGATGTATGAATCACCGTTCATAAGCACATCGGGTCCGTAATCGCAATCAGAACTATTATTAACATGTTCTGCTGGTATGCATTTCTTCGATGCAATTCGTGAGGGAACTCTTCTGTCCATTCGATTTAAACATTCAGAATCAATTTGGGCTTAACCTCTGATAAAATAACATTTTATTGAATGTCGGCAGCTTTGACTATGTGCAGAAGTGATTTCTTTATATACCCACGGCTTTATAAACTTACCATTGTTCAAGAGTCGAACTCTTAATATGATTTTAATATTCGAGGACCCAGGTATTTTAATGTGTACCCCATACTCAGTTTAATTCCTGTAAGGTTCGACATGTCACATAATATATATATCACCATATATATACATATATATATATATATATATATATATATATATATATATATATATATATATATATTCCCCGATCCCAGTGTTAAGAAATATTGACAAACCTTGGGCTTTTAGTAAAGTGCTACGACCATGATGTCTCAATATAAATTATGTCTCCCATTCAAACATTATAATAAAACCCCAAGTCTTATCAAATCATTAAATGACTTTCACCCATCGGCTTTAATACTTTAACACCTATCACACACTCTAAGGTTTATCTTCTGTAACCCACGTATGTCAAACCCATATCCGAACCTTTACAAACCTCAATGTGTTAACATAATGGTGCGACCCACATAACATGTACAACCTACATATAACATTCTTATATGCGCACTCGACTATAATATACCAACATTTCAATGGGTGTTCACCCCCGACTTCATATAATAACGCAAGGCCACAGTGTTGACTTACCTCGACGATCCGACGGTTATAAGTTCATCGCGCTCCAACCAGATGGCCACCACCGTCGATCTATTCCTTTATAAACCTCTAGCCAACTCGTTGCATGATCACCATCGTATCTCCTCCGCTCAAGATTGAACGGTAACAATGAATATCACGTTATTTCTTGTTCAAGCTTTAATGTCTCAAAAGAACGCGATGAGCATGGTTTTTATAAACCGCTCTTCGACACGTGGCAGCTAGCAACCCTAATCGCATTTTTTCACCAAAAATTCCTTACCACTTTTCCAATGCGCGACACCGTTGGTTTCTCGCACGCTGGTTTTACTGTGTATTTCACGGTTCCATTCCTCACCGCTCCAGGTTCCGTTTCATACCTTATAACTTTGATTCTCAGGTTCTCCGCAGTAATTCAACAAAAATAAAAAAACTCCACTATTCATCACAGCAACCACAAATATTTTCTCTGTCACAACAGAGTTCCAAACATACAGTGGGTTCTATCTCATCCACAAATCGGATCCTTTGCAAATCAGATCCCTTGTCGATTTCCCTCAACATAAGTCGATTGGAACCACTTCACACAGTTCTTGTTTACAGTTAAATTGTAGCCAAAGGATGTGGGTTCGATATGCATTCAGAGCCATAAGACTTTACACCGAGACTTGAACCATGTGGAATAGTGAAGATTAGGGGACGAGATTGATTCTTGCACAGAGTGTAATAACCCAGTCTCTTCCACAATTTAATTACTCAAAAAAGGGATTCCCTCTCTACAACACTTCTACAATTAAGTCATCGCTTGTTGCATTTTAGTATCTCACATAATCTTCCCAATTTTAGTCACTGTTGCATCCTGCTGCTCAATCCGAAATACTAAAATTGCCTTTTTCTTTAAGTGACAGAGGTTTACTCTGCTATGCCAAATGAACAGAGTCGGCCTCTTGAGTTTCTATACAGAACCGGTTCAATTGATTTCTACACAGCATGTACAAATCAATACACCACGAACTCTGAAACACCACAATTTCTATTCTATACAAAACCCTGATAGACTCACATCTGTAATAAAACATTAATGCACAGATAATTGCACCACAGTTCCTTCACATAGAATTTAGGTCCACAATATCCATATAATACTGAAACCAATCCTTCTACATACACAACTGAATTTAATTACACAACTTCCTCTGCTTCATTTTTGCTACTTTTCCTTATTGCTGGTTCAGGTACTCCTCCTTTGCCATCCCCTTTGCCATCAATGACAACATTTCCAACACATTCTACCTCTATATCCACTGATACATCTCCCCTATCTCGTATCCAAAATTGCGCCAAAGTAGCCTTTTGCACTACCATGATTAGACCAAGTGAGACATGCTATAAAATTCATTCCTTCCATGTAGGTTGATTGAGACAATAGAGGCTAGATACCCAATATAGGTAACGCTAAAAAAACTTTATTTTCCTCCTACATGCAAGTCGTCAACCTATATTGACATATAAAGTCTCTCATGGGTAGGGTGCTTAACTGATGACTTGCATATCTGAAGTAATGGATAAAGTGCTAAGGTTAAAGAAGAAAGTATTTTTCCTTACCACGAAATTTACAAACGTTGGTTTCTCCTCCTCATATGATGGCAATGAGCGAGAGCCTAATATTTTAAACAAAGTTTCTTAGTTGTCATTGCCACTATCCCACAAGGGCTTCACTCAATGAACCTCTGACATATCATGTGCATTCATGACATACAAAATAATACCATTATTTTGACTACATAGTGGAAAATATCTCTAAAAATCACATTATTTAACCCCCTACCAATACGAACCCACTACATCTTCCCAATTAAAAAAAAAACCCCTACTTTCAATAGATATACGGTAGGTATCCATTTTTTCATTAACATTTTTTATACCCCTTTATATTTTTTCATTGACTTTGACCTCCGTTTTTTATACCTACCAATATAAAAACCATTTACTACCTGATTATATGCTCAATATATTATGTCATTTTTTCCTCAAAGTATATCCCCTAGTATGAATGCACGTGGTATGGTATTTCTCCCCCAGTGAAGTCCCCGTGCAAAATCCTCACTCTATTTTTTGGTTTATTATATTTTTTGGTTATTTTTACTAATTAAAATATAGTGTAATAACATACTCCATATGTATCCTTTTGATAATAATATAAAAGACTTGATGTAAAAAGAAATACCAATTTAATGGGACCCATTGAAAATTAGTATCCCTCTTTTGAAAAATCTCCTGAGCCAATGCATCTGATAATTTGCATATTGTGATAATGTGGTATGCTACGCGTATTTCCAAATATCTGCAAAATTGAAGCCTAAATTCAACATTGGTACTTTGAAATCGCGTGAACATGTGGTTTGATGATTCCCAAAATCTTTCCTTGCAAAAAATTCAAAGTTACAATTACCTTTTAAACAAGATTGGCTGCATGGTAATTAGTCCCTGCCCTGAGCAGGGGGCGGGGCTTGAGCAGCTCCAAAGATCCCATAGGCATGCACTCATAGACGAAAATTCAGAAAAAATGATTTGGAGAAGCCGTGAATGTCAATAGAGATTCCTGCTACTCAGAATTATATTACAAGGATGCTTTTGAGGAAATGCATTCTAGTGTAAGGAAAATAAATGTTCCTCCAACTTGATACAATTTTCTTACATACAACTTGATACTCTAAATTTTCACTTTCCCAAAACACAATTCAAATTTACAAGTGAAAAAATTGACCTATACTCTAATTTATGCATGCTAACTGGGTATAATTGATATCCATTTCGAAACTTGTAGTGATTTGTGACATATGGATTGTTAAAGTTGTTGAGCATGGTAATGAATGGAAGGAGATTAAAGAGAAAAAACCTTACTATCTCACTATATGGAATCCCAACTTTCAAAGGCCTAGAGCTCCATAACCTCTCATTGATGCCAAGACTCGCAAAATTAAATATTTATTAATTGATTGTGTTTCAAAGGAATAAAATAGGTTGCAAGATGTGTGAGCCATTTCTAAAACAGATTGCACATCAATTAAAAGCAAACATATTTGTAAATGAACGCCTTGTATCATGTATGCCAATGTTAGATGAAGAAGGAAAATTGACTAACTTGCATAGGAATAAATGAAAAGGAAATCCAACATTACCAACTCAAACAATGTGGTCATTAAGAAACACATAATATTATACCAAACATTGTTAGCTTCAAACTGGGAATCTCTTCATCTGGAATTGGATCTTTCCAAATTATCACGTTTTGATGCATACAATTGGCTAGTCACAGACACATCACAAAGCCATCAACAGAGATTAAATATAAAAATCATCAGTATTTTTATTTTTAAGGGTTCATATGGTCTGGTTTCCCTATGTGGGAAAAACATAACTCTCTACACCAACATTTTGACACAAACATTTTTCTTAGTTTTGATGTAGGGAAAATTTGGTTATTGAACACCAGGTTGGCTTTATCTGTCCAAGGCCCTGATAGTTGTAAATATTTGTACATTATTATCATATAATATAAGGCTCTCAGTATTATTTACAAAAAATAAAAATAGCGAGTAAATAGAACATGTCCTAGAATTTGAACCCATAGGTGACCCAACTCAAGGTTTTTTCACTTCGGGTGGTTCTTTGGCCCCTTAGTTTCATGTAGCCTTGAGGCATGTAGGGATTTGTTATTTTATGGTCATTTTGCAGGCCCTACCTCCTTCACTAGAGCCTTGGAGGCTGGGTCATGTCATAGTAACTCTTTGTCTCATGTTTACCTTGGTAGACCGGTGAAATTGGATAAATGTGGGAGGGATGGTTACAAACAACCTGATTCATAATATAGTATGATAGATGAAAATGATGTGACTATTGACTCACAGAATTGACAAAAAGGTAGGCAAATAGATGGTAAAAATATTCCAATTCCCAAACCCAATAGTTGTAAGTCTAAATCACCTTCTCTCATCCTTACAAGATACAATTTATTTTGAAGTAACTAACCCATCACTCAGTTTATTGGTAGTGTATTCCCTTGAGAAATTTAGCAACACCGAATATACAAGATAAAGTTGAAATGTACTCCTTGCTTTTCTTTTTAATTTCTCCCAATCCTTCATTGACTTGCTAGTCAGAGGTGTTGCAGGTTTCACAATAATCCACTATTATCAATCTATGAGGAAATCATACATTTAAATTTTCTAAAGCTCAAAATTATATCCATTAAATTTATCAATCTCAAGTCTTTTACGACTTTCCATCCTTATTTAACTGAAATTTGTCTGAAGGTTCCTACTCAAAGGGGAATCTCTCGGATCTACATAAGAATGATGTTCTTGAACAAATCTAGGTTCATTTTCATCAACCTTTGATAATATATGCATCCATTTTTTCCAAAATAATGTTTGATACCAGATTTTGGGCTTAGGGACATGATTTTCACATCAGATACCAAAATTCCAAATGAAAAGTTGACTAGACATATAAACTATACTAGAAGCTCAATTAATTTAAACCTTTAAATGCACATGATAGAACTTAAAGAAAATAAAATAAAAAATGACACATGCACATGTTAATATTTTACCCTATAAAACTTTAATCAAGAAAACCACCCAGTAATTAAGCTTCACCACTTGTATATTCTCCGCCAAATATTACAAGTTTATAATGAATAACATCCTTTTCCCACATCTAAGACTAATGCTCTCATACCTCACACAATCTCTATTGTTCATGAATATTCATTGTGTTATCACCTCTCTCATCATCCTTAAATCATGTTCTATTTATAGGCATAAAAAAGCATAATTCAGAGCTTCTTAAATCAATATAGGTGAATTAAGATCATTGACTGAGATCGCAAGCATCTCAAGATTCCTAACCATTTTTAAACTTGTTCTAACTTTACTTAATTACTTGGATCACTAGTCGACCAATAATCTAGCTCGATTATGTGTGTATGCCGAATTGTGACCCTTTTGAATAATCATATTAATTATCAACTTTTGTCAATTGTTTGACTCCCTATAGATTTTGACTTATGTAACTACTCTTGAATTTATTATTATCCTATCAAATCTACTATTGACATGTCTTCTCACAAACTAGAACTTGACCATCTTGTCGACTTACTATATCTAGTCAATTGTTCCCAATTCAGCTTGTTAAGGTTCATTCCTAGTCATGTTACTTGACCAGTCAATCAATAACCTAAATTATAGCTAAGTAATATTACCAGTAAAGAGTAAAACACCTCAATAGTAAGTTATATTAACTTGGTTTCTTTTTGTAGGTACCATTATGGTTCATTGTTTCATGAACTCTTCCTAGGCCCATTTGATCATACTTTTAGATTTTATGTAATATATTTCAACGGTCAGATCCCCCTATGACCTCAGATATTAGGGGGCATTTGTGAAAACCTATATTGCCACTTATGCATGTTATGAACTCATTTCACCATTCCCCTATACTTTCAAATAATTCCTCTCCCATGAAATGTTTAAAAAAAAATTACATCGGTTCATATATGCCATTATTGTTCTAACATAAACAATACACATGCTACTCTTCTTCATTCAATATTCATATATACACTTGTTTCCTTTGAGAAAATAACATATACCTCCAATATTCACTAAAACATTGATGTGTATGCATAATAACACGCTTTTAGGTGGAGTTTACGGGTTTTACCAAACTTTAACCTTTAGTATCCTATTCCCAACAACCAGGGAAAAGTTTAGGGGCTAGTATTCATAGGTGGGATAATTTTCCTTGTTTTTCAAAATAAAAGGATTCACCAATTTCCATTTTTTTTAAATCGATTCTCCCAAATTTTACAGTATAAAATTATTTTACCCTAAAAATCGCCAAAACTTTATATATACTAATATAAAATAATTAGAGAACTAAATATTTTTACAAAAATATCATAAAAAAATTTACAATTTACATATTGGGGATGAGTAAGATTCGCTAAGGTTTCAAAACTTTAACATAAACTTCCATCCTTAAAATTTTCCCTGCCAACAACCTAAATTAAATAGGAATAGTATTTCAAAACTTAGGCTTCTGTGATTCATAATGATGATGATAACTCTTTCAGATTAATCACAACACTCTTTTAGGGGTCAAAAAATGTTGTGATTAATCTGAAATATTTATTATCACCAAGAAGAGTATTTAGCAAACCCTTTGGTGAATGTGACTATTTGATTTCGTATTTACAACTTTGAATTCCTTGATATTTTAAGTTATCTTTCCCAAATTGAAACCATTTTTTTTTGTTATTCCTGGTCCATATTGCATTAGAAGGATACTCCTTCTCCTTCACATATTTTTTCTGAGAAGAGTGTATAGCGAAAGAAACCTTCAATGGCTTGGGGAAAAGGACAAAAAGGGTGGTTTTGGGAAATTTTGATAGTAAAGTGAGGTAGTATTTGCAATTCATATTTTGATTCATATCTTTTAATATAAAACTCAACTCATTCCTATTCCAAATAAATATTTTGTAATATGTTTTAGTATATTGAATGGTAATTAATCATATTGATTATTTGTTTGGTACAAACTAGTTAGTGTAGTTGGGATTTGATCATTCATTCCCCTTTTTACTTGTTTCTTATCTCGTTTTATGTGTAGGACCACAAGAAAAGGTTTTGGAACCAAGTTTTAAATAAAAATAACTTGTTAAAATGATCTTCAGATCCAACCATCAAAATTATAGGTAAGTTTCCGTAACCAAATATGTAGTTATGATGATGAGCATTTACTTTCTATTTTGTTTTGAAGTTTTTTTTCTCTCTCTTCAATATATTTTATCTTTAGCCTAATCATATGAAAAGTTCTTCCCCGAAAAATTATGCACATGCATGGATGTAGGGATAGCAAGCATATATTTTATAAAATTTATTCTCTCTAGAATCTCAAATGACCAACAATAAAATGCTACTAACTTCGAGTGGCTTCCAAAGTTTAGTGAACATTTCTTATCTTTGACCTTCAATAATACATGCTCGCCTCCCTCAAAATTATTTTTTTATTCTTCTATTGTGAACACAACTTTTCTTCTTGTCTTGTGCAACCTTTAAATTCTATGTTATTTTCACCATTTTTATTTCTATTTATTTAAGAAACTTTAGCACAACAATCACAAATGTTTCAACTCATTGGTATTCTATATATTCTTTCATGCAATGTCTCAAATATGATCATCTTCAGGGATTCTTGATGTAACCTATTATTTGTGTAAATTTTACTAATTTCGAATTATCTTCCCATTTTGATTTCTTATCCATCATATACATTCTTAACATATCTTCAGTCACTTGATTGATCATTTCATATTTCCCATATAGCTATGGGGGATATGGTGTATTAAAGTTAAAGTTTGTCCCAATTCCCTTAAAGAAGCCTTTCTAGAAATTTGATGTGAAGCTAGGATATCTATAAAAAATAATTTCCTTAAGCACACCATGTATCTTAGAAGTTTCCTTCATATATATCTCTAGAATTTTAATTCCCTAAGGCATTGAATTTATTGAAATAAAATGGGAAGCCTTAATGAGCTTATCCACCACTACTATGATGAAATGATGTCGCTAGTTTTATTAATAAAATTAGTTGAAACCACTTCTCAATTCCACTCAGGAATGGATATTGGTTATTGTAATCGAGTTGGATGACAAAGATTATCCTTTACCTTTTGGAATTAAAAACTCCTAAATATACAATTTTCCACTTCTCTTTTCATCACTTGCCTGAAATATTGGATTTTACCAATTGAAATGGTCTTTTGGTACCTTGGATGCCCAACGTAGGATGCACTGTTTTTTTTTCTCAGCATTATATTTTCCATCCCTTAAGAATTTGGCATATAAATTTTTCCCTTGTTCATGAGGACTCCATATTATTTGAGCTCATAATATTTATTCCATGTCTATAACTTACCTTTCTATAAACTTTGTTTTATTTTCACATAACTCTAATATAAAAAGTAGCCTAAAAAATTGTGATTTTCAAATTATAATTGCACATAGTGATGTTTGTAGCATGCATCTCATCCACTCTTCTGTTGAGTCCATCATCAACCTTATTTTCCTTCCCCTTGATATGTTTTAATATCAAAGTCATATTTAGAAGAAAAAAAAATCCCATCCACTTATCAATTCGAACCTCTTACACATGAGGTGGCTCCTCCACATATTTAAGGCATGAATTATAGTTGTCAATTCCAGGTCATGCGTGGAATAATTCCTCTCATGATCCTTTAGTTTCCTTTATTCATAGCATATTACATGCCTCTTTCACAACCATACTCATTCAAACTCTTCCTTGCATGCATGAATGCACACAATAAAATTTTCATTCTAGATTAAATATCCTTAAAATTGGTGAAATTTTCAATAACTGATTCAATTGTTGGAAGCCCTATTTAGATTTAGACTTCCACCCACGTTTTACACCCTTATTTTACAAGGAAATGATGGGTTGTGCAATATTTCAAAAATATTTCAATAAATCATTAATACTAGCCTTCTAGTCCCATGAATGACCTCACCTCTATAATATACCTTGGTCCTATCCATTCATTGATCGCTTTAAAAATATAGTTGGACTTAGAACTATTAGTTCGGGCCATGTCACTTTTACGTGTGGGATGGCCTGCTCCTATCCATCAGAGCGAATAGAAAGGATTCAAACATCTAAGTTGTCCACTCAGGTTTCTTATTAAAGGTTGATTTCCCATAATTCAAGAATTCCCACAAATATCCGAAGTTGGGTTTCAAGGCGTCAAATCCCTAATCAATTAGTAGGCATCCACAAAAATCTGACTGTGAATTGGATTTGGGATTATCAGGCTGCCTTAACATCTAGTGATGACGAAGAATAATCATGATGAAGAAGAGTGACCCTGTGAGAAGGTTCCACGTTCCAAACAGTTCAGCTACAATTCCATCGTCACTCAGGTGCTTTTGATATCTGTGGTCTGCTTGAAATAAATTTGAAACTTAAACTGATGATAGTCACTTTGTTTGCTTGAAATGTGGTATGCCATTTCTATGGACATCATTTGATTATTTTTATTAATATTTTATTAATAAAATTATTAATAAAATAATTTTATTAAATAGTTTTATTAATAATTTAGTAAAATATAAATAAAAATAATATTTTATTAAATTATTTTATTAATAATTTAAGAAAATATTAATAAAAATAATATTTTATTAAATTATTATTTTCTAATTTAATATAATAATTTAATAAAATATTATATTATTATAGTTTTGGTCTTAGTCTCTAAATTGTAATTCTTGTCACTATGTTATTTAGATATATGGGTACATAAATTCATATATGTTCATAAATAATTATAATATTATTTAAATATATGGGTACATAAATTCATATATGTTCATAAATAATTATAATATTATTTAAATATTATTGAGTTTAAATAATATTTTTATATTATAATATTATTATTTTTTGGTTTAAAAAAAAAATTATCATTTTTTTTTTAATCTACTTGTATGCACTTCTTCGAGATAATGTGGCCCAAATAGATAATTTTTTTCTCATCTATTTAACACATGCTTGGCTTCACATAAAACTAATCCTTCCTCAATAGTCATAAAATCGATGTTAGGTCCCTATAATACTAGTATAGCCCCCATATTGTTATTTTTGTGCACCATAAAACCCCCATATTATTATTGTTGTGCCCCATATAAACCCACTATTTTTATTGTAGAAGCCCTTACATTATTATTATTATGTAGGCCCTAATTATATTTTGATCCTTTAGACTCCTATATATACCAGGAAGTCTTTTCATTTTAATCATCAAAGAATTGCTCATTTATGTGATGTAAAAGAAGGTTTTCCCCTCGAAGAAGCTTATTTCCAAGTTGTTGAAATATCATTTCTTCTACTATATGATTTGGTTACATAACATTTGGTATTACAGAAATTTATAGTTCCTCCATTTGAAACCATCACCTGACACTCTAGTGTTGGATGTAGAAATTAATTCAATTCTTTGGATATCTTACAATGAATAATATTATGGCTACTACCTGATTCAATTGACACTGTTATCTTATTTTTCTTAATATATCCTTTTATCTTGAGAGCTTGAGAGTGTTTCTCATTCTTGTTCTCAAAATTAGCATAGATAATAATATCATCCAAGAAGAAAATAAAAACCTATCTATATACTCTTTGAACACTCCATTTATAAAATATATACAACACAATCAGTGCATTTTAAATCCCCAATGGAGGCACTACAAATTCATAATGACCATATCTATATTTTAGGTTTTTATTGATGATTTCCTCCTCCTTCATTCTTACCTAATGGTAACCCTACCTTAGGAAAACCTTAGATAAGACATTGACTCCTCTCACCTTGTCAAATAAGTCAACTATCCTTAGCGAATGATATTTTTTCTTGATCATCACCTTATTCAATTTCCTAAAATCTATGGAAAACTTTAATGTACCATATTTCTTCTTCAAAAGGTGCATTGGGGCACCAAAAAGTGACACAATTGTGCATATGTTCTCGTTATTAAAAAAAAATTCAATATTCATTTGCATTTCATTTGGATTTGGTGTGTTCATCCTGTAAAGTTTCCTAAACACTGGGGAGAGAGATTCCTATTATCAAATCAATGGAAAATTAAATTACCCTTTATGATGGAAACCTTGATATTTTACCAAACACATCTTCATATTCTTTTAGTAGTAGATGGTCTTCAATTCTTTGGTATTTATTCTTCTCTTCCTCCTCCATGTGGGATATATAAATTTGACACTCTTTGTAAAGGACATGTTCAATTTCACATATTACATTACTCAGATAGAAATAGGCCTTGTAATCCCTTGAAATTTTCTTTGCTTCCCTTCCTCATCAATATAAGAGAATTTAATATTATAACAATCTAGTATAGCATGATGCTTATCCAATCAATCCATATCTATTAGGTAGTTATATGATCGTAAAGGTATGATGTTGAAATCTATCTACATTTGTACTTAATAATTCAAGTCCATTAAAAAATCCTTAACCATCTCATTACCTCTCATCTTAGCTCCTATAAGTAAATGAACCACCCGATTTCTATTATTATTATATATATTTATTTATTTATTTATTTATTTTTCTATTTTCTCTCTTCAAGTGAAATATATCAGCAAGTCTAGGATCCATATAACTATTTCTAGATATAGAATCTATTAAAATGGGTTTGTGAGAGTTATTGATATTACGTTCCACTTCAATAATTTGAACTTGATGATTTGATTGCCTCGTTTGTTTAGGGATGCATAAATCCTTGGCATAATTTTTCCTATCTCCTTAAATTTCATCCCCTTAATTTTTATTTAAAGTCTCATTCTTGTCTCATTTGTGAGGGATATCCTTTCCTCACAACCCCACCATATAATGGGCTATTGTATTGGAATCTTTCCTAAATAATTTGACACTTTTTGCTCATTATGGGTTAGGTTTCCTTGTTGATTTGTTTGAGAGCTACTCCTAATTTTTTTTGGCTTATACACCTTCTTTATCCATCTTGGATTTCTTCTAAGTCATACCATGCTTTTTCTTAAGTTGGCCTATTTCTATTTCTCTCATAAAGATACTTGGATTTTCTTATTTCTTTCTCCAAACTTTTAGGCTCATCTAATTTGATATTTTGATTATGGAAAGAAGGTAATCCACTTATTAATATTTGGATTTTTACCTTAACGGTGTTAATGAAGTCCACATATGTTACCAATTCAAGATTTTTCTTTCGTACTCCTCTATTGTCATGTTTCTTAGATTGAGTTTAAATAAATCTTACACATCTATATTATAATAGTGCTCTGTCAAATACTTTTCCTGAAACTAACTCTTGAACTACCTCCATGATATGCTCTTCTCTTCCAAATGTTAAACTTGTTTAAGTTAGTCTCATCATATATATGCTTTGTCTTGAAAATTATAGTTATTAATTTTGGCTTCTATGTTGAATGAGTAATTATACAATTATAGATAGTTCCTCATCCCCAACGACCAAGCCCCAACTTCCTCACCTTTCTTATCTTTCCTGAGAAAAGTAGGAGGATTAATATTCCTAATCTCCCCATGACAATCATCCATTTCATATCTCCTTTGATGTATAACTAGTGATAAGCTTCAACTACTTTGATATTCTAAAAATTCATAAGCCCTTGTAGTCGAATGTATTAGTGAATGATGTTGATTCATACTAGCATCCTCTCCCCTAGCCTGAGATTTATCCTCCTCTACTTGCCTTGTACTTGAATATTTGTTTATCTACTTATACAATTGGTTAAATTCATTGCAGTATCTATGTAGTATGGTGATTTTTCTATTCTAAATATTTGATCAAATTTTCATTATCATCCTTATAATGTAGCATCTCCATATTTATACCTGTCAATTATGTTTGAACAATAGTATGGGAAATTCTAAGATAGATTCAAATGGGAAAAGGGAAGACAAAACTAACAAACAACTTTCCCCCTCATTCCTATATGACGTTCATGTTGGTAATAATTCTAAAAATATTACCTTATGGAAATTATCCACTCTTATAAGCCACCAATAGCCTCTTTTTTTTGTTTCTTGAGAAATTGTACTATTCAATAAAAAATCCGACCTAGAAAATGTGATTCTAATCTTCATTAGCATTCCAAATATAATCACCTTTCCAAGTATAAATTACCAATTCCTCTAAGCTTACCACATATCAACACTTGTATTTGTCACAAAAATATGCTTCTATCATCTCAAATTATATTCTTCCTATTAACAAGTACAATTCATACTATACAATGATATTATTTATACCCTTAATTTCCACAATAAAAATACTTCAAAAAAATATCAATCAAATATATTGTAATATGAGACCTAATTCAGATAAACATTAGAGGAAATTTCAGCCTAAAAGTGGCCTCCTAATGAAAAATAATAAAATAATAGTAAAAATTATAAAATAAGAGTTATGAATTTGGAGGGAAAATAATAAAACTACTTTTTAAATTGTATTTTCAGTTTATCTCCTTATAGGTTTACTCAAATTTCAAGTTTAGACACTCATTAGATGCAGAATAAAATTCTACATCCAACAAGTACCCATTATGCATACTTTTGAGAACACCCACATTGATAAAATTGCAGATACATAAAAAATGTGTTAAAACACAATTTTTTAATGTATTTGCTATTTTTTTTCAAGGTGAGTCTTCTCAAAATTATGCATAATGCGTACTTATTGGATGTGGAATTTAATTCTGCATCTAATGAGTATCTAAACTTGAAATTTGAGTAAACCTATAAGGAGATAAGCCAAAAGTACAATTAAAAAAGTAGTTTTTCTTCTTTTCGCTCAAAAATATTTACATGTACCTCTTTTTAAATTTAAAGAATTTTGATTGGTTTACATATTATGACATGGAAATTACATGAAAATTTCATGGGCACTTTTAGGATGAAATTTCCTCTAATGAATAAAAATATATAGCTTAAAATTTTTCTCTCTTAATAAATTGCAATGAGATATAATTATGCATTCATGGCTTACAATTTTTCCTCTTGATTACATCGATAGGCATGTATATTTCAAAAACAAGTGGAAGTGGGCTTGTATAATTTTTATTTATTTTAAATGAATGGCTAAGATTTAACAATGAGTGAATATTCTTTGTCACACATCTTAATGGAGGGATGATATTTCACCCCGCTCTAGTGTAGGATATCATCTCGCTTCGCATCCTGCACGTTACAATATTTAATTAATTTTAATTTAATTAATGTTGTTCGATTGTGTCATGTGACGATCGAGTGATGATTGATAGATAATCGAAATGAAATGTTGTGATCGCCCATACTGGCGATGGTGATGGATAGTCGTGGAGGGAGGTATTGGAAATATAGACGGTTTCTTTTTGTGGGTGAGAAGAGTTGAGGAGTCAATATTTCTACCGTAATTTGGATTTTGTGGAATGACCTTGTTGTTGCTGCTCAATAGTATCTTCAATGAACTAATCCAAGTACGGGGCTATTTGATAGACTGACTTGGAAAAAATGTTTAGTGATCTTCACTGACAATAAAACTACAATATCTTCACGTTATGTAAATGATGATTTTCTCAAGGCTTTTATTAGAATTTGATGTCCTCCCTTGATCTGAATCAAACTTGTTTTGGGTCCCCCAGAAGAGCACGTTGGGGGGAATAAGTCTGACTCTCATGAAGGAGTTTGGGGATGTTGTACCCACTTGTGCATGTGGTGATGTCCTAATCCAGTTGCTTAGAATAAAATGACTTCAAAAAGGGTAGAGAAAATGAGTGAGTCATGGAAACTACAGCATCAATCTGGGTCATCAATTCCAATTGAAAGAGACCAAAAAATGCACATGTATGGGTCGGTCTTTGAACTGAAAATAAAAATAAAACAATGAGGAAACGAGGTTTATGCTTCAAAACCTTCATAGTTATAAATATTGTGTGGATATAGATTATAGATAGAATAGCCTAGCAACTTGGATCTAGATTATGTCATGACAAAGATATGGAATTTCATTTTCAATGTGAAGAGGGAGATGATCCCGATGCTTTTATTTGTGATCTAGATCTAAATTCATCAAATGCATTACTACCAAATGAAATGAAAATAAAGGGGCATTCTCTGAATGAGAGAAGGCAGAGGGAGCTAAGAAAATGCCTTTTGATCCACTAAGCAATTTCCTAGTATGTCTCATGGTCATTACAACTTTGTTTGAAAATTATGTTATACTGTTAGATAACTAAGCAAGGACTAGCCACTGCATGAATTTCTTACATTGTCCTAATTTTCAATATATGTCATTTCAAATGCATATGAATGAGACATTGTTGGCTAAAATAATGTCAAATACCCTCAATTATGAGTTAGCTTATTCTTTTTACTATAATATTTATGGGTGATAATTAGAAAATCATCATTTTAAATTTATTTATAATGTATAATTAATTTTTATACCTTATTACCATTTGAGAATTAATGTGTTAATTGAATAGTTTTTTTATCCATTATAGTAATTTTATAGTTATAATATATTTGGAGCAGGTTTGTTTTAGATGATATAGATAATAACTATCTACATTTAGTTATTATTTATTTATAATATTTTTAAATAGGACAGTCAATTAACATATATATAATCATCCAAAGGAAAGTTGAGGTCCTCAATAAATTTCCCAAAATACTTGGATGAAATGGATTTCTTGTCCCAACCTGAGAAGATTTGGCAGTTACAATGTGAAACATTACATTAAAAGCCCAAAGAAGAACATAATTCAATTGATAAACATTAAATTAAAAGCCCAAAGAAGAACATAATACAATTGATTGCGGTAATTATATGAATCACACTCCAAATCCTCCTTATTGGGATGATTATTTCATTATTTTTAAATTTATTTTTAAGTATTTAAAATTTTGACCTAATTAATTTTCAATCATAAAACACATTTAAATTGTATACAAACACTACTCTAAAAAATTATAATTGAAATGTGAACATCCCTGCACTGTAAGATGTTAGCAAATCAATGTCCCAATAGGTTAAAAAAAAGGGCAGAAAACGAAAAGGAAGAACTAAATCTTAAATTGCAAGTATTAGGAAAGGAAATTGTGCCACTCACTTGGCAAGATGGCTAGAGAATACATCAATCATAGATTTGGTTTGGGAAGGAGAAACAGTTGGACAATATTTGTTGGTTTGCGCAGTAGATCCGAGTTGTAATTGTTGTAATTATTCATAATTAAGGAAAGTGTTTTACTTGGAAATATGATGTTTTGAAATAAAAAAGATCATGATAGTTGTTGATATATTAATCCATATATGTAGTTTATTGATTATATTGAGGAGTTTATGCAGCTAATATAAAGTATATTAATCGATACATGTAGGTTATTGATCACATTGAGGAGTTTATGCAGCTAATACAAAGAATTCTTTATCATCTGATAGCATTCTAAAAGGTCCATAAGTGAAGAATTCTTCTTCATGTGATCAAAATCTAAAAGGTCTGAGTAAAATTACAAATGAAGTTTGCAAAAACTTAAAGGGATGTTATCAATTACTCATGTCATTGATTTCGTGTCATGATGAAATTTAAATCTACTTTCGTGTCATGATGGAATTTAAATCTACTTGCACCAAATAGTTTTTTTTAATGGTGAATTTTTTCATAAAATATCATTAGATTTTGAATTGTGTAATTCACATATTAATATAGTTGGATTGTAGATATTTTTCTAATAGCTAGCCTAATATATAGTTATTAATCCACTTACCAAAGAAAAAAAAACACTTTTAATTTAGAAATCTTTACTAATATTAAACACATTCATTTAATTAATAATTATTAGTAATTAATTACTAATATAATTATGACTGTGCATATAGTTATATTGCTTATCAATTTATCTCAAACACATTTATTAATATGCCTCTGTTAGTAAATTAATATTATTTATTTTAAAATAGCTAACCTAAATCACTATTATTATTAAAATAACAACAAAATTGTTTATACTTTCTTTCCAAAAATATTATAAAATATTAATTATATAAATATAAATGATTACATTATAAAAGTAAGTTTGCTTGTAATTTTTTTCAAAATCTAAATAAACTTTTATAATAACGCTTGATTCAAAAAAAAAGATACCCACACTTTGGTTGAAAAAAAAAAAAAAAATATTCCGGAAATATTACAACATAGTTGCTCTTTTGATAAAAGCCAGCGTCCACTATTCAAAAAAAAGACACTTGATGAAGCCAAAATGCTAATTAAAAACCATTAAATATGCTTGATGCACCTAGAATACTTAGATAATACAACTGTCGACTGGACAAATAAACCTTATGTCTGGCCGAGAATTTTACACGAGCAAAAATATTTCTATGATGAGATGGATGTCCTATTTTCACTCTTTTATAATATGTTAAATATCGCTGAAATGACGTTTGTTTGTCATCAGGGTAACCGTAACCATATGTGATTATTTAGAGTAATGAGATATTTTGCCAAGGAAAACAAGCATCTTGCATTAAAAAAAACATTGAAAAGCCTAACAGGAAATAAAATAAGAATCTATGAGAATCCAGTATTTAGAGTAATGAAATATTTTACTTAGAAAAACAAGCATCTTGCATTAAAAAAAAAGCATTGAAAAATTTAACAGGAAATAAAGTGAGAATCCACTAACAGCTACATGTCCTTTGGTCCACGCTGCTTGTTGTCTTAAAAGTGGAAGCAGAATGTCGTGGAAGGAAATTATTATAATGTTATGATACTGGTCAAAGAACAAACTTATTCTAAATATTATTATAGCAAAGAAGCTATGGAGGTGAAAAAACAAAAGAACTATGTACTGTTGCTTCACTAAATGCACATGAAATTTCAGTGCTAATGAAGACAGTCACAAAATCAATGTGAACTTACTGTCAACATTCAATACCATACTTTTTCATAGGAGTTGTTTATTGACGAAATTGTTTGTAAGGTTATTTTTTTGGGTTAGAATTCTTTTATTTTTTTAAATAAAAGAATTCGATGGTAAGGTGATTGAATAATTTTTTTTAGAGTGGAAATGAATTTAGTATTTGGGCTACCAAAATCTTAAAGCTTGAGAACTATAATCTAATTAAATTTTGGACTATCCAAATCTTAAAACTTCAGAACTATAATCTAGATTTCGAAAAAAAATTGCTAATTTTTATTAAAATATAAAAAATTCTATAAATTTCTCAAAACCTCTCTGCTGATTCTCCAAATATTTGGAAATCAAACATAAGAACCATGAATTATTTGACCGCATCTATGTTCATCTTATTGCAGAATATTCTGGAAATCAGCAATAGACATAAGCTGAGGGTCACTGCGGGATTTTGTTTGCGTGTCGTTGTGGAGGACCGTTTAGTTATCGTGTGTCCGCTTGCGTTATCCTCTGCTGTTTTTCGTGACCGTCTGTTTTATACAAACGTTATTAGCTGTATTACGTAGATGCCGCCTATATTCTTGCTCCCTAAGGAACCAACGATTCCCATTCCAGACTTTCACTCATATCAAGAGATGTGGAATTTCAAATCTGAGTTAATCGTCAAATTTGACGGTTTAGGCAACTCTAACACTCGTTCTAATCATTTCTTAAAAAAATATATATATTGGTGAAATATTTAACGAGAAAATCATCCAATAACAAGCAATTTGCCTATCAACATCAGCTGCGTCATTTCGATCCATACATTATTGGGCAGCCTTCTCATTTCTGTAATTCCCGAATTTGGCGTTGTAGTGGTAACTAACTGTGGCAGTTGAGTCATGTGCTTACTGCTCTGTGCTATATTTCACTGGAAACTATGCTAAAAGTTTAATGCTTTTGTTTTTAATTTCGTTTTCAAGCAATTTTTGGTGTGTTCATAAGAAAGTTCAAAATAAAATGTTCGATACCTTATGAGATAATGTTGAGTGAAACAGGAGCAATTCCCATCGAAGCAATCGCTATGGTGTGGCTCGTAAGATATCTAAAAAGAATTGAGCAAATGGAAGTCGTCATTTCGGTTCTATGGAGGGAAAAGGTTCTTATTGCTCAATTAAGGACCAACTCACATCATTTTCGGTGTGAAACAAGACGGTGGAAGAGGCCTAAAGAAGCTTGGGAAGAACGAGTGTGTACATTTTGCACTTGTGCGGCAGTGGAATCGGAAAAACATTTCATTTTGAAATGTGATGCGTTCAAAAACATGAGAGAAAGTTATAGAAATATGTTAGCATCTATTTTTTTACATTGTCTTTACGATGAGATTGTTGGAAAGTTAGACCAGCTCATCATTAATTTGAATAAGAAAATATTCTATGATAAAAAAAAAAAAATTAATCTGCTAAACATTAAAATTTCATTCCATTTACCAACAACTTAATATTTTTTCCATGCACATTGTAATTTGTAAATTATTGCAAATTAGTGGTAAGCCGCTTCGTCACTCATGAAAGTAACGTGCAGAAATTTGCAAGTGAATTATTAGATGGTGTAAAATTCCCTTTCATGTTCCATACGTTTTTCTACCTTTAAAATATGTGTTTGATTTTGTAAAACAATGTGCGTTATATAAAATCCAATTGCGTATACACATATTTCATTCATGTCAATGATGGTGTACGCTTGGAGAGAAATGGCCGCTGAAAGATACTGAATTCTTACGATTTGCATGCATAATAATTGTTATTATGCCCCTAAAGCATTGCATTGTTGGACACAAGTGTCTTAATCGTTTATCCAACTTGGACTTTAGCTTCAGGAATTTCTAATGCCTTTAAGATTCAAATGTTACATGCTTACCATCTTTCTTTATAGCAAAGTCCCAATAAACTTATTTTAATATGAATTATTGCAATCTTTCTTTATATCAAAGTCTCGATAAACTTATTTTAATACGAATTATTATAATCTTTATTTATAGCAAAGTCCCAATAATCTTAATTTAATATGAATTAATGTATAAGCAAGTGGGTCAAACAAACTATAAGTTAGCGAATAAACAAGCCATGGGCCCGCAGGATCCGGGGATATAAGTTATTTAAGTATAAACAAATGAGGAAAGGAAGGCAAGGCTATAGTATTTGGATTTAGAATATGTTATATTAGTTTAGATTTATTTAAATTAAATTTTAAATTAAGTTTTAGTGAGTTTAATAGTTAAGAGTATGTGTTTCTTCTTAAGAGATTATAAGTTCAAAATCAGAGAGGTAGAGTATGTATGTTTTTGTAGGTTTAGTAGTCAAATGGCTACAAGGAAGTGAGTCCCTTGTCCCATAAATAGGGGAGTCTCATACATCAATTTAATGACCTTAAAATTGGATAATAATAATAAAATATGTATTGAGAATGATTAAGTTTCTTAAGGTGTAAATTTTTGAAATGTAAAATTTAAGAAAAGTTTGCACTTGAATTTTCTTATTAATTAAATGTTTATTTATTTTAACTTTAAAGGACAAAATTTAACTATTCTGAGCACAGACCACACATACCCCCTACGAGTAGTCTTTAGTGTGACTTTTTGAAGTTTTTTCTGGTGGATTTTTTGGGGCTAATCTCAAGTTTTTTCTAGTGGATTTTTCCGGTCTAATCTCTCTAAAATCCGGAAGGAATGTATTGAAAACAAAAGTTTGATGGGTAATCTTGCATAATAGAAGTACCCTAGAGGTCTTTTAGGGTGTTGAATCCATATGTATAGTAAAAAAACCAATTTAAATAACATAAATCAAGATTTTACCTCAAAATTTTCACCGGATTCCGGCACCAAAAACTCCAAAAAATCATACTAAAGACAACTCCTGTTCCCTATACTAGATTATACTCCCATTAAAATAAATAATTTAACTTAAAATATTTTTTTTGTAATAATAATTAAAATTGGTTGATAAATTTAGAAATAAATATTAAAATAAATGTGATTGGAAGGAGAGACACTCTACATATAAATATAGTAGAGATGTAGATGTTGTAATATTTAACATCTTAACTTGATGAAAATAAAATATAAATTAAAATAATTAATAATTACAAATTAATAAAACAATAAAATATTTTTACTTGTTCAAATTACATAAAGTTAAAAAAAAATAATAATTAAATAAACAATTTAAGTGTCGAAACTCTAAAGAGATAAATTCTCCGAGGTTCAAATACTGTTTAAAAAAAAAAAAACAGATTTGATCTTTTTTCACACTTCATATTAAAAAAAAAAAAAAAAACATTTAACAAAATTGAATATTAATAATGAAATAAATCAATTTACATTGGTAACCCAATTTCTTTTATTACTAACTATAACTATAAAAGCGTACCTCATTTGTCCAAAAATCCAATCAAACCATGAAAAATTAAACCCATAAGGGTTAGACTGCCCCCTTAACAAACTGCGATGTTTAACCCATCAAAAAGAAAAAGGTAGTCTAGCCATACTATAAATTCATCTGGAAAATCGTAGAAATTTGCGGACAATAATTTTTTTTTTTTTTTTTTTTACAGTCAAAATCAGTAAAAAAATTTAAGTTATAGATTCAAAACTTCAAAATTGTAAATGCTCAAGTGATTTTTGATAGTGCCCAGTTCTAAACTTGAAACACGAACTATGTCCAACTATAAAGGAAACAACGGAGGGTTTGTCAGAGAGCCCATATCTCAAATCAGTTGGGGAAAAGTGGCACTACGAGGTCAAGAGTTTACATTATACGAAGATTCATGCGATGCAAGGAAGTTGCAGGATGATATGAACAGATATTTTGTCAGCGAAAACAAGTTGTTTGATGGTGATTTTTCCGTGGCATGGAGATGAGAAACTGCTGGTGGGATGTGGTGAATGGAGGGGCTCGTTAATACTGTATAGATTATGATTCTATCTTACCAGAGTGTTGTTGAAATATTAAAGTGACTTGTGTACCCTGTGCAGGTAGAAATAGAGTATAACAAGGGCAGCAGCAACAGAAGGTTGAGTGTACACTTCTGTGCATTTAAGAGGAATGGAGAAAACCGTAAGGATGAAATTTAATGTTTATGGGCAGTAGCCACCATTGTAGAGGAGAATTTATGTTTTTATGGGCGTAGCCGTGTTTGCAGAAGAAATGAAGACTTTCGTGGTTCAAAACAACACAACAACAAAGTTTTAATGAAAACAGTCACTTCGGGCTTTTAAGCCCTCAACAACCAAAAACATGAAGAAGTTTTGTTCAAACGCACAAAGTCCTTTCAAGTTTTGAATGAGGCAAGTCATATTGGTCCCCACCACTTCATCGCCGATCGCAATCACAATCGCAAGTTTTATGTTTAAGTGTCTTGTTGATATGAAGAAGTTCCGATGTGGTCCCACCACAATTGCATTCGCAAATTGCAAAGGAACGATGTATGTTCTGCCATCTGAAATGTTATCGCTAATTGAAAGTTTGAGATGTGATTGTCGTAATTGCATATCTCAACATCACTTAACCATTCCGCTCTCCGCTTATGTTTTCCGTCGATGTCGATGGTGCGATGCGATGTGGTACCACCACAATCGCAATCGCACATCGAAAATTTCATATCTCCATCCGCCCAGACCGCAGTGTCATTGTAATATTTGCGATGTGATTGTCGTAATCGCAATCGCAACATCCAAATATGTTTTCCGCTTATGTTTTCATTGCGATGCAATGCGTCGATGCGATGTGGTCCCACCACAATCGCTCATCGTGTAATCACAACATCGCATGTTTGTTGTCCAAACCATTCTGCCGATCGTTGATTACGATGTGGGCTCCACTTGTATATCGCGCAAAGAAATTTTAGGTTAAATTTTATGTTCCGGCAGTGTATTTTATTTTATTTTGTTTTTATGTTTTATTACATTGCGCTATATAAAAAGTGGAAAAACCCGTAGGCTTATGTAACTTTTGTGTTGTATTGTTGTGTAAGCTCGAAGGCAGAGAAAAACGCAGTGAAGACCAGAGAGCACTATTTTGTGTGTTTTTTGAGAAACAGAGAAGATCAGAGAGCACTGCGTATGTAGTAGTCTTAATCATATTTTGTGAATCCCTCCAGTGATGAAGAGATCTATCATTTTGTAATAATTTTAGTTCTGTTAGTGAAATAGAAAGCACTTTTATGCAATCTCTGTCCAACAGTAAGAAAATTAATTTTATTCTCTATGTTAGAAGGAGATTATTATTCTCTCAGTCCTTTGTTTGGAATTATAAAAAATTCCAACATGGTATTAGAGCTAATCCAGGCTCTTGAAGGCGTCAAAGAAGCTGAAGGAAGAAGAAATATTTGTTGTAGCAGTTCTCCAGTAGCGTGAAGGCTCAACAGAAGTTAAAAGTCCAGGTATTTCTCAAAAAATGCAGAGTTGTTGTTTTGTTTAAAAGAGCAGTTCTTAGAGACAGAGTTTGTCTTTTAAAGAAGGAAAGACAATTTGTTTGAAAAACACAGTCAAGTTTAGTTCAGAGTTCAGTTAGTAAGAAATGGCTAGACCAAGCACTAGTATGAGTATTGGAAATGCTCAGCTTCCACAATTTAATGGGAAGAACTATGATTATTGGGCCATTACCATGAGAGCCTTGTTTGCCTCACAAGAATTATGGGAATTTGTTGAAGACGGTTTTGATGAACTAGTTGATGAGCAGGCCTTTAATGCCTTAACACAGGAAGAGAAGGATTTATTGAAGAGTAATAGGAAGAAGGACTCTAAAGCCCTCTTCTATTTTTATAAAGCAGTACATGAGAGTGTGTTTCCAAGGATAGCAGCAGCTAAGAGATCCAAGGATGCATGGGATACTCTAAAAATAGCCTATCAAGGTATGGAGAAGGTGAAGACAGCAAAACTACAATTGCTGAGGAGATATTTCGAAACTCTCTATATGAAAGAGTCTGATAACATAGACTCATTCTTCACACATGTGATTGGGATGGTCACAAAGATAAGATCCCACAGAGAAACACTTGAAGAAAGAAGGATTGTGGAGAAACTATTGAGGAGTCTACCGTTAAGGTTTGATGTTATTGTTACCACCATAGAAGAGACAAAGGATCTCTCAAATTTCACGGTAGATGAACTTCATGCATTGCTGATGAATCATGAAAAAATATTGGAAATATTAGTAAACCCATCTCTAGATCATGCCTTCAAGACCCAGATGCCTTTTGGAAGAGGAAGAGGTAGAAGCCAAAACAAAGGAGGAAGGAACAACCCTTCACATTCACATGGAAGGAGAAACAATTAGAATCAAAGCCACAGACAATGCAATAGCCAACAAGGTGGACACCAACATGCGCATGGACAAATGTATGAAAAATCCAGTGTCCAATGTCATTCTTGTAAGAAATATGGGCATTATGCCAATGAATTTAGGAAAAAGAAAAATGACATGAATAATAGGGAAAATTTTAATGTAGCAAAAGAAGAAAAGAACCCCAGCAATGTGTTGTTAACATGTAATGTAGCACAAGATAGACAAGATGATGTATGGTTCTTAGATTCAGGCTGCAGTAATCACATGATTGGAAACATAGCAATGTTTTCCAATCTTGATGAAGAAGTTAAATCAGAAGTAACCACAGGAACTGATACTAAGATATCTGTCAAGGGAAAAGGCAAAGTTAGTATCTGAGCAAGAAATGAAGAACAAAAATTTGTACCAGATGTGTACTATGTTCCTGGCTTGAAGTGTAATATTTTGAGTGTTGGGCAGCTCATAAACAAAGGTTACAATGTATTCTTTAAGAAAGATGTTTGCACAATAATGGATATACCTCCAAGCAAGAAGATCATTGCTGAAATACAAATGACTAGCAATAAAATGTTTCAACTCAAGCTCAATACCGACTTGAAGGGAAAAGGAAATAATGTAGGAGCTGTAACTCAAGAGGTCTTTCAAAAGGAATTGAAAGATGAGAACTGGTTATAGCACTTGAGATTTGGACATCTCAATTTCGGAGGATTAAATTTGTTGCATAGAAAAGGAATGGTAAGAGGTCTACCATTGATTGAGAAACTAGATAGCCTATGTGAAGGCTGTATCTTGGGAAAACAACATAGAGAAAAATTTCCATCAAGAAAGAGCATAAGGGAAAAAGAACCCTTAGAAATTATTCATTCAGAATTATGTGGGCCGATGCAAACAACATCGGTTTCAGGCAGCAATTACATGCTGAGCTTCATTGATGATTTCACAAGGAAAGTATGGGTTTATTTCCTGAAATATAAGAGTGAAGTATTTGAGAAAATTTTCCACCTTAAAGCTCTTGTAGAGAAACATAGTGGGCAACCTATCAAATTTCTTAGAACTGATAGAGGAGGTGAGTACATCTCAAAATAATTTCTGCATTTTTGCAGAGAGAATGGCATACACAAGAAGTTTACAACTCAGTACACACCATAGAAAAATGGAGTTGCTGAGAAGAAGAATCGAACCATAATGGAAATGGTGACAAGTATGCTGAAGGAAAAACACTTACCAAATGAGTATTGTGCAGAAGCTGCAAATTGTGCAGCATACATCTTGAATAGATGCCCAACAAAAGCTGTAATGAACGGATTTCCAGAAGAAGGGTGGAGTGGCAAAAAATAAGGAGTCAGCCACATGAGAGTTTTTGGATGTGTGGCTTATGCACACATTCCAAATCAGTTGAGGAAGAAGTTGGATAGTAAGGGGGAGAAGTGCATCTTCCTTGGATATTGTGAAGATTCCAAGGGATATAGATTGTATAACCCATCCACAAAGAAATTTGTGATAAGCAGAGATGTTCAATTTATTGAAGAAGAAGCATGGGATGGAAGCATTGAGAAAACAATCAATGAGTATGAGGAAGATATGGCTGAAAATAATACCTCATCGGTAGCACAACCTCCACCAACACAAGGACAACAAGGGATACCTCAAGTAGGAGTAAGAACAACCTTGAGAAGAAATGAGAGTGGTTATCCAAGCACACCACATGGAGCAGATTTGAGTGCTTCTTCAAGCACAAGTACACCAAATGAAAGAGGAACAAGATTCATAGATTTAAATGAGATTTATGAGAAAGAGATAGCAAATGAAGGTATGAACTTCGTATTTGATTTGTAATGTCATGTTGATGATCCTACTCATTTTGAAGATGCAATAAAAGATAGAAAATGGATAGAAGCTATGGATGATGAAATTAATGCCATAGAGAAGAATAAAACATGGGAATTGGTTGATCTCCCAGAAAGTAAAGAATTAATTGGAGTAAAATGGTTCTACAAGACCACAAGCAATGTTGAAGGTAAGATAGAAAGGCACAAGGCCAAACTTTTTGTCAAGGGATATAAGCAGCAACATGGAAGAGACTATGAAGAAAATTTTGCACTGGTTGCAAGAATGGAAACAGTGAGAGCAGTGCTGTCCATAGCAGCACAAAACAAATGAAAGGTTTACCAAATGGATGTAAAATCATCATTTCTAAATGGAGTGTTAATGGAAGGGGTTTATGTGGAACAACCTCTAGGCTATGAGAAAAAGGGTCAAGAACAAAAAGTGTGCAGATTGAAGAAAGCTCTTTATGGGCTGAAGCAAGCACCAAGAGCATGGTACAGTAGGATAGATTCCTATCTACTGGAAAATGTGTTTGAAAAATGTGATGGAGAACCCACATTATACATCAAGGAAAAGGATGGTAAGATGCTCATTGTTGTGTTATATGTTGATGATGTGATATTCATAGGTAATGATGATTACTTCATTGAAAATTTTAAAACAGTCATGAAAGATGAATTTGAAATGACTGACATGGGATTGTTAAGATACTTCTTAGGAATAGAAGTAGAGAAAAATGAAAATGGGATTTTTATCTCACAAGCAAAGTATGTTAATGAAGTATTGGCAAGATTTAATATGCAAGAGTGCATAGCAACAATTACTCCCACTGTAATGGGATTGAAGTTGAGTAAAGATGACAACAGCAAGGATTTTGATCCAAGTTTGTATAAAAGAATTGTTGGTAGCCTCATGTATTTGACTGCAACTAGGCCAGATATTATGCATGTTGTTATTTTGATTTCCAGATTTATGGAGAGACCAAAAGAAGCACATTGGCAAGCAGCGAAGAGAATTCTGAGGTATGTGAAAGGAACTAAAAGGTGTGGGATTTTATATACTACTTCAAAAAATTCATAATTAATTGGATATACTGACAGTGATTGCGCTGGAAGTGTAGATTATCGGAAGAGCACATCCGGTTATGTTTCTCATATGAGTTCAGGAGCCATTTCATGGGCTTCTTAGAAACAACCTATTGTAGCATTATCTACAGTAGAGGCAGAGTATGTGGCAGCTATAGCAGCAGCGTGTCAAGCAGTTTGGATGAGAAGAATGTTGAGGAATTTGTGTCAAGAACAAGTAAAGGGCACAATGATTTATTGTGACAATAGCTCAGCTATTGCAATATCAAATAATTCTATGTTTCACAAGAGAATGAAACCTATAGATTCCAAGTTTCACTACGTCGGAAAATTGGTGAACAATGGAGAAATTGTTTTACAACATTGTAGAATAGAGGAGAAATTTGTAGATATTCTGACAAAGCCATTGGGGCAAAAGAGTTTTGAATACTTAAGAAAATTCTTGGGTATGACTCATAACCCAGTAGCTGACTTCAAGGGGGAGTGTTGAAATATTAAAGTCACCTGTGTACCCTGTGCAGGTAGAAACCGAGTATAACAGGGGCAGCAGCAACAGAAGGTTGAGTGTACACTTCTGTGCATTCAAGAGGAATGGAGAAAACCGTCAGGATGGAATTTAATGTTTATGGGCAGCAGCCACCATTGCAGAGGAGAATTTATTTTTGTATGGGCGTAGCCATGTTTGCAGAAGAAATGAAGACTTTCGTGGTTCAAAACCACGCAACAGTAGAGTTTTAATGAAAACAGTCACTTCGGGCTTTTATGCCCTCAACAACCAAAAACATGAAGAAGTTTTGTTCAAATGCACAAAGTCCTTTTAAGTTTTGAATTAGGTAAGTCATAGTGGTCCCCACCACTTCATCGCCGATTGCAATCACAAGTTTTATGTTTAAGTGTCTTTTGTTGATATGAAGAAGTTCCGATGCAATGTAATGTGGTCCCACCATAATCGCAATCACAAATCGCAAAGGAACGATGTATGTTCCACCATCTGAAATGTTATCATTGATTGAAAGTTTGCGATGAAATTGTCATAATCGCAAATCGCAACATCACTTAAGCATTCTTCCCTCTGCTTATGTTTTTCGCCAATGCCGATGGTGAGATGCGATGTGGTCCCACAAAAATCGCAATCGCACATCACAAATTTCATTTTGCCATTTTCCCAGACCGCAGTGTCATTGTAATGTTTGCGATGCAATTGTCGTAATCGCAATCGCAACATCCAAATATGTTTTCCGCTTATGTTTTCATTGTGATGCGATGCACCGATGCAATGTGGTCCCACCACAATCGCTCATCGCGCAATCACAACATCGCTAATCACAAATCGAAAAAGCAATATCGCATGTTTGTTGTTCAAACCATTCTGCCAATTTCCAATTGCGATGTGGGCCCCACTCGTATATTGTGCAAAGAAATTTTAGGTTAAAGTTTATGTTCCGGTAGTGTATTTTATTTTATTTTGTTTTTATGTTTTATTACACTACGCCATATAAAAAGTGAAAAAGCTCGTAGGCTTATGTAACTTTTGTGTTGTATTGTTGTGTAAGCCCGAAGGTAGAGAAAAACACAATGAAGACCAGAGAGCACTGTTTTGTGCATTTTTTGAGAGACAAAGAAGACTAGAGAGCACTGCATCTGTAGCAGTCTTAATCATATTTGGTGAATCCCTCCAGTGAGGAAGAAATCTATCATTTTGTAATATTTTTAGTTTTTTTAATGAAATAGAAATCATTTATATGCCATCTCTATCCAACAGTAAGAAAATTAATTTTATTCTATGTGTTAGAAGGAGAGTATTATTCTCTCAGTCCTTTGTTCTGGAATTATCAGAAATTCCAACATGGTATCAAAGCTAATCCAGGCTCTTTGAAGGCATCAAAGAAGCTGAAGGAAAAAGAAATATTTGTTGTAGCAGTTCTCCAGCAACGTGAAGGCTTAGCATAAGTTAAAAGTCCAGGTATTTCTAAAAAAAACAGAGTTGTTGTTTTGTTTAAAAGAGGAGTTCTTAGAGACAGAATTTGTCTTTTAAAGAAGGAAAGATAGTTTGTTTGAAAAACAAAGTCATGTTTAGTTCAGAGTTCAGTTAGTAAGCAATGGATGGACCAAGCACTAGTATGAGTATTGGAAATGCTCAGCTTCTACAATTTAATGGGAAGAACTATGATTATTGGTCCATTACCATGAGAGCCCTGTTTGCCTCACAAGACTTATGGGAATTTGTTCAAGACGGTTTTGATGAACCAGTTGATGAGCAGGCCTTTAATGCCTTAACACAGGCAGAGAGAGATTTATTGAAGAGTAATAGGAAGAAGGACTCTAAATCCCTCTTCTATTTGTATAAAGCAGTACATGAGAGTGTGTTTCCAAGGATAGTAGCAGCTAAGAGATCCAAGGATGCATGGGATACTCTAAAAATAACCTATCAAGGTATGGAGAAGGTGAAGACAGAAAAACTACAATTGCTGAGGAGAGATTTCGAAACTCTCTGTATGAAAGAGTCCGATAACATAGACTCATTCTTCACACATGTGATTGGAATGGTCACACAGATAAGATCCCACAGAGAAAAACTTGAAGAAATAAGGATTGTGGAGAAACTATTGAGGAGCCTACCATGAAGGTTTGATGTTATTGTTACCACCATAGAAGAGACAAAGGATCTCTCAAAGTTCACAGTAGATGAACTTCATGCATCACTGATGACTCATGAACAGAGATTAGAAAGATCAGTAAACCCATCTCTAAAGCATGCCTTCAAGACCCAGATGCCTTTTAGAAGAGGAAGAGGTCAAGGCAGAGGTAGAAGCCAAAACAAAGGAGGAAGGAACAGCTGTTCACATTCACATGGAAGGAGCAACAATAAGAATCAAAGCCACGGCCAATGCAACAGCCAACAAGGTGGATACCAACATGCGCATGGACAAAGGTATGAAAAATCCAATGTCCAGTGTCATTATTGCAAGAAATATGGGCACTATGCCAATGAATGTAGGAAAAATCAAAATGACATGAATAATAGGCAGAATGCTAATGTAGCAGAAGAAGAAAAGAACTCAAGGAATGTGTTGTTAACATGTAATGTAGCACAAGATAGACAATATGATGTATGGTTCTTAGATTCAAGCTGCAGTAATCACATGAATGGAAACATAGCAATGTTTTCCAATCTTGATGAAGAAGTTAAATCAGAAGTAACCACAGGAACTGATACTCATTAGGGGAATTTTGAGGTCTAAAATGGGCCTCATAAGAAAAATGTGCAACAAAAATAAACGTTATAACAACCAATAGGATTCAAGATGATGATGTCATCCATAATGGATGATTCACCATTTTTGGAGTAAAAAAGTAAAAATATTAAAAAATAATAAAATAATAAAACTACTTTTTCAACTCGTATTTTAAACTTATCTCCCAAAATTTTTACTCAAATTTCGAGTGGGAGTACTCGTTGGATGCGGAATTTAATTACTCATCTAAGGAGTACTCATGTTGCATACTTTCGATGAACTCTTCTACACGAAAAATGAGAAATACATAAAAAACGTGATTGTAATCAAGTTTTTTTTATGTATTTCTCATTTTTCGTGTAGTATGACCCATCGAAAGTATGCAACATGGGTAGTCCTTGGATGGGGAATTAAATTCCGCATCCAATGAGTACTCCCACTCAAAATTTGAGTAAAAACTTTGGGAGATAAGTTGAAAATATGAATTGAAAAAGTAGTTTTTTCATTTTTCCCTCTAAAATTTGATGATGTCATCAAATCTTATTAGATTTTTTCCACTATTATTTTATAATTTCCTTAGGAGGCCCATTTTAGACCTCAAAATTCCCCTAATGAAGATATCTGTCAAGGGAAAAGGCAGAGTTAGTATTCGAGCAAGAAATGGAGAGTAGAAATTTGTGCCAGATGTGTACTATGTTCCTCGCTTGAAGTGTAATCTTTTGAGCGTTGGGCAGCTCATAAACAAAGGTTACAATGTATTCTTTAAGAATGATGTGTGCACAATAATGGATATACCTCCAAGCAAGAAGATTATTGCTGAAATACAAATGACCAAGAATAGAATGTTTCCACTCAAGCTCAATACTGACTTGAAGGGAAAAGGAAAGGATGTAGCAGCTGTAACTCAAGAGGTCTTTAAAAAGGAAGTGAAAGATGAGAATTGGTTATGGCACTTGAGATTTGGACATCTCAATTTTGGAGGATTAAATTTGTTGCACAGAAAAGGAATGGTAAGAGGTCTACCATTGATTGAGAAACTGGATAGCCTATGTGAAGGTTGTATCTTGGGAAAACAACACAGAGAAAACTTTCCATCAGGAAAGAGCACAAGGGAAAAAGAACCCTTAGAAATTATTCATTCAGACTTATGTGGGTCGATGCAAACAACATCAGTTTCAGGAAGCAATTACATGCCGACCTTCATTGATGATTTCACAAGGAAAGTATGGGTTTATTTCCTGAAATATAAGAGTGAAGTCTTTGAGAAATTTTTCCACTTTAAAGGTCTTGTATAGAAACAGAGTGGGAAACATATCAAAGTTCTTAGAACTGATAGAGGAGGTGAGTACATCTCAAAAGAATTTCTGCGTTTTTGCAGAGAGAATGGCATACACAAGTAGTTTACAACTCGGTACACACTGCAGCAAAATGGAGTTGCTGAGAGGAAGAATCGAACAATAATGAAAATGGTGAGAAGTATGCTGAAGGAAAAACACTTGCCAAATGAGTATTGGGCAGAAGCTACAAATATTGCAGCATACATCTTGAATAGATGCCCAACAAAATTTATGTGTGGACAGAGTTTCGGAGAAGAGAGAAAATGGGTGGTGAAGACGGTCACTTGCAAGTTTTTGGATGTGTGGCTTATGCACACATTCTAGATCAATTGAGGAAGAAGTTGGATAGTAAGGGGGAGAAGTGCATTTTCCTTGGATATTATGAAGATTCCAAGGGATATAGATTGTATAACTCATCCACAAAGAAATTTGTGATAAGTAGAGATGTTCAATTTATTGAAGAAGAAGCATGTGATGGAAGCATTGAGAAAATAGTCAATGTCAAAAGTTGTTTGTCTCATGATGAAGATGAGGAAGATATGGCTGAAAATAACACCTCAGCAATAGCACAACCTCCACCAACACAAGGACACCAACGGACACCTCAAGCAGGAGTAAGAACACCCTTGAGATGAAATGATAGTGCTTCTCCAAACACACCACATGGAGCAGATTTGAGTCCTTCTTCAAGCACAAGTACACCAAATGAAAGAGGAACAAGATTCATAAATTTAAATGAGATTTATGAGCAAGAGACAACAAATGAAGGTATGAACTTCTTATTTTATTTGTATTGTCATATTGATGATCCTATTCATTTTGAAGATGTAATAAAAGATAGAAAATGGATAGAAGCTATGGATGATGAAATTAATGCCATAGAGGAGAATAAAACATGGGAGTTGGTTGATCTCCTAGAAGGTAAATAATTCATTGGAGTAAACTGGGTCTACAATACCAAAAGCAATGCTGAAGTTAAGATAGAAAGGCACAAGGCCAAACTTGTTGTAGAGGGATATAAGCAGCAACATGGAAGAGACTATGAAGAAACTTTTGCACCAGTTGCAAGAATGGAAATAGTGAGAGAAGTATTGTCCATAACAGCACAAAACAAATGGAAGGTTTACCAAATGGATATAAAATTGGAATTTCTAAATGGAGTGTTAATGGAAGAGGTTTATGTGGAACAACCTCTAGGCTATGAAAAAAAGGGTCAAGAACACAAAGTGTGCAGATTGAAGAAATCTCTTTATGGGATGAAGCAAGCACTAAGAGCATGGTACAGTAGGATAGATTCCTATCTACTAGAAAATGGGTTTGAAAAATGTGAAGGAGAACCCACATTATACATCAAAGAAAAGGATGGTAAGATGCTCATTGTTGTATTATATGTTGATGATGTGATATTCACAGGTAATGATGATTACCTCATTGAAAATTTTAAAACAGTCATGAAAGATGAATTTGAAATGAATGACATGGGATTTTTAGGATACTTCTTAGGAATAGAAGTAGAGAAAAATGAAAATGGGATTTTTATCTCACAAGCAAAGTATCTTAATGACGTATTGGCAAGATTTAATATGCAGGAGTGCAAAGCAGCAATTACTTCCACTGTAATGGGATTGAAATTGAGCAAAGATGATAGCAGCAAGGATTTTGATCCAAGTTTGTATAAAAGGATAGTTGGCAGCCTCATGTATTTGACTGCAACTAGGCCAGATATTATGCATGTTTTTAGTTTGATTTCTAGATTTATGGAGAGGCCAAAAGAAGCACATTGGCAAGCAACGAAGAGAATTCTGAGGTATGTGAAAGGAACTAAAAGGTATGGGATTTTATATACTACTTCAGAAAATTCAGAATTAATTGGATATACTGACATTGATTGGGCTGGAAGTGTAGATGATCAGAAGAGCACATCTAGTTATGTTTTTCATATGGGTTCAAGAGCCATTTCATGGGCTTCTAAGAAACAACCTATTGTAGCATTATCTACAACAGAGGAAGAGTATGTGGCAGCTACAACAGGAGCGTGTCAAGTAGTTTGGATGAGAAGAATGTTGAGGAATTTGTGTCAAGAACAAGTAAAGGGCATAGTGATTTATTGTGACAATAGCTCAGCTATTGCATTAACAAAGAATTTTTTGTTTCATAAGAGAACGAAACACACATATGCCAAGTTTCACTACATCATAGAATTGGTGAACAATGGAGAAATTGTTTTACAACATTGTATAACAGAGGAGAAATTTGCAGATATTCTAACAAAGCCATTGGGGCAAAAAAGTTTTGAATAGTTAAGAAAATTCTTGGGTATGACTGATAACCCAACAGCTAACTTTAAGGGGGAGTGTTGAAATATTAAGGTCACCTGTGCGCCCTATGCAGGTAAAAACAAAGTATAATAGGGGGGACAACAGCAGAAGGTTGAGTGTACACTTCTGTGCATTTAAGAGGAATGGAAAACACCGTAAGGATGGAATTTAATGTTTATGGGAAACGAACACCATTGCAGAGGAGAATTTATGTTTGTATGGGCATAGCCATGTTTGTAGAAGAAATGAAGACTTTCGTGGTTCAGAACCATGCAACAGTAGAGTTTTAATGAAAACAGTCACTTCGGGCTTTTAAGCCCTCAACAACAAAAAACATGAAGAATTTTTGTTCAAACGCGCCACGTCCTTTTAAATTTTGAATGAGGCACGTCATAGTGGTCCCCACCACTTCATCGCCGATCACAATCGCAAGTTTTATGTTTAAGTGTCTTGTTGATATGAAGAATTTCCAATGCGATGCGATGTGGTCCTATCACAATCACAAATCACAAATCGCTGATTGAAAGTTTGCGATGTGATTTTCATAATCGCAAATCACAACATCACTTAACCATTCTTCCCTCCGCTTATGTTTTCCGCCGATGCCAATGGTGTGATGCGATGTGGTCCCTCCACAATCGCAATCACACATCGTAAATTTCATATCGCCATCTTCCCAGACCACAGTGTCATTGTAATATTTGCGATGTGATTGTCGCAATAACAATCACAACATCCAAATATGTTTTTCGCTTATGTTTTCATTGCGATGTGATGCACCGATGCAATGTGGTCCCACCAGAATCACTCACCGTGCAATCACAACATCTCTAATTGCAAATCACAATCGCAACATCGCATGTTTGTTGTTCAAACCATTCCATTGATCGTCGATTGCGATGTGGGCTCCACTCGTATATCACGCAAAGAAATTTTAGGTTAATGTTTATGATCCGGCAGTGTATTTTATTTTATTTTGTTTTTATGTTTTATTACATTGTGCTATATAAAAAGTGAAAAAGCCCGTAGGCTTATGTAACTTTTGTGTTGTATTGTTGTGTAAGCTCGAAGGCAGAGAAAAACACAGTGAAGACCAGAGAGCACTATTTTGTGCATTTTTTGAGAGACATAGAAGACCAGAGAGCACTGCGTCTGTAGCAGTCTTAATCATATTTTGTGAATCCCTCCAGTGAGTAATAAATCTATCATTTTGTAATAGTTTTAGTTCTGTTAATGGAATAGAAATAATTTTGATGCAATCTCTGTCCAACAGTAAGAAAATTAATTTTATTCTCTATGTTAGAAGGAGAGTATTATTCTCTTAGTCATTTGTTCTGGAATTATTAGAAATTCCAACATGGTATCAGAGCTAATCCAGGCTCTTTGAAGGCGTCAAAGAAGTGGAAGGAAGAAGAAATATTTGTTGTAGCAGTTCTCCAGTAGCGTGAAGGCTCAGCAGAAGTTAAAAGTCCAAGTATTTCTAAAAAAAAACAGAGTTGTTGTTTTGTTTAAAAGAGAAGTTCTTAAAGACAGAGTTTGTATTTTAAAGAAGGAAAGACAGTTTGTTTGAAAAACACAGTCAAGTTTAGTTCAGAGTTTAGTTAGTAAGAAATGGCTGGACCAAGCACTAATATGAGTATTGGAAATTCTCGGCTTCCACAATTTAATGGGAAGAACTATGATTATTGGGCCATTACCATGAGAGCCTTGTTTGCCTCACAAGACTTATGGGAATTTGTTGAAGACGGTTTTGATGAACCAGTTGATGAGTAGGCCTTTAATGCCTTAACATAGGCAGAGAAAGATTTATTGAAGCGTAATAGGAAGAAGGAATCTAAATCCCTCTTCTATTTGTATCAAGCAGTACATGAGATTGTGTTTCCAAGGATAGCAATAGCTAAGAGATCCAAGGATGCATGAGATACTCTAAAAATAACCTATCAAGGTATGGAGAAGGTGAAGACAACAAAACTACAATTGCCGAGGAGAGATTTCGAAACTCTCTATATGAAAGAGTATGAAAACATAGACTCATTATTCACACATGTGATTGGGATGGTCACACAGATAAGATCCCACAGAGAAACACTTGAAGAAAGAAGGATTGTGGAGAAGCTATTGAGGAGTTATTGTTACCACCATAGAAGAGACAAAGGATCTCTCAAAATTCAGGGTAGATGAACTTCATGCATCACTGATGACTCATGAAAAAAGATTGGAAAGATCAGTAAACCCATCTCTAGAGCATGTCTTCAAGACCCAGATGCCTTTTGGAAGAGGAAGAGGAAGAGGCAGAAGCCAAAAAAAAGGAGGAAGGAACAACCCTTCACATTCACATGGAAGGAACAACAATAAAAATCAAAGCCACAGCCAATGCAATAGCCAACAAGGTGGACACCAACATGTGCATGGAAAAAGGTATGAAAAATCCAATGTCCAATGTCATTATTGCAAGAAATATGGGCACTATGCCAATGAAGGTACGAAAAATAAAAATGACATGAATAATAGGCAGAATGCTAATGTAGAAAAAAGAAGAAAATAACCCAAGGAATGTGCGGTTAACATGTAATGTAGCACAAGATAGAAAAGATGATGTACGATTCTTAGATTCAGGCTGCAGTAATCACATGACTGGAAACATAGCAATGTTTTCCAATCTTGATGAAGAAGTTAAATAAGAAGTAACCACAGGAACTGATACTAAGATATCTGTTAAGGGGAAAGGCAGTGTTAGTATCCGAGCAAGAAATGGAGAGCATAAATTTTTGCGAGATGTGTACTATGTTCCTGGCTTGAAGTGTAATCATTTTAGCATTGGGCATATCATAAACAAAGGTTACAATGTATTCTTTAAGGTGATGTGTGCACAATAATGGATATACCTCCAAGAAAGAAGACCATTGTTGAAATACAAATGACCAACAATAGAATGTTTCCACTCAAGCTCAATACCGACTTGAAGAGAAAAGGAAAGAATGTAGCAGCTGTAACTCAAGAGGTCTTTAAAAATGAAGTGAAAGATGAGAATTGGTTATGGAACTTGAGATTTGGACATCTCAATTTCGGAGGATTAAATTTGTTGCACAGAAAAGGAATGGTAAGGGGTCTACCATTGATTGAGAAACCGAATAGCCTATGTGAAGGTTGTATCTTGGGAAAAAAACACAGAGAAAACTTTCCATCAGGAAAGAGCATAAGGGAAAAAGCACCCTTATAAATTATTCATTCAGACTTATGTGGGTTGATGCAAACAACATCAGTTTCAGGCAACAATTACATGCTTACCTTCATTGATGATTTCACAAGGAAAGTATGGGTTTATTTCCTAAAATATAATATTGAAGTCTTTGAGAAAATTTTCCACTTTAAAGCGCTTGTAGAGAAACAGAGTGGGCAACATATCAAAGTTCTTAGAACTAATAGAGGAAGTGAGTACATCTCAAAAAAAAATTTGCATTTTTGCAGAGAGAATGGCATACACAAGAAATTTACAACTCGGTACACACCACAGAAAAATGGAGTTGCTGAGAGGGAGAATCGAACCATAATGGAAATGCTGAGAAGTATGCTGAAGGAAAAACACTTGCCAAATGAGTATTGGGAAGAAGCTGCAAATTGTGCAGCATACATCTTGAATAGATGCCCAACAAAATCTTTAATGAACAGAGTTATAGAAGAAGCATGGAGTGGCAGAAAACAGAGAGTAACCCATATGAGAGTTTTTGGATGTGTGGCTTATGCACACATTCTAGATCAGTTGAGGAAGAAGTTGGATAGTAAGGGGGAGAAGTGCATCTTCCTTGGATATTGTGAAGATACCAAGGGATATAGATTGTATAACCCATCCACAAAGAAATTTGTGATAAGCAGAGATGTTCAATTTATTGAAGAAGAAGTATGGGATGGAAGCATCGAGAAAACAGTCAATTTCAAAAGCTATTTGTCTCATGATGAAGATGAGGAAGATATGGCTAAAAATAACACCTCATCGGTAGCACAACCTCCATCAACTCAAGGACAACAAGGGACACGTCAAGTAGGAGTAATAACACCATTGAGAAGAAATGAGAGTGCTTCTCCAAGCACACCACATGGAGCAGATTTGAGTGCTTCTTCAAGCACAAGTACACCAAATGAAAGAGGAACAAGATTCAGAAATTTAAATGAGATTTATGAGCAAGAGATAGCAAATGAAGGTATGAAATCCTTATTTTCTTTATATTGTCATGTTGATTATCCTATTCATTTTGAAGATGCAATAAAATATAGAAAATGGATAGAAGCTATGTATGATGAAATTAATGCCATAGAGAAGAATAAAACATGGGATTTGGTTGATCTCCCAGAAGGTAAAGAATTCATTGGAGTAAAATCGGTCTACAACACCAAAAGCAATGTTGAAGGTAAGATAGAAAGGCACAAGGCAAGACTTGTTGTCAAGGGATATAAGCAGCAACATGGAAGAGACTATGAATAAAATTTTGCACCAGTTACAAGAATGGAAACAGTGAGAGCAGTGTTGTCCATAGCAGCGCAAAAAAAATGGAAGGTTTACCAAATGGATGTAAAATCAACATTTTTAAATGGAGTGTTAATGGAAGAGGTTTATGTGGAACAACCTCTAGGATATGAGGAAAAGGGTCAAGAACACAAAGTGTGCAGATTGAAGAAAGCTCTTTATGGGTTGAAGCAAGCACCAAGAGCATGGTACAGTAGGATAGATTCCTATCTACTTGAAAATGGGTTTGAAAAATGTGAAGGAAAACCCACATTATACATCAAAGAAAAGGATGGTAAGATGATCATTGTTGTGTTATATGTTGATGATGTGATATTCACAGGTAATGATGATTACCTCATTGAAAATTTTAAAACATTCATGAAAGATGAATTTGAAATAACTGACATGGGATTGTTAAGATACTTCTTAGGAATAGAAGTAGAGAAAAATGAAAATGATATTTTTATCTCACAAGCAAAGTATGCTAATGAATTATTGGCAAGATTTAATATGCAGGAGTGCAAACTAGTAATTACTCCCACTGTAATGGGATTGAAGTTGAGTAAAGATGACAGCAGCAAGTATTTTGATCCAAGTCTGTATAAAAGCATAGTTGGCAGCCTCATGTATTTGACTGCAACTAGGCCAGATATTATGCATGTTGTTAGTTTTATTTCTATATTTATGGAGAGGCCAAAGGAAGCACATTGGCAAGCAGCGAAGAGAATTTTGAGGTATGTGAAAGGAACTAAAAGGTATGGGATTTTATATACTACTTCAGAAAATTCATAATTAATTGGATATACTGATAGTGATTGCGCTAGAAGTGTAGATGATCAGAAGAGCACATCCAGTTATGTTTTTCATATGGGTTTAGGAGCCATTTCATGGGCTTCTAAGAAACAGCCTATTATAGCATCATCTATAGCAGAGGCAAAGTATGTGGCAGCTACAGCAGCAGCATGTCAAGCAGTTTGGATGAGAAGAATGTTGAGGAATTTGTGTCAAGAACAAGTAAAGGGCACAGTGATTTATTGTGACAATAGCTCATCTATTGCATTATCAAAGAATTTTGTGTTTCATAAGAGAACGAAACACATAGATACCAAGTTTCACTACATCAGAGAATTGGTGAACAATGGAGAAATGTTTTTACAGCATTGTAGAACAGAGGAACAATTTGCAGATATTCTGACAAATCCATTGGGGCAAAAGAGTTTTAAATACTTAAGAAAATGCTTGGGTATGACTGATAACCCAACAGTTGACTTTAAGGGGGAGTTTTGAAATATTAAAGTCACCTGTGTACCCTATGCAGGTAGAAACAGAGTATAACAGGGGCAGCAGCAGCAGAAGGTTGAGTGTATACTTCTGTGCATTCAAGAGGAATGGAGAAAATCGTATGGATGGAATTTAATGTTTATGGGTAGCAGCCATTATTGTAGAGGATAATTTATGTTTGTATGGGCATAGCCATGTTTGTAGAAGAAATGAAGACTTTCATGGTTCAAAACCATGCAACAACAGAGTTTTAATGAAAACAGTCACTTCGGGCTTTTAAGCTTTCAACAACCAAAAACATGAAGAAGTTTTGTAGAAACGTGCAAAGTCCTTTTAATTTTTGAATGAGGCACATCATAGTGGTCCTCACCACTTCATCGCCGATCACAATCATAAGTTTTATGTTTAAGTGTCTTGTTGATATGAAGAATTTCTGATGCGATGCGATGTGGTCCCACCACAATCACAATCGCAAATCGCAAAGGAACGATGTATGTTCCGCCATCTGAAATGTTATTGCCGATTGAAAGTTTGCAATGCGATTGTCGTAATCGCAAGTTGCAACATCACTTAAGCATTCCGCCCTTTGCTTATGTTTTCCGCCGATGTCGATGGTGCGATGCGATGTGGTCCCACCACAATCACAATCGCACATCGCAAATTTCATATCGCCATTCACCCAGACGGCAGTGTGATTGTAATATTTGTGATGCGATTATCGCAATCACAATTGCAACATCCAAATATGTTTTCCGTTTATGTTTTCATTGCGATGCGATGTGGTCCCACCACAATCGCTCATCGCGCAATCGCAACATCGCTAATCGCAAATTGCAATCACAACATCGCATGTTTGTTGTTCAAACCATTCCGCCGATCGCTGATTGCGATGTGGGCTCCACTCGTATATTGTGCAAAGAAATTTTAGGTTAAAGTTTATGTTTTGGCAGTGTATTTTATTTTATTTTGTTTTTATGTTTTATTACACTGCGCCATATAAAAAGTGAAAAAGCCTGTATGCTTATGTAACTTTTGTGTTGTATTGCTGTGTAAGCCTGAAGGCAGAGAAAAACACAGTGAAGACCAGAGAGCACTGCGTCTGTAGCAATCTTAATGATATTTTGTGAATCCCTCCAGTGAGGAAGAAATCTATCATTTTGTAATAGTTTTAGTTCTGTTAATGAAATAGAAATCATTTTGATGCAATCTCTGTCCAACAGTAAGCAAATTAATTTTATTCTCTGTGTTAGAAGGAGAGTATTATTCTCTTAGTCCTTTGTTCTTGAATTATTAGAAATTCCAACAAGCGTTTTGGGCAACGAAACACTTTTTAAAATTGGAATTGTTTAGCGAATTTGCAGCAAAGTTTTCAAATTTGATCTTTCCAATTGGTCGCCTAACAAATTTCACTGTGTTTTAATATAAAAATTCATATAATACCAGGACGAAGTTAAAGTGATATCTTATTTGTTTGTAAGAACTTCAATTTAAATGACAAAGGTTCGCTGGCTTATCGGCAATGAAATTATTTAAAGCAACCGACTGGTTTTCCCCGATTTCTTTATTTCGTCTTTTATATTGCAAGGAAATTTTGTGAATTGCAAAGATATTTGTGAACTTCTTCCATTCCAATGAGGCATTGAGTAATGCATTTACACAACCCTATTTAAAAAAATAAAAAAAAACTTGGATTTGAGTTTATCATTTATACTTTTTAATTGTTGGTTTGGTTAACAATTTGTTTTTTTATTGTTATAAGTGGTTTACTTTTAACATTTATGAAAGAATTTTATTTATGAAATAGTTGTATATAGTAAATAGTGACAACCCATCTTTTTACTGTTAGTGATTCATCATTAACTCTTACCATTGTAAAAATATATATAATAATCGCTATTGATTTTCGTTATAAGTAGTTTACATTTAACATTTATGAAAAGGTTGTATTTATGAATAATTATATATAGTAAATAGTTGTATTTATAAAATAATTGTATATAATGAATAGTGACAACCATGTTTTGTTTTGTAGTTACTTATTCTTCATTAATTCTTATTAATCTCTTTATATATATATATATATATATATATATATATATATATATAATCGCAATTGATTTATCTACGGTTGTGTTAGCATTGGGGATGCACTTCAAAATAGGTGCCAAGAATTTAAGGAAAGGTGACAGTTACCAAACAACATTATGCAGCAAAACTCAGTAGGATGGGAAGTTGATTGGTGTTAGCATTAACTTCAAAATAAGTGCCAAGCATTTAAGGAAAGGTGGTAGCTATCAAAAAACATTTTGTAGCAAAACTGGGTATGATGGGAAGTTTGTTAATCCTTGATCATCCATGTAATTTTTTTTGTTTTGTGGTGGGAGTGTTGGAAAGATAATGTCTTAAATTTAGTTTATAAAGACATATTTAAGTTAATTATGGAATTTATTGATGTTTTAATGAGTATTATGACATATGGTAGTGGGAGAAGCTTATTCCCAGGTGGAGAGCAACATGTTAATGTTGAGCTGATAGACAAACATTATTTCGGTGCTATCAAGGGATTTTCTAGAGTTACCACTTTTGGGAGACATTGGTTTAAAGGGACTATGATCTAAAGTGAGTTATTTGATGGAGCTCATAGTGTGCAAGCTTAGTTGTGGTTGTCGACTAAAAATTAACCAACAACAAGTGCCCCACCTCAAGATCAATACGAACCTTGCTAACAAGTTTGAGGTTCAACATCGTTTTTGTCTCTATTCTGAACAATGCCTCGGTAGTAAAATTCTTGTTTTTGGTGTTTTTTTTTGCATCGTGGGATAGTAGTTGTATGGTGTTTTCTCCCTTCTCATGGATTGTTAATTTTGGGTGATATGTTGTTTTAATTCCCCTTCTACGCATTTTTTTTAAGGTTCTATTCATGTGCTCCACCTATCTCTCTTTCCCTGGTTCACCAAAGGTTCGGTTTTATCTAACTCATTTCTTCCCACTGCCTTTCCACCTTTCACTTTTTATTTTTGTGCAGCTTGTGTTTTTCTCCTATCTCCCCTTTGAGGCTTATCCCAATCTATGTGCTCTCCCTCCATATTTTTGTCGTTTTCAAGTGTTCCCTCCTCTTCGTTCTTATCATTTCATAGGTAGGCATTGTCTCTTATCTATTTATCTAGAAGGAAAAAGAGGCCATTCTTCCTCTACAACCACTCATACATCTCCACCCTTTTCCATCATAACTCACACCAAATTATTCACTCACACTACCGTGATTAGATATAGGGATATCACCCTTGAAGGAGTTCAGAGATTAATTTCTGATGTTGAAGACAAAGTGAGACATGTTAGAAAATTCATTCCTTCCATGCAGGTCGATTGAGACATGAGAGGACAGATACCCAATATAGGCAACTCTAATAGAGCTTTCTTTCCCCCCCTACATGCAAGTCGTCAACCTATATTGACATATAAAAGCTCTCATGGGTAGGGTGCTTAACTGATGACTTGCATATCTGAAGTAATGGATAAATTGGTGGCGTTAAACAAGAAAGTCTTTTTTCTTACCAAGAAATTTAGAAATGTTGATTTATCCTCTACAAACGTTGATTTATCCTCCTCATACTATGGTAATGTGTGAGAGCAAGATATTTTAAACAATGTTTCTTAGTTTTCATTGCCATTATTCTAACTCTATTTTTTGGTTTATTATATTTTATGGTTATTTTTACTAATTAAAATATAGTGTAATAAAATACTCCATATTCATGCTTTTTATAATAATATAAAATACCCGATGTTAACAAGAAAGAACAATTTAATGGGACCCATTGAAAATTATTACCCCTCTTTTTAAAAATCTCCCGAGCCAAGGCATCTGATAATTTTCATATTGTGATAATGTGGTATATTACAATTATTTCCAAATATTTGCAAAAATTAAGCCTAAATTCAACATTGCTACTTTGAAATCATGCAAACATGTGGATTTATGATTCCAAAAATCTTTCCTTGCAAGAAATTGAATGTTACAATTACCTTCTAAACAATATTGGTTGCATGGCAGTGAGTCCCTACCTTGAGTGGGGAGCAGGGCTTGAGCAACTCCAAAGATCTCATAGGAATGCACTCATAGATGAAAATTTGAAAAAAATGATTCGGAGAACCTATGAATGTAAACAGAGAATCTTTCTATTCAGAATTAGATTACAAGGATGCTTTTGAGGAAATTCCTACTAGTGCAAGGAAAAGCAATGTTCCTCCAACTTGATACAATTTTCTTACATACAACTTGATACTCTAATTTTTCACTTTCCCAAAACACAATTCAAGTTTACAAGTGAAAAAATCAACCTATACTCTAATTATGCATGCTAACAGGGTATAATTGACATCAATTTCGAAACTTGCAATTATTTGTGCTATATGGATTGTCAAAGTTGTTGAGCATGGTAATGAATGGAAGGAGCTTAAAGAGAAACAACCCTATAAGCTCACTACATGGCATCCCAAATTTCAAAGTCCTAGAGCTCCATAACCTCTCACTAATGGCAAGGCTCGGGAAATTAAATATTTATTGATTGATTGTGTTTCAAAGGAATAAATTAGGTTGCAAGATGTGTGAGCCATTTCTAAAATAGATCGCACATCAATTAAAAGAAAACATATTTGTAAATGAACACCCTCTATCATATGTGCCAATATTAGCTTAAGAAGGAAAATTGACTAACTTCCATAGGAATAAATGAAAATGAAATCCAATGTTACCAACTAAAACAATGTGGTCATTAAGAAACATATAATATTATACCAAACATTGTTAGCTTCCCACTGGGAATCTCTTCATCTGGAATTGGATATTTCCAAATTATCATGTTTTGATGCATACAATTGGCTAGTCACTGAGGCCTCAAGAGAGAGTAAATATAACAATCATTAGTCTATTCCTTCTGTAACTCTCAAATTTTTTAGTTTTATGGGTTCATATGGTATAATTTCCCTATGTAGGGAGAACCATAACTCTCTACACAAACATTTTTCTTAGTTTTGATATAGGGAAACTTTTTTTATTCAAATCTAGGTTGGATTTATCTTTCGATTGCCGCAACACCTTTCCTATTACAAGGAAAGGCACTGATAGTTTTAAATCTTTGTACATTATTATCATATAATATAAGGCTCTTAGTATTATTTAGAAAAATAAAAATAACGAGATAAATAGAGCATGTCCTAGAATTAGAACTCAAAGTTATCTGCCATTTCTTCTTTATGTTGAATAAAATATGGAGGGCCATATCATCAATTAGTCTTTGTAAGTAGGAATAAGTACCAAGCTCTGTAAGCAGGAAGATCAACCAAATAAGCTCTTTAATTAGATCGACCAAGCTCTAACGACTAGGATTGGGAGTTCATAAGAATGTGATAATAAAAAAAGTCCTAATCAGATGTAGTTGGATGATCGACCAATAATTGACCGAAAAAATAAGCAATGTAGGAAAGAATATCAACCAAGCTCTCCTCTGGAAGTAAGATGTCCAAATGAAGGAAGGAAAACTAGGTTGTTCAAAGGAAAGGTATAAAAACATATGTAATAGTGGTATTGTAGCCAATGAAAATGGAAAAACTCAAAACTCTATAAGAATAAGTAGTAATATTGGTCAAGTAGGATAATCAACTAACAAAGCTCTCTAAGGGTGAAAACCTAAGCAATTGAGGCATTAATATCGATAATATAAGTAAGGAGTAATAAATCCCAAGCTCTGCAAATATCAAGATCGACCAATTGTTCTTTCTGTCAATGGGAGCACAACTACAATCGACCAACTAAGTAGTGTAGGGATTTAGGCTCTATAGACATGATTACAAGGATTTATAAGCACTACTGGTGTTGGGATTGGATGGATAATAAGTTAACATAAATAATAAAAAGTGGTTGGAAATGTAGTTGATCGACAATCAACTAAATCTATTATAAATGGAAGCACTAATCTGGACCAAGTAAGCTTCATTCTGTAAGGAAGAATATTGATCAGGTACTCGAAGGAAGACAATGATTGGGAGTTCAAAATACTTAGATGAAAAAATAAATAGTGTAAATGTAGTTGATCGACCAATGATGGATAAACTTTATCTGTAAGCACAAATAATATTGAAAAACTATGAAAACATTGTAAGCAAACTACTAAAATATGGACCTGGAAGCATGGAATCAGGAAAACCTATGTAATTCAGATCAAAAGATCCATAAGTCAAGAAACGTGTCTAGAACAACAAAGTTTGGAAGGATGACTGGGGCTGGATAAAAGAATGGGTGGAGTAATAACATAAGTAATATCCCAATGCTGAGTGTGTGTGAAAAAATATCTATCCAAGCTCAACATTGGTCTCCTCGATAAACCGTCTCTCTAACAAACTGTATATATATTGTGTAACTATATTAAAACAGGTAAAACATACTAAACAATATATCAATTTTAAAACTGTAGATTGACTTGTAATAGTGGGTTTCACTGTATTTGAACTAGTAAAAAAAAAGGTTATGACTGTAAAGGATGGATGACGTGATGTAGCTTTAGTAAGTAAATTGCTGAAAGAGAACCTACATTAAAATCCCTGAAGACATGATATGTTAAAAGGTGTCAGCCCATGTGATATGTTAAAAGTTGTTCAGGTCATGAAAAATTGAACCATCATGTGGACCCATATGTGGACCACTTGTCCACTGACATAACATTCCGATGCATATGCTTCCTCGTGAAATTCATATTTATTATTTTTCCAAGCCTCTGTCTAGGCCTCTTTTCGAAAAAATGTTCATCTGAAGCCCACAACATCCCTTCCAAAAAGTTTGATACCCAGATCTATATTTCTAGAGAAGAAACAACAACACTCGGTAGGAAATCAATCAATAGATCATGGGCTAGGTATTAATCTCCACCTTTTCATTGTGGAACTCTAACCAATTTTGTTCACTTATCGACATGCCAGAGCTATAGGATCTCTTGAACTTTTGGCATTGCAAGTGTTGTAGTAAACTTAATCACTTCGGGAGGGAAAAATTTCTAAAGTGATCTTTAGTCATTTTAAAGTTACTATTTCAGGGTAAACATGATACAAGAGAAACACAATGGGAGTGTTAAGAAACCACACTAAAAAGATAACAAGATAAGTTGCTAAATTTTTTTTATAGGAAAATAAAATAATTTTTAGATAACAATTAATAGAAAACCTATGTCCTCGAACACATAATATATTTTGTTATAAGAGGATACCGAGGAACACTACCTCTATTAGGACATGATACTTAGTAGCCACATTTCCATTATAACTATTAAGAAGGAAGACCATAATTTTTTAAGACTGGAAACTACTAAATTGGATTCTTTGAAATAACAATGCATATAAGTGAAATTGTATAACATGTTAAAACTAAGGATATTGTATATAAAATCAAGTATGCCTCTCACCCAGGCAACTTGACATCAGGAAATGGTGTAAATTCCTAAAAAATATATAGAATCTTGTATAGAGTTGATGGTTGGCTCCCCTAAAAAGGTCTTCCTGTTGGAATAAGTTATAAGTGGGTGGTATAAGTTATATAGATGGTATACGGGTTGTTAGGAAGTACAAAGTATCTTAGGTCTAATCCTAGGACTAATGCAGTAGTTGTATATAATTAACCGCAAGTATCTGGCTGGGACAATAGGTCATAATGGCAAACTGCACTTCAATCTTATAACGAAACGACACCACAACATAGAATGGTGGAAACCATCATAAAGCCTGGCTCCTAGCAATTTGATTACTAATCCATCAACTCTCCTTACCACCTCATCCTTAGAACCATCATACCTATACCCGCCTTTGGATTTGAATACAAAACCATGTTCCTCAGTCCCAATAGAATATTTCTCATTAGGTCATCAACAACTACGAGACTGTTCAATTGACCCTTCAACGGAGTATGACCACTATACTATTTCCATCTTCCTAGTGTTCATTCAAGGAAATAATGACTCATGTGTGACTTAGGAAATAATTCCATGGGCACAGACTAAAAAGCCTAACCATAGCTTCTCATCTCTTCACACTACTATTCTTCAGATTCTATTATAACAATATAAACAGTGTGATGGATAAACATAAGGAATAATATTGTAACAACTTGGAACCATAAGTGACATTGAAATCAATCCAATAAAGAAATTCAAATTTTGCATTCCAATTATGTGTATCTGAGAACTATTTCTACAATAATTCAAATTAAAAAAACCCTAGCATCACCATTCAAACTGTAGATGGTGACCTATTGTGGTTAATTACACCTACAATTAATATTAGTGGATATAAAAAACAAATCAAATAATCAAATCCAGTCACCAATCTCGATCGAGGGAAGCCAGTAGAATTAACATAAGAAACCCATAGTGGATGAAATGGCATGGAAAATGAGGAAGAGGACCAGCATGAATAGGGGAGGCCGATACTAGCTTGAGTTATGTGGTATGAAAAGGTTGCAGGAGATATTCATAAGTAAATGGTAATTATCTCCAACACAATTTCAATCACGTCAAAGATGGTAGTTATTGAAATGTGTGAACAACCATCATATGAAACTGTGAATAGAATTAACCTTGAGATTTGGTGTTTCACCTGTAATGGCCATGATAAAAATACTTACATGGAATACTTAAAATATTGAACACTGTAGGCAGGGTTATACATAATCTGAGAAAAGAAAAGAGTCAGGCTATAACTGACAGTGGAGGCATTCCTTGCGAGTTGATATTAAATCATCTATATGCATAAAAAATCCTTAGGAGTAGATACATAAATGAAAATCCAATTAGGAATGAAGAAATCCCTACAAATGCGAAATGGTCGAACTAGGATCTGAAGATAAAATCCATCACCTTTTGTCAAAGTGCCTGAGTAGACATACATGCAAATAAGAGTGCACGACTCCTCCAAGGAAGATATAAAAGGCCAACCAACACAGTTAAAGGCATAGAAGGAAGCTAGGTAGAATGGAACCCTTGTAATAGACCAGTAAAATCAAGAGAGCTCTAAGAAAACAAAATATAACATACATGAGAACATACACAGAGAAACATTTAGATGAAAACACATCAGGGCATGCAATAGTCTTACACGTATGTCTCACATGTGTTTTCTTATTCACAAAGAAGTATAATTTCACTTTCCCAACCATAATTATCTTAACATAAAATGTTGAAGAATTAATGCTAAAGGAAATCTAGCATTATTCTTTATCAGTTTCAAAGTGTATACATTGTTTCATATTTATCCTAACTTTTGTCTCATATTGCCTCGATATGAGGCCAAATACGATGTTTATTTCATTCATTGGCTAAAAAGGAATATTCATAAGCATTTTTGCTTCACAATTTGGCTAAAACATGTAATCACCATGATATGAGCATTGGTTTTTGTGTAATTTTAATTGAAAAAACATCTACAGATTACTATAGTCCCTGCCAAGCCCTTTGGGTAGGGACTAATAATGAGGGGAGGCACATTGATATCCTAGTTAAGAATTATTTTTGAAATGGGTTATGTGATGGTTAGATGACAAAAGCATATTTGGAAACACCTTTCGTATTTATGAGTAAACTCGTTTTAATGTTTTTCTCCTTATATATAAAAGAATTAATTTAAATGATTCGAAAAAATAGAAAAAAAAATTCAAATCTGAAAAAATATATTTTGGATGGGATAATAGGGGAGGCAATAAGGGTAATGATGGTGTAGCAGCAATCCCCTTAAGACTCAACTAAGAGATACATGCTCGTCACCTTATTTAATGACAACACCTTCGGATATAGTCAATGCACCATCACAAATTTCATTAATGGAAGTTAAACAGAAGGTATCATATCCTATGTGCAACATTTGATTTGGAGGACCAATGTATGGATATGGGAATCTTCTATAAGCTCACTCACTTTAGTTCATGATAGTCTTCACTACACTTTATTTTGTCTTTAGTGATTATTATCTCCTCATGTTAGGACACTCACAGTCTTTGAATTCCTATGCATCTGATTTGGAACTTTGTCCCTTCTTTTATGGGTGTGTATTTTTGTTTCCCCATGCTTTAATATGGGGTGTTCTTGGTGTTGGAACAAGCCCACATGACCTATGTGTCCTCACACTCGTCGCTAGTTTCAATTTGTGTTCTTGATGTTCCTTCGTTTGGTTTGGTGGTGTGAGTTGGAGGAACTATTGCAAATGTTGTAAGTCTTAGTTGCTCAGAACAATTTCGAGCTACGTTTTGCTATAGTTTGTGGAGATATGTTGGTTATTTTAGTTTGGGCCTCCTCGATTGTTTATGGTTTAGGTCAACACAACTCTTCGAATATCTTAAAAAAATAATTATAAATCATAAGTGTGCTAGGTCTTATTATGGTGTTGGTTAGAAAGGATCTTGTGAGGGATCACATGTATGAGCTAGAGCCCAATCCTTAGCTCAACTCTTCTGCATGCAAACTTCGATTGAATTCCATCAGAAATTACTTAAAGTGGAGGAGGAAATAATCACAAAGTGTGATTATCGCTTTAAATATAAGTTCATTTTGATGGTGGTTGATTGGGTTCTTGACATTGGCCATACAAGGGGGTGTTAAAATAAATACATGCATATTGTAGATCTCTATTGGTAGTTGATGAAACTCATGGGTAGAGTTATTCTTGAATGAAACAACGCAAAATATGAAATACTCTTGATGATGGATGAGATCTAGCTCTAGTTCAAAGCTCTAGGTAAATATTTTGCAATGATTGAGGAAATCATCATGTTTGGAAATAGAGCAACACCTCCATATGGTCCTAGTAATAATATGCCTATTGAGGTGGGTGTCTCCACTTCTTCTTAAATATATAAATGCCAAAGTGTATTTTACATGTTTAGTAATTCATGTTTCCTAAGCTTATGAAGGATGTTAATATTTTTCTATATGACTTAGAAGCTTCCTTGGGTGACAGACCTTGGTTTTTTAATCCTTGTAAAGGATTATGATATCTTTTGGAGAAAATCTCTCTTGTTTTTTGAATGGTATGATTTCATAGTGGCATATCAAAGGCACATAGATAATAAGGCAACCCATAATTCATTTGAGCTAGCCTTTTTCTTTTTCTTAAGAGGAAAAATAAAAAATATATACTTTTTAAAGAGACATCTTAGAATAATATTAAAATTAAATCAATACTATTAAATATCAATTTTATTATTTTTTAATATAAATTTTTATCATTTTTAAAATATGGATGATTTCTTTTTCATTAATTTAATTTTAATTTATGTAAATGACTTTTCATCACAAAATATTGCATTAAAATTAATAAATTGATATAATCATTAATAATGTAATAAAATACTACTGTAGTAAAATAACATGAAATATTCCTCTTTTCTTTTGTTTAAAAAGGGAAAAATGACGCAAAATTATAATAATTTTTTTAAAATAAAAATTTTCTTATTATGTTGATACCAAGTTAAATAATATCAAGAATATTTTTTATGGTTTACTATATTGGAAACCATATCAACAACAAAACATAATATCATTTATCCTATATGTCCATATATTTACTAGATATATATAAAAATATCTATTGAATAAGGCTTCATTATCCAATACATTATGTTCGCATACTAGTAAATCTTAAGTGAAGTAGAAAAATGATAAGTTAACTAAAACCATAGAGTGGACATGGAAATATCAATAGTTCTTCGAATGGGTGAATTGATTAGAGGTGAAATATTTGGTTTGTTGGAGTGACACTCCACAATTCTAGCAAGTTCTCCATGTTCTTACACCCATAACAAGGTTTCTTGATCTTTTTTTATCACATTAATAAGTCCTAGTCCCAATTTGTCGCATAAGTGACTATTATAACTTGCCAAAAGATGATAGTTAATGTCATTTCATCTTGATTCTACTAGAAGTTCCTATACCTTATTTCTTGTTCTCTTTATGTGAGAGGAAATAATTACGAGAATCATATGGATCAGATTTTTAATATGTGTGATATATTTTTCAATCTCTAGTTGTGGAATTTTTGAATTTTTATTTTTTTAATTTTGAATTTAATTTTTTTTATTTAATTTTTGAATTTTTATTTTGAATTTTTTATTTTCTGAAGAAGATCCAATAATAAATTTCTTTACTCTTGAGATTAGGAGTAGAGAATCACCCTCCAAAATCATCTTAGAGAATCCTTGTGATGATGTAATAACAATGCTGGTCTCTAGAATTGTAAATTCAGTTTCATTGTTACTTGAATGTCCCCATTGTATCTACAAATAGAAACATTAGTTTCCCATTTTTTCATAGAAGACTTCTCCAAGACTAGTAGAACATGGATTTCCATTATATTCCCCATAAAAAATAAGTTTAAGGAATCTAGGGTAAGGAGGGCTCTACGAGGATGGGGGACTAGAATATGGGCTTCTTGGAGGCAAAGAATCAATAGAAGGAGACGAAAACATCTGGATATTACATAAAATTGTATCATCCAAACCTTCAAATTCCTATTTTGATGATGACCAAGGGTGGATTGATATTGTTTCACAGAGACTGTGTAAATATTTTTCCTAGATTACCTCCTCTTTAGGTTATTGATTATTAAAGATGTGATTTTTCCTCTTCTTCTATATGTTCCATAGAAACAAAATTGGAATGAGGGCCCAATATTGATTAAAATATGAGTCGTTTTCATAGAGGATCTCCAACCCTCAATCTTTTTTTTGATGCCACACTTATTCTTATTTGACTATTCAAATAAGCTAAAGAGCTGAGACCATAGAGTTTCAGAAAAAAAAACACATGTATTGAGAAAGTTCTCTATTTCCTCTGCATTTTATCCACACATAAAATAGAGGGAAGAGCCTTCGAATAATATATGAATTATTTTATGCCATGAAAGGAATATTTAATGTACTAAAAAATAAAGAAAATGAGAAATTGTGAGCCATAAGTTTTGAGCCCAAACTTATTTCCATATTAGTTAAAAAGGAAGGTTGGTGTGACCTATATCTAGTTTATATGCCTCTTTTATTGTGAACATACCCTTCTGGTTATATCCCCATTATATTTTATCTTGTTCCCTGGAGAGTGGTATCTTTGCTTGGTTAAGTTCTTCCATTAGTGTGTCTAGATAGACTTGATGGAGAGCTTGAGGTTAACTTTCCTTATTTTTCCATTCCTTCTATGAGATGCACTCCATTTTCTAGTGCCAATAATTTCATACTATCAAGAGACCTCTAGATTTCATAAGCTCTTCTACAGAAAGAAGTTATACCTTGCCACCAATCTTTAGGTACTGCTACTAAATCCATCCAAAATAAGGAATCCTTTCCTTCTCAGACTTCCCATAAAAAATGTTGTTATATAATGAATTTATTAGTAATGTATATATTCTATATTCAAGATCATTGAATAGGGTTTTGAGCTCTTAAGTGTTGTTTCCATGATTGAGAGGGGATATATTTCTTCTCCAAAGTTTCCTCTACAACTTTTGGTGACCATGGATCCACCTCCACTATAAATCCCCCCCCAAAACATTATTTCTAATTTCGGGATCATGAAGACTAAGTAACCCCACCATATTTGGAAGATATAATTTATACCAAGATACAAGGGCCCGTTTTATTTCCTACATAGATACTCCATATTGAATGGATCTATAGATAATCTTGACAAATTTTATAATTTCTTTGGATGATGCCAACACAAATAGAAAATACACCAAAAAGGGCTTGTAAGACTAATTCTAACAAGAATAATATTCTAAATTTTTTTATAGATATGAAGTTCCATCAATCCAATTTATTTAATATTTTCTCGACTAAGTCCTTTTAGTGAATATTTCTAAGGGAGTTTTCTTCCAATGGCACCCCCAAATATTTAGCAGGGAGAAAGTTGTGTTGAAATCCCAACAATCTAACTAGGTGCCATTACACTGCTAAATTAGTATTAAGGAGTTATATTTGAGATTTACCTACATTAATGGATGCCACTGAGGCCTCCATGAAGTCCTCTAGGATATATTTTAGTACTCTAGCTTCTCTTACTATAGGAACTCCGATTAACCTCGTGTCATAAAAAAAATAATGATGGGAAATGGGAAGATCATCATGATATAATATTAATCCTATTATCTTTCCTTATTTTACTATTGCCTTTATTATGCATCCTGACCCTTCTACAACAATAATAAATAAGAATGCAAAGAGAGGGTTGCCTTGTCGAATTCCATGTGAAGACTTGAATGTCGAGGAAGGATATCCATTGAGAATCACAGAGAAGAATGTGGTTACAACCCAAGATCCTATCTAGTTAATCCAATTACTTGAAAAGCCAAATTTTGTGAGAAAAGTGAAGAGATACTCCCAAATAAGTCTCCCAAAGTCCTTAAATAGGTCAAGATTAATTAGCATACCCAAAATTTGTATATTTTTACAACGAATGGAGGACCTCATGGGCTACTACTATTTTATCCAAGGTTTGCCTACCCTCCACATAACTTGTTTGATCCATTGAAATTATATTTGGTAGGAGTGGCTTTAAATGAATTACAATGACTTTTCAAATAATATTATATATCACATTGCATAAGGCTATTGGTTTGAAGCTATCAGGATCCTAGGAATTATCACACTTGGGAATATTGTTAATAGAATGGAATTCAAGGCTAGAAATAAAGCACATACTGCAATATTCCTCCAACGGGTCATGGATTTCTTACTAAGGAAGTGACAATAAGCATGGAAAAAATATATAATGAATCTATTTAGACTCGACACTTTTTCTTTTAGAATATAAATTACTACCTCTTTGAACTCCACATAATATACCTTTTACATTAAGGCATCATCATGATATGGTTGAACTAATGTTGGGATGTTTTTGTGATCTTATGAATTAATCTCCATTGAATTTGATTTGGTTAAGATAAAAATGATCCATAATATCTAGCCAATTCTTGCTCCATCTATTTTTGATCTATGGCCTTTCATCCTACTTCATATTTGAGTGAAATATCATGTTATGATTCTGGTGTTTGATCATTTATTTATGAAAAAAAATTGTGTTCATTTTCATTTGTCAAAGCCAATGGATTCTTGGCTTTTTCCTCCATAACATTTTCTTTTGTTTCCTTCTATCCTCTATTTTTGTGAGCATTTCTCTTTATTTTGTATTTATATCCTAAATTATTCCCTCCATAATTATTTCTTATTGAACCTATTGCATGTGTACGTCTAACTCTTGTTTTGTTTGGAAAATATTTCCAAAATCCTCTTTATTCCATTTTTTTACTTTCGATTTAAGAATCTTGATATTTATTGAAATCTGACCATGAAAGACCCTAAACTTGATTCCCTTACCAACACACCTTTCCCTTCTCAAGGAAGGATGTATCCCTAATCCAAAAACTCTGAAATTTGGAAGGCCTATTTTTATAGGAAACTTTGATATCTATTCTAAATAGATTATCTAGTGATCCAAACTTATGCAAGGAAGAATGGATTATTCTAGGAAGATATCCACTTATAAGAGAAATTATAAGACTACAAATCTATCCAATTTCAAGGCTATTTGGTTCTTACCACCATGACAATTTCTCTAGTTGAATACTCCATTAACTATTTCCGCATTGGAAAATTTCAATTATTCGATCTGTTATTTGAACTGTGGGAATTATATACCTAAATGGAAAATGCCTCCCTTATTTTTCCTCTAGTGATGTCGCCACATTGAATTCTTATATTAAAATCCATACCTTATATTTGTTAAACTCTCTAATGATAAGTATGTTTCTAAGAAAGATTTCCTTTTCGATCACCATATTTGGCCCATAGACTATTGTAATGCATCTCAAATATTATAATCCTAGGTAGTGGAATCTACCAAGTATTATCCTCAAGGTGTCCATCTAGTCCATAAATTCCACTTCATCTTGATTCCACAAGACACTGAGTCCCCCTGGTAGCCCAACAACATCTTGCTTTATGGTTTTACACCCTCTCCAACAATGAGAAGAAATTGAGTTCACTTTATCACTATCACATTTAGTTTCTTGTAATATTAATATTGTAGGTATTTACCTAAATATTATATCTTTGATAAGATTTTGTTTCATCAATTTTTTTTTCATTTTATATTCCACAAAATTATCTTCATTCGGAAGGTTATTGGACAGAGGAAAACACCTTCATTAAGCAAGCCTATAATAGCCCTGGTTTAAAAGTTCATGTAATAAATTTAATAAAGGAAAAATAAGACCAAGGTGATGGGACACATATTCCAAGCTAAATATTGGGCAAAACATCCTAGAGGGTGTTCATTTGTTTTTTTATCGATAATGAAATTGGAAAAGGCATTGGTAAAGGATTTGGAAAGGAAAGAGGCATTAATTGAAATTATGTATGAAAATAAAGGAAAATAGGAGAAAAGGGAGATGAAAGTCACAAGTTTGCATGAGGAGGAAATTCAAGGAAAAGTAGAGGGATTTGAATAAAATAGAGGCCTCAATTATTAAAAGGATTATTAGTATCAGTTCACAACTTTTGTCAGTTAACATTTTTTCAGTTCAATTTTTGAGCTCTCTTCTATTCTTTATTCTCTCATACTCGTGAAGACTTAGATAATTCTTGGATAAATCTAGCATTGAGGAAAGAAATGAAAGGAAGGAGATGGAAGGAAAAGGAAAACAAGGGACAAAAATGAGAGTTGGATAATTTAGCTTCAACAGGAATAATTGTAGGTAGCAGGTTGCATGCATGATTTCCTAGTTGATTTGTGAATGCATGATACATGCATGTATGTATTTTTGTTATCTTACTATCATTGGCATGGGTTTTTCTAGGTGTGACTGTTTTTTTAGCCTTGCCTTTCCATTTTCGGATAACCATCGTATGATGGGGTTATTTAATTCGATTGAGCTTTAGACTGCTAAAAGGTTTTGGAATCGGTTAAGGTGATCTCAAGAAAATTCCCAAGGGAATAGTAATCCCGTGACTGATTATGGTGGGATTGTAGTAAATCATGAGGGTGGAGGGAAGAAAATTCCTCAAGGTATTGGTGAGGAAATACTGAGGCATCCAATCTTGTTTTGGGCCCAGTGATCCCTTGATGGGTTTTGGTAGGATTTCAGTAAAGCCTGGTTGTTTATGTGCTTACTTTGGGCCTAGGAATTCCTTAACTGATTTTGGTGGGATTGTAGTAAATCCTGAGCATGGAGGTGGTTTAATCTCTGGGAAGCCCTCATTTTTTTTTTCTTGAGTCCCACATTCATGCTTGGAGTATGACACAGGGGTTATTGGATGAAATAAATATTTCGTTCAGCTCAATCTATGGTCGAGTAGTACATGGAAGTCCCTAACTTGGTTGGATTTTTAATATGTTAGTAAGATTTATTTTCCTCTTGTATTTCATGAGTATTTTTACTTGTTATTAATTTCATTTTATGGCTATTCTATTATAGTTATTATTCTGGTTATATGATGCTTATAAGCATAGTTTCATAAAAAGCTCTAGTTATGCCTCTTGATATGTTTGATTTGTTGATGAATGGTTATTGAATACATGATCTAATAAGTTTTATTGCAGTTGTTATGAGAGAGAATTAGAACTTCTTGATGATTTTCAGATAAGTATCAGACCCTTATGTTTAGATATGCATTCATGACCTGTAGATTACATGTTTTTAATATGTTTGACAAAATGACTGTCATGGTTAGGCCTGGTTAGGTCAATTTTTTGGTAAAAATTTGTATGAATGGATTTCTCTTGATGTTATCAATCATTATGGAAAGTCTCATGGAGTTTTTGGTAGTAGTCTAGAGCTTGACTTGGAAATTAAGCTCAAAATCCGGGACCACACGCTTTGAACTGGAAATTCTAGGTCACAACCACTACCTGGTAGGCTTATGCATGCAGTTGTAGGCAATAAACTAGATGGAGGCCTTTTCATGCTTGTGGTTGGGAGCACGGGTCACTGAAAAGGCATTCCAGCTCAGAGTTTTGGCACTAGGAGTGTTTGTTTAGCTTTGGGTGTCATGTAGCATCTGTAGGACATTGTGAAAGGTAATTGTTTCGTCAATTGTTGGCCCAACTTCCTTTATGGCACCTAGGAGGTCTAGTCATGTCACAATAGCTCTTTGTCTCATGTTTATCTTGGTAGGCCAGTGAAATTTGTTAAATTTGGGAGGGGTGGTTACATGGTGGTAATAGAGTGGGTTTTTCTTTCTTTGGGTGACATTTAATAACACAGGGTGGTATCAAAGCATGGTTCAAATACTTGTACTAGATGGGAAGAATGTGTTTTTCATCCATGCATGTCAGTGTCTACATGGTTTCTATGTTTGCATTGTTATGGTTATTGTTATGCATGCATTATAGTGGTTACTTTTAGCATGTATCTAGTTTGTGTTAGAGTTTTTGAAATCACAAATGGTAACTGGATGATGATTGAGATGATGTCGACATATTGATATGATTATGTAAATAAATATATCATGCTAATATGGACTGATTTTTTATATGCAATAGCCTCCCCTGAACTTCACTGAGGTATGTTGATTATGCTTATATTTGGTTAACTAACATGGTATGCTTGCAGGAAAAATAGGGTCAAATATGATTAAAAAAATGGTGGATTATAGTTCACGAGACTCCCCTTACATATCAAATGAACAACCAAGATATGAAGAATACCCAGACATAGCAGATACCTTGTGAATTTTAAAGGAAAAAATTAGAAGTTACAAAGCAGATAATGACATGATCATTCAGTCATAGGAAAGACTTTCCAGGGCACATGAGAAAAAATCAAAGGTTAATGCAGTTATCCTTCAGAGTTTGTCACATTTGTAGAGACATGGAAAACCACAGATAAATTATGAATAGGAGGACACAACTAATGGGGCACATGGTAGGAGGTGTCATGGTGGGCACAAGTCGGATAGGGATGACACAGTTAGAGATGACAGGTTCTTGGATACACCTGATAGGTGAGGCATGGGACATGAGTTCTACTCGAGTTATGGTTCAGACATGTATCATGGTCATCATCGCTATCATCCCTATAGGAGGAGTGGTAGGGGATATTTTATGGATGAGTTCAAGACATCCAAGCCACCTACATTTGATGGAGAGTTGAAGAAACCGGAAGATGCAAAGGCATAATTTATTAGGATAAAGAAGTTCTTTGAGTTGCATGACAATACATAGAACATGAAGGCCAAGATAGTTTTTTTTAGTCTTAACAGGAAAGTATACATATGGTGGGAATATTTGAAGCATGTTAGATACATCAGGAGAGAGGATTTGAGTTTCCATGAATTCAAGGGACTCTTTAAGAAGAAGTACATGTTAGAGAGGTAATATGACAATAAATAAAAGGAGTTATATGAGTTGAATATGGGGTCAATGACATATGAGGAGTACACTACTAAGTTCATTGAATTGTTGAGGTATGTGTCAATTATTAAGGATAAGAAAACCAAAGTTTAGATATTTTTCAATGAACTTCCATTAGCATATAACAATCAAATTGAGTATGATGAGCCTCAGTTGCTGGAGGAAGTCATTGGAAAGTTGAAAAAATGTTATGAGAAATCAAAGTGTAAGAATGAATCTAAGAAGTGTTGGAAGGGAAAGATAATATTAAAGGTAAATGGCCACCGAAGCGAACAATAGGTGAGAAAGAGAATGTTGGTTCTTAGAAGAAGTTTAATGCAGTTGATAAGGGACATGGATCATAGCCTAGAGAGCAGCATAACATAGATGATGGTAGGGGAAAATTGTGTAGAAATTTGAATAACTGATATATTATTCACCGAGATTCTCCTGATCACACACTATTTTAACTTCATGCACAATACAGAATCTCTTCTACCATTATTCATTAATTTCGGAAATAAAAACAATCGCATGCGCACATTAAAACCATAAACAATCACACATATGAACACAATATTTTATGGGAAAGCTTAAAGCTGAAAACCCCCAACTATCTGTATTTTATATGTCATAGAGATAATGTAACAATAATTATACAAAGCTCCTCACAAAGCTCTCAGTACAATCTCCAATTGCTACACACTAATCAAGCCTGATCTAGCAAATCACATGCTCCAATCTCTGCCACCTGATAGCCTGCCTCTACTGTGCAATCACTGCTGAAGAATGGCTCTGAATGAGCTCGAATTGGTCCAGCCTTGCTCACGCAATCCTCATTGGCATCTCCAATCACTGGTTGTTGCAAATCATGCAATAGTATAGTCACAACTGATAGTCACACTGCTCTTTCACCTACCTCTTCACTGGTCTCCACTGAAACTGTTCATGCACTGTAGTTAACTGATGTATTCTTTAGTTGATTAATGAGTTAATAATTAGTGAATTAATAAATAATTAATTCACACCACTCTCACTAGTGTATCAATCAGTTAGACTAGATACAACTAGCTGAACTATGTTTAACTTAGTTAAACTGAACACAACTCCATCAACTAGCTCAATAACTCCACCAAACTCTGTCACATGAGTTCTAACTGAAGTATCCATGCAATAGCTCCACTTAACCCTCAGGAATAGCATAATTCCTTTTTTCAGCTCCTGTGCCACATCTGTGCACTTAACTGAAGTGCTCCAAGAGAATAAGATAATGTTTATAGTCCAAATATTATTAAGAGCTAATAATATTCGACATATATATTTTTAGACTGGAAATCTAAAAATATATTTCGCCCAATATGTCTAAATATAGAAGTCCATCTATTTTTTCTGACTTGACCAACCATCCACAAATAGCATCCTGCAACTCATAGAATATGATCGACATGTCTAAAAATAGACATAGTCTAAAAATAGAATTGCGCCAAAAATAGCCTGCAGGCCCACTTAGTGAAGGCGATTTCTTTCCACTAAGCTCATAATCTTGTTGCAATGTCAACAATCCTTCTCAACAAGATAAGGATTATTTTCCACCCCTATCCTGTCCCTATGGTATTCGAATTTCCTCCTAGCGAGCGCCCTCGTCAAGATATCAACATCCTGATCCTCCATAGGAATGAATGAAAGTAACATGATCTTCCACTACACACAATCTTTGATATGATGATACTGGATGTCAATGTGTTTAGATCTATCATGAAATACTGGATTAATCAAGATTTTGATGCAACTCTGATTATCACAATAGGATCTAAGTGTGAACTGAACAACCCGACCAGGATCTTCCTCATCCATATAGCCTTGCATGCAGCCAAAATTGCTGCCATATACTCGACCTCTGCTGAACTGAGTGCCACAGATCTCTGCTTCCTGCTATACCAAGAAACTGCTGTCAACCTGATACTAAAAATCCCTCCATATGTGCTCTTTCTGTCCATTGGGCTCCCTTCCCAATCTGCATCCGTGAAGCCACACAGCTTCACCTCATTCGACTGTTTGTACCATAATCCATATCCTGATGTGCCTCTGAGATATCTCAATACATGCTTGCATTCTTTCCAGTAGATCTTGGTAGGCTTAACCATAGCTTGTGAAAGCTGGTTAACAACATAGCATATGTCGGGTCGTGTATTGACCAGATACATAAGAGACCCCACCAACTGTCGATAAACAGGGCATCCACTACCTCTGTCGATGTAGCATCCTCTTTCCTCCATCCACCTGGAAGAGGAGTGTTGATATGCTTGTAGCCATGCATGTTGAACTTCTCTAGTATCTCCCAGGCATACTTGCCTTGAGACACAAACAGTCCATCACTGCGCTGCCAAATTTCCAATCCCAGGAAATAATGAAGGAGGCCCAAGTCCTTCATCTCAAACTCTTTTGCAAGATCAGCCTTGCATGAGAGTATCAACAGTTCATTACCTATCAAAATCAAATCATCTACATAAAGTACAATGATCAGAAACTTACCCTCCACCACTATCTGGTATAGGTTTGGATCCGCCTCACTCTTGGAGAATCCAAGTCTAGTGAAATAACTGTCTATCTGTGTGTACCAATCACGAGGTGCTTGTTTCAACCCATACAACGCTCTCTTGAGCCTGCACACATGTGAATCGCTGCTGAAGATCTCAAAACCTTCGGGCTGCTCTATGTACACCTCCTCCTCAATCAATCCATTGAGGAACACAGTCTTCACATCCATCTGATGAATGTGCCACCCCATCTGCGCTGAGAGAGCAAGAATCGTCTGTATGGAAGAATACCTTGAGACAAGTGCAAAGGTTTCCTCATAATCGATCCCCTCAATCTGTGAGAAGCCTTGGGAAAAGAATCTTGCCTTGTACTTCTCCACACTCCCGTCAGCTGCTTGCTTCACTTTGTAGATCCATCTCGAACCCACCACTGATTTCCCTTCTGGCCTTGGGACAATCTCCCATGCACTGTTTCTGACAATTGAATCATACTCTTCTACCATGGCATCTACCCATGCAGGATCCTCCACAGCTTCCTCGAAAGAGGATGGCTCTATCACGATACACTTTCTCATAAGAGCCATGTATCCATTATACCGATTAGGTGACTGTCTCTATCTGTGCTATGATGTAAGTGCTCCTATAATCCTCTTTGCATCTTGAGCCAGTCGCTCAACTTCTGTAGTGCACTTCCGCCCTCTGATGGTTGGCGCTGCATGAGTGGTCTCTTCCACTCCATGAACCTCCTATTGTGGCTGATTCACATCCAGAGACTCATCCTTAGGAACTAATAGCTCCTCATCTGCATGCAAGTGTGGCTCCCTCTCAAGCGAACACTTCATGGATTTCTCCTCATGAAATTTGATATACCGTTGCACAACAGTCTTGCGAATGTCTGGAAAATACACACGATAGTTGTGGGGTGTATCAGTGTACCCCAAAAATATCCCAACCTCTGCAGTTGGCTCCAGCTTCTTCCTGGCATCCTTAGTCACATGAATGTAAACAGGTGAGCCAAAAATCCTCAAATGGGAAATATCAGTCCTCTTACCAGAAAACGCCTCCTCGGGTGTACTCATGCCAAGTATCCTGTGAGGACAACGTTTCTACACATATACTGTAGTATTGCATGCCTCATCCCAAAAGTGTATGGGAAGGCCCTGATCATGCAACATCGCCTATGCAGCACCCACAATCATTCTTTTCTTTCACTCAGCAACCCCATTCAGCTGTGGGTTATGAGGCGCTATGAGCTCTCTTCGAATTCCTTCTGAGTTGTAAAAGTCCTTGAATTCGCCAGAGATGAATTCACCACCATTGTCACTCCTAAGAGCCTTCACCTGCTTCCCCGATTCTTTCTCAACGAGTGCCTTGAACTCACAGAACTTTGAGTATGTATCTCTCTTCTTCTGCATGAACAAGATCTAGCACTTTCGAGAAAAATCATCAACAAGTATCACATAGTACTTGTGCTTTGCTGTCGAAGCTACTGAGAAAGGTCCACACACGTCTGTGTGAATTCTCTCAAGGATTGTCATGGCGCAAATATCCTTCTCGTGAAAGGTGGCTTTCACAAATTTTCTCAAGGTACATCCCTTGCACTGATCTGACTGCACAAGAGTACCCTTAGGAAGCCCAGTATAAATCTGCTACAGTATCTTCAAAGCTCCATGGTGAAGGTGGCCCAATATTCGGTGCCACAGCTCGCCATCATCCCCGCTCACCACTCCTTCTGCCTTGCCTGCCATTGCTACGCAGCCATCCACCTACAATTGATAAAGGTTCTTAACTCGAACCCCTATCCTCCAGGTTTCACCAGTTACCTTACTACACAGGAAAGCCTTTCCCTCGCTAAAGACAACATCATATCCCTTGTCTTCTAACATCGCCACAGAGATAATATTCTTCTTCAATCCTAGAACATGCATCACTTCCCTCAATACGAAGGGTTTACCAGACTCCCTCTCAAAGGAATGGTACCGATACTGGTCGCACTGTATCTACCATCATCGCCCATCTCGATGTGCACTCCAAGATATTTCTCATCCAGATCAGTAAACAAATATTTATCTCCTATCATGTGAAAAGACGCACCACTGTCAAGAAACCACATTGAACCCATCAAAATTGAGACCAAGCATGCGATCAGCGAAAAATATAGCTCAAACTACGAGGCTAAGGCCTCTCCAGCTGCAGATCCAGTAACTTGCTTATTTTTCTTCTTCTGTGGACAATTAGTGGCGTAATGTCCATGTTGGCCACAGTGAAAGCACTTCACCTTGGACATGTCCTGCTTCTTGCCTTTCACACTGGATTGAGAAGCATTGTTCTTGCTCTTCCCCTTCCTTGCTTTGGCAGCCAAAGCACAATTTTCTTCATCTAAGTTCTTTGATGAAGATCCATCCTTGGTACTTCGCCTTATCTCCTCTTGCACAAGATTTGACCAAATTCGCTCCCATCCTGGCAATTTCTCCCGACAATTGATAGAGTCCTGATAGGAATGCCAACTCTTTGGAAGCCCAAGGAGAGCCAAGCTCACCAAGTGCTTTTCATCTACAGTCACCCCCACACTTCCTAGCTCATCCCTGCATTGGATGAACTTCATGAGGTACTTGGGCATATTGTCACCTTTCTCCATTTTTATGTTCAAGAGTTTATCCTTGAGCGCAAAATTCCTCTGGTCGCTCTTGCTTTGGAATAAGTTTGTCAACGATTTCCACATCAAGAATGGAGAAGCCTTACCATGAAGGTTGGACACTATGCGATCCTTTACACCTTCCAACATAATTCTTTGACACTTTGTTGTCTTCTTTTGCCATGCGTCAAGTGCGACAACATTGCTAGAAGCAGGTTTTGGAATTTCTACATCTATGAACTCCAACCCATTGTCATCCAACATTGCCTCCATCCTATCATTCCATGCAATATAATTCAAGCTACCTGTTGGGTCTCAATCTAGTCTCCTAAATTGAGCTCATTTAATTGTCAACCGGGATTTGTAAACTGCTGAAGTGAAGTGTACCATATGTACCTAGGTGCTTGTTTCCTAGTGCGTTGTGTGTAGTGTTTTGTGATGTTTTTGGTCTTTTGTGATGATATATGATGTTTTTGGTCTTTTGTGATGATTTTTATGTTTTTGGTCTTTTGTGATGATTTTTATGTTTTTGGTCTTTTGTGATGATTTTTATGTTCACAATGGAAATGTCTAGAAAAACTAATAGAAAGGGGTTGGTGGTCAAAACAGATTTAAACCTAATGTATGGAATGGCAAATGCAATTGGAAACACTGAAGCAGAATCTGAACTATGACTAAATAAAAGCAAAAGCTTGATAATGAATTTTTAGGCAAATGACACAAACTAAACTTGAGAAATGATCACTAAATATGCAAATCCTCTAACTAAACAGTTAAACACTAATCTTACCCTGATGCAACATTTTGTTCTAAGCTCTTCTATTCTATGACTAATTCCTAGTTCTATTCTGCAATTTAATTGAATATCACAGAACCTTTACTCAAAGAGTTATTGGTTTCTTTTTCAAAGTAGTTCTTTTGAGGAAGAGCTCTGCTTATAAAATGATGAGGAGATTGCAGAAATACTTCAGACCTTATAGTGATGTTATCTTCTGTTCATGTGGTTATAGATTAATTATGGATTTCAGAACAAGAAGAAGTTTGTGAATAATGAAGGTTGTCTTGTTAATCCTAACAATTGAAGTAATTTATTGTGCAATGGAAGACAATTTGAATATGAAGTGCAAGTGCAATGAGTTAATCTAAGAATGAACCTAAGATGCCACTAATCTAGAACAATGCTGAACTATAAGTCATCATCAAACTTGAAACAAAGTAACTGAACATGAGTTAAATGCAATGAAACTCCGAAGCATTCTAACTATGCTAACATGCATTATTCTATGAAGTTACACAATCTGCTTGTTCATCATTAGTGATATTTTGGAAGAGTTCCTTCTTTTGGAAGAGGTAGAACAATTCTGACTGTGTAATTGAGTGCAATTGTAAGCAAATAGACTAAAAGAAAATGAAAAACTAAGATATCATATCCATACCCTACTCGTCATTATGATGTCTTGGGAAAGCGTTTAAGAGCAAGAACAGAGATGATACTTAGTACAAACACACAACTAAATCATTCATTATCACGGTCATGTCTTGAACTTCTTAAGAATTTCTTGGAAGAGTTTCTTCTTGTGGAAGAGTGATTAGAACAAGTGTAACTGTGATAGTGAATAGAAAAAAAAACTACAACTAAATCCTACAGTACTATAGCTATTCATCATTCATCATTATAGTCTGTTGGGAGAGTGTCTTCTTGTGGAAGAGCTAGAATGAATATAACTACAGTAGCTAGTTAAAACAACTATAAATTCAGCTCCTAATCCTACAATACTATAGTCATTCAACATTCATCATTTTAATCTGTTGGAAGAGTGTCTTCTTGTGGAAGAGCTAGAATGAATACGACTACAGTAGCTAAAAAACGACTACCAATTCAAATGCAAAACGTAAAGGCAGCTAGGAAAACTTATCTAATTTACGCAAAATAAATCCGTGCAAGAGGCAGGGGCCCTCTACCACTTGATGGCATTCAACTCCAAATTAAATCACGCCTTCAAAATAACTTTGTCTGCTCCATTAACGATGCAATAGTTTGAACATAACACTCTGCGTTTTCAGGAATGTAACACAGAGTTTAAACAAAATCTAGCAGCAAATATAACATAAAATCTCTAACATAGCTCTCGGTCTCCCAAGAGTTTATAAAGCAAATGCACGTAACAATAATTACAATAATTCAGGAACACTGTCTTTCCTTATCCAAATCACGTTAGGATTCTTTGAAGTGGCTACGTGAAGAAGAAAAGACATCTGGACTGAGACAGTCCTAATAGGAGTCTTCCTTCCTAAATGTGTTCCCCACGTTCAAAACCATACCCAGAATTCATTTCTTCCTCCATGATGAGCAACGAACCATGTAGACATGACGTGGATCATGCTCATATGCGGTTTTTCTCAAGAGGCCACCCGGAACATACTCAAACATGAAGGCAGCTGCAGAATCGTCGGTTAGCTACGGAATGTCTGCATTCTGCAGCTAGTTCCGGTCAAAATGCTTTACAATGGCAAAAATCACAAAATTCAACAAGTCAGTCATGTAAATCATTCTAGAAGTAATTTTAACTATATTCATTGATCAATTGGGTCTAAGATATAAATGGACAAGGGAAAATGAGGTAAAATGAGGTGAAGGAAAGCACAATTTTGAGGCTCAACATACCCCCACTGCTGTCTCTTTGCATGTCCTCATGCAAATTATCCTATGAATTCAGAGGCTTCTGCAAGGACATCTAATCCCCTTCTTCTCCTTTGTCCGGAAGCTAGAGGTCTTCTGGGTTTCCTGATAACAAGTTTGAACCTGAGGTTGGTGAGTGCCCTGATTAGCTTTTTGGTCCTTGTCTTCAATTTCTCATTGGTCCTCTCCACTTTGTCTATATGCAGGGATAAGGTTGAGTTCATATCAGTTTTGAGCTTGATTTGATCTTTGAGAATTTCATTCTCATTTTTGATGTGTCTATTCAATAATTCCAACTCATACCTATCCCTCCTTAATATATCAATTTCAGACAGTGGAGGACTGGGGGTTCTCTCTCTGCTTTCTGAAGCTGTCCTCTCTAAAGTTTCCACATAATCATAAATTTCCTGTTGAGCAGGATCAATTTCAGGGGTTCCTTCATAAAAAGCTTCTTTCATCATCCTCTTCAATGGGTGTTTCTTCATCTTCTATATTGATTACCCCTGTTTGTTTGATTGGTGTTTTCTTCAGTTTTCCCTTTAATCTGTGGCTTCTCCTAGGCTGAGAGGATCCCTCTCCTTTCTCTCTGACAGATTCCTTGATTATCTTCTCTTCCTTAAGTTGCCTCTTCATTTGAGTCAACTTCTCTAAAATGATTTCCTCACTGCTCTCTTGGACTGGTTTGTCAATTTCAACTTTTGAAGCCCTCCATTTCCTACTTCTCTTTGTAGGCTGTGGTTCAGGTGATGGTTCTTTTGCTTCTTCAAAATGATTTCTTATTAAGAAATCATCCCATGTATCATTTGTTTTAGCTAGATGATGCTCAATCAAAATTTTGACCAAACCATGATGATACAGGGTTGTCTCTAAAAATTGAACTCTTCTCTGAACGTAGGAAGCCATCTTCTTCAGACTTTGAAGCAAGAAATATGGTAGGTTTAAGTCTTCTCCCAGAAAATGCATCATTAGTCTAATGTGGTAGACATAAAATGTCCCATATCTACCCTCACATGTAACATTTTTTTGTAAAAGAAGTAGTATGTTTCTCCATTTGTTTTTCAATGCAGTACTGGGAATTCCTTTCTTGAATACACTAACATCCATATTTGGTGATTTTAAAATTTGTTTCCAAGAGTCATTGTGGAATTCCCTATTTTTAAACCATCTCTCCCCAGTTCTGGACAATCCTGTAGCCTCTGCAATAAAAACTTCAGTGACAGTAAACTTGACATCCCCTACTTCAACTTCGGTTCCTTGAAATGATCTTGCAAAGGTTTTAGTGACTTCCTTATGGAAGCCATTAAATTTTTCCAAAAATTGAAGCCATCCTATTTGTTGTAACATTTCTTTGCATTGTGGGTAGCCTTCTAAATATTTTAAACCCACTAGTTCAGTCCTTACGATGAAACCCATGATTTTTTTCAATATCAAATTAACACTCTTCTACCCACAAAACAATGACTTTCACTTTCGGATTGAAATGGCTTCAAGCTCTAAATGAAAATGGCTTCAATTTTGGAATGACATACCTCTGATTTATAGTGGCAACAGCTTCAAAACCTCTGGCTGATATGCCTCTGTTTGATAATGAAAGAAGTTTCAAATTCCGAGCTGATATGTCTCTGATAGACAGTGGCAGATGGCTTCAAATTTTATTTTTGTGCAATACCTCTGGCTCTTGGTAGCAAATGGTTTCGATTTTAACACTGCAAAACCTCTGTCTTTGGTAACAAAAGACTTCAAACTCCACACTGCTACAATTCTGTGTTTATAGTGAAAATGCTTCAAACTCCGTCCACAGTGATATTTTATCTGCCCACGGGATCAAGTGGCTTCAAGTCCTCACACTGTTATACTCCCAAATTTATCCTTCTGCTCTACTCTGCATTTACAATGCTCAATGCTATTCAAACTGATATCTTTTAGCTCTGCTCCTAGTGATAATAATATCTCTGTCTTCGGAATGGAATGCCGGCTACGGAATGAAGTTATGGTAGTGGTCACGAAATGGAGTAGTGGAGTGAGGTGGAGGGATTGTATTAATGATTGAAGAGACGGCGGAGGATTTTACGACGGCAGAGGGAATCATCATTGAAAGATTTGGTTAAGAGACGTGGAAAATTCAAACACCTCGGCCATTTAACCGCTTAAATGCTATCGGATATGAAATTTGAAATGGAAGATTTTAATCCAAAGTCTGTAGAGGGTTTGTTGGTGTTGATCAATAAAAAAAATTAAAACAACCTTTTCAAACAATTCATAACTAAACTATGCTAAACTTTTATGAAATGCCATTGTAATTTAAACTTGTTACCTCTGCCCTTTATTTGATTTTTGTAGCCTTTGTCTTCTTGTTCACCTTTGGAGGAGTCTTCATAATTTTCTTGATGCTTTTGATTCATGAATACACTGGGTCACTTTGTTGTAATTCTGATGTCTGCTGGTTGATTCCTTCAGGATTTATAGCTGCGGAAAGACTGTCGGGCTGCAGAAAGGCTGATCAGCTGCAGAATGTCCACTGAGCTGCAGAATGTTCCTGTAGAGCACTTTAATCATGAAAATGGAATGTTTTTGGAGTATGGGTGAAATGTTAAATGGTATGAATGAAAATGGATGATGGATTATGATGTGTATGAAGTGGATGATGAAATGGAATGGATTCAGTTCATGAAATGGAGTGAAAGAACATAAGGACTGTACTGCAATTCATGACATGTTTTATTCACTTACAACAAGATATCAAATTTTGTATTTTGATATGAAAAATGAGATGGATGAAAGATGGAATGAGATGAATGAAATGTGGAATGGAGTGAAATATGGGTGATGGAATGAAATGGAGTATGGATGGATAAGTGAATGGAGTGAGATGAAATGAATCATAAGAACTATGGAACTGAACTTATGATTTTTATAACAGCTGCTTATAAAAACAAAAATGGGAAAAGTTAGAGTGTTAGAGAGACTCTGATTTTCACCCTATCTTTTCTGTATAAACATGCCAATCAATGATTGGTTTTCATGTTTATACCTTTATTTTTATTTTTATTTTTATTTTAGAAGAGAAATGCTTCAGAAAATTTAATCAAGTTGATGAAGAAGAGAGACTCTTCTTCATTAACTTCACATCATTGTCTTCTTGGAACTTCTTGACAAACTCTTCTCTTGAGAGTGGCTTGTGGTATAGCTTCAGTATATGGCCATTCACAAGAAAAGTGACCTCTTCTTCATCTATAGTTCTGATTTTTACTGCCCCATTATCAAAAATTCGAACAATTTCATATGGCCCAAGCCAATGTGTCTAAAATTTCCCCTGAAAATCCTTGAATTTTGAATCAAACAAGAGAGCCCAGTCACCCTCTTTGAATTTCTTCTCCTTGATGTACTTGTCATGCCATCTAGCCCTTTGATATTGGACTAGACTTGTTTTCTGAACTGCATCTTGTCTGATCTCATCCAATTCATTAATTTGCTCCAGTCTATGCTTTTGTGCCTCCGTTAGATCAAGTCCTAGCTGAACTGCCATCTTGAATGTTTGAATTTGGAACTCTATGGGAAACAAAACTTGCTTTCCATAAACAAGCTCATAAGGAGTATGGTCTGTTGTGTTTCTCCATGTAGTTCTATAGGCCCACAAGGCTTCAGGAAGCCTATCTACCCAATCTCTTCTATGTAGATGAACAGTCTTTGTTAGGATACCTTCAATGACTTTGTTAGTGGATTCCACTTGACCATTTGCTTGTGGATGATAAGGAGTAGATGTTCTATGTCCGATTTTGTACTTCTCCATCATTTGCTCCACTAGCCTTGATGTAAATTGAGCTCCTTGATCTGTAACAATTTCCCTTGGGACACCAAAACGAGTGAAAATATCCTCAAAAAGAAAAGTAACTACAGATGATTCATTAGCAACAAGTAATGGTTTAGCTTCTACCCACTTAGTAACATAATCAGTGTAAACTAATATATATTTCTTTTGTCTTGATGGAGGACTAATAGGTCCTACAAAATCCAAAGCCCATTTTTCAAAAGGTTCAATGTGTACCTGAGGTTGTAATGGCATCTCACCTGAAGGAGAAGGTTTCCTTACCCTTTGGCAACTGTCACACCTTTTTACATACTCCCTTGCATCTTTAAACAAAGATGGCCAATAATATCCTAAATTAAGGATCTTATAGGCTGTCCTCTTATCTGCAAAGTGTCCGCCACAAGGTTCATCATGACATGCCTTGAGAATTTCACGCATCTCATATTCACGAACACACCTTCTAATGATTAAATCTGGACCTGTCTTGTACAACTCATTAGCGACCCATGAATATCTTGCACTATCATTAATGATTTTTCTTTTATCCCTTGCATTCATAATTGAAGGAAATTTTCCTGAAACTAAATAATTAGCAATATCAGCAAACCATGGAGTTTGAGTAGAAACTGCAAAAAGATATTCATCAGAAAATTGATCTTCAACCGGAGTGTCATCTTTGATATTTTGAATTCTAGACAGGAAGTCAGCCACAGTGTTTTGTTTTCCAGGCCTATCTAGAATAGTAATGTTGAATTCTTGCAATAATAACAACCATATTATAACTCTACCATTAGTGATTGATTTATTCATTAAATATCTAATGGCAGAATGATCAGTGTGAATAAAAGTTTCATAGCCTGTTATATAGTGTCTAAATTTGTTAATGGCATGAACAACAGCTAAAAACTCTTTTTCAGTTACAGTATAGTTTAACTCTGCAGGAGTCAAATTTTTACTGATATAATAGATGGCATAGGGAATCAAATCTTTCTGTCCCAATACTGCTCCTAGAGCTGTATCGGAAGCATCCGTCGAGATATGAAAAGGTAACTTCCAGTTAGGTCCCCTTAATATAGGTGCTTCAGAAATTTTGGTTTTCAGGGTTTCAAAAGCTAACTGGCAATCAGAAGTCCACTTAAATTCACAATCTTTAGTGAGTAATTTGAAGAGAGGAGATGCTATTTTGGTGAAGTTTTCTATAAATCTCCGATAATACCCTGTAAATCCTAGAAAGCTTCTAACATCTCTTTGGAAACTTGGAATGGATAGGTTAGAAATGACTTCAACTTTCGCCTCATCAACTCTAATCCCATCCCCTGAAATGTGGTGCCCTAAAACAATACCTTCAGTGAACATCATAAAGCATTTTTCATGACTAAGTGAAAGGTTTGCTTCTTGACATCTTTTTAAGACTTTTTCCAAGTTTTCTAAAGCCTCTTCAAATGTGTCCCCATAAACTGTGAAATCATCCATATACACCTCTACACAATCATGTATCAGATCAGAAAAAATTCCTAATACTGCCCTTTGGAATGTTGCAGGTGCATTGCATAACCCAAATGGCAATACTCGGTAGGCATAGGTACCCCAAGGACAAGTAAATGTGGTTTTATCTTGGTCTTCAAGTGCTACTTGGATTTGATTGTAACCACTAAATCCATCCAGGAATGAAAAGTACTTTTTACCAGCTAATGTATCTAATACTTGATCTATGAAAGGTAAGGGAAAATGGTCTTTAAGAGTAGCTTTATTCAGTTCTCGGTAGTCAACACACACCCTCCATTTTCCATTTTTCTTAGGCACAATCACCAAGGGAGAAACCCACTGACTATCTGAAATAGGATAGATGAAATTAACATTTAATAATTTTTGCAGTTCTTCCTTGACAATTTCCCTAAGATTTGGATTCATCCGTCTTTGAGGTTTTCTGATTGGTTTGCAATTTTCCTCTATATAGATGTGATGAGTACAAGTCTTGGGACTTATCCCTTTCATGTCAGTGTATTCCCATGCATATGCAGAAGAATGTCTTTGTAATACTTTGACTAACTCTTCTTGTTGAGATTTTTCTAGGTTTTCGTTTATGTTCAAGGTTTTGCCTGGAAAAATTTCACTTGTAGAGCTGCCAAATTTGTCCATAGAATGAAGAGACATCTGCCTAGATGACAAGAATTCAATATTGGATCTCTCTTGAAATGATTCTTGTTTGTGTTCTGGAGAAGATTCAAAGTTTTCTAGAGTATTCATAATTTGATTATCTTCACTAATTTCTGAAATTGTGAAGAGTGGTTGTAAATATTCTTCATCCTCTATCCATTGAGTGTCATCTAGATCTGTAATTGTCCTAGCTGGAGGATATAAAGTGAATTTATTTGTTGAACTTCCATCAGAAATATACATATCACCGGACCTACAACTAATAAAAGCATCAGCTGTATCCAACCAAGGTCTTCCTAGTATAACAGGATGGCCTCCTAGATTATTCTTGGGTGTCAGGATCATGAAATCCACAGGGTACTCCCAAGAGTCTAGGGACACCGGAATGTCTTCTATTACCCCATCTGGTCTGATCACAGATCTATCTGCTAATTGTAATAGTGTGGGTGTAAAGAGAAGATTAGGAAGTTTCAGTTTGTCCATGATTTGTCTACTCATGATATTTATTGCTGCTCCTAAGTCAATGAGTGTGTTTTGAATTTCAATTCCGTTGATGTGAATTTTGACAACTGGATTTCCTGTGTCAAGGTACTTTGGAATAGTAATCTTACCCATCATAATGTCTGCTATTTGTCCTACCAGTTGAATTTTCTTGGTTTCTCTTATTCTTTTTCTTGTTGTCTTCATACTCAACTCCTTTATTGTTTTGGCTAAAATTGGGATTTCCTTGATGGCCCGCAATAATGGAATTTTAATGCAAACATTTCTCAATTCATCTAAGAAATCATAATTAGGCACCATTATTTGTTTTTCTACACCTTTATCAATTTGTAGTCTTTCCGGAAAGGGAGGTATAGAAGTAGATGTGGATGGTTGCTCTAATACTGGAGTTGGATTTATTGGATCTTTTTTTTTTAGTTTTTCAATGTTTTGGTCTTGAAAGGATGTATCTTCCTCAAGACTTTTATTAACCCGTAGGGAGTCTTCCTCAGAATTATCTTGTTCTTGTATGATCACAGAAGGTTTCCTCTTCTCAAGTATCCTTCTAGACCTAAGTTGAACATCACTAAGGTCTAGAGGAGTAATTAAATAAGTTGGAAATTGTTGTCCTTCTATCATGTATGTATTCTGAGGGTTCTTATTATTGGGGTTTGGTATGGGTTGAGCTGGCAATTGATTGGATTTTTGAGGGAATGGTAATGGAAGTGGTTGATTTTGATGTGGTTGGTTCTGATGATGTTGTTGAGGATTTTGTTGAAGATTTTGAGGATAAAAATGTGGATATGGTGGATAGGATGGTGGATACTGATAATATGGAGAGTATCTTCCATAGGGACCTTGTGTTCCTTGTGCCCAAGATTGCGATTGATTTTGAAATTGGGGCCAAGGTTGCTACCAAGAATTCCAAGGTGGAGGTTGATTATACATTTGATCATGGAATCCTTGTGTCTGAGATCCCTGCCAAGGTCTTCTAGATACAAAATTAAGAGACTCTGTGGAATCTGTAGGAATTTCTTCCTGAAAAACAGCCTTGAGACCAGGAAGAGAAGGACAATTCTTGGTCTCATGCTTCTCAGAACAAATAGCACATGTTTCTACAACTTTTACATCTAGAGGACACTCTCTCAAGGCATGTTTCTTCCTACATTTGGGACAAAAGATTGCCAAGGCATCAGATTCAGCCTTTTGCTTGTTTTGTATCTTGAGGGTGTCTATTTGCTCACTAAGACTCCCTAAGATATCAGATTTAAAATCATCAAGCATATGTCCTATTTCTGATCTACTTACTGTCCCAGAAGCAGATTTACTTGCCCTTGCAAGAGCAGGATCTCTTGGACCTTTGGCAGTTTTAGATTTCCCTCTGGAAAGGTTGATACATAACTCGGATATTTCAGGTAATGTGAGTTGTGATATATCCCCTTTTCCCATCATGTTAAGGATATCCAACCATTCATCCCTAATTGTTTTCAACAAAAGAGCTTTTAAAGTGTCCTGATCTAGGTTTTCCATTTGTGCCCTTTTTATGTTGTATTTAAATCTTTCCAACAAATCTTCTAAGTTTTCATCTTCTTTTGTAACATCTTGAACACTTCTTCCTTATGATTAACCGGCATACAATAATCCAAGTATCTCTCTAGAAATGCTTGTTTCATGTCTTCCCATGTTCTAATAGAACTACTGTTTAAACTCATAAACCACTTCAATGCTGCTTCCTTCAAAGTTGAAGGAAATAATTTCAGTTTTTGAGCATCTTGTAAGTAGTCATAAGTCCTACACAGCACTTCAAATTCGAATAAGAAAGTTTCAGGATCTTCAGTTTTAAGTCCATAGAAGTTTGGAAGGACATAGGGTGAAATGTTTTTCATGGTTGTATTGGTTTCTTCATCAAGTATAGGGAACCCAAAAGAGCTTCCTATTCTACCTCTTCCTCCATCCGCACCTCTACCTCCTTCTCCTCTTCCTCCTTCTCCTCTACCTCTACCTCTACCTCCTCCAAATAATGTATGTTCTCCATTAACAACTCCTCCTCCTCCTTCTTCTGCCATGGTTGACTCTCCTGTGGAAGTAGAAAGGTTTGTGTCCCTAACAGGAGTCTTTAGATCTTCTTCTATAGCAGGTTTAGTGGATGAAGTGGAAAGTTTCTCTAATGGAATAGGTGACCTTAGATCTTCTAGAAGTCCAGGATCAGTAAAGGATGGAAGATGGGTTTGAGTTGAAGGTGTACTAGTTCTAGGTCTAGATGAAACAAGTGGTGTTCTAGAAATCAAACTTCTGCCTCTGCTGCTTATAAATCTTCCCCTTGAATCTCTTTCCCTACGCATAAAATTGTTTTTGGATGCTAAGAAACAAAAGTTACCTAGTTTTCACTTCCCCGGCAACGACGCCAAAATGTTGGGTCTCAATCTAGTCTCCTAAATTGAGCTCATTTAATTGTCAACCAGGATTTGTAAACCGCTGAAGTGAAGTGTACCATATGTACCTAGGTGCTTGTTTCCTAGTGCGTTGTGTGTAGTGTTTTGTGATGATATATGATGTTTTTGGTCTTTTGTGATGATTTTATGTTTTTGGTCTTTTGTGATGATTTTTATGTTCACAATGGAAATGTCTAGAAAAACTAATAGAAAGGGGTTGGTGGTCAAAACAAAGTTAAACCTAATGTATGGAATGGCAAATGCAATTGGAAACACTGAAGCAGAATCTGAACTATGACTAAATAAAAGCAAAAGCTTGATAATGACTTTTTAGGCAAATGACACAAACTAAACTTGAGAAATGATCACTAAATATGCAAATACTCTAACTAAACAGTTAAACACTAATCTTACCATGATGCAACATTTTGTTCTAAGATCTTCTATTCTATGACTAATTCCTAGTTCTATTCTGCAATTTAATTGAATATCACAAAACCTTTACTCAAAGAGTTATTGGTTTCTTTTTCAAAGTAGTTCTTTCGAGGAAGAGCTCTGTTTATAAAATGATGAGGAGATTGCAGAAATACTTCAGACCTTATAGTGATGTTATCTTCTGTTCATATGGTTATAGATCAATTATGGATTTCAGAACAAGAAGAAGTTTGTGAATAATGAAGGCTGTCTTGTTAATCCTAACAACTGAAGTAATTTATTGTGCAATGGAAGACAATTTGAATATGAAGTGCAAGTGCAATGAGTTAATCTAAGAATGAACCTAAGATGCCACTAATCTAGAACAATGCTGAACTATAAGTCATCATAAAACTTGAAAAAAAGTAATTGAACATGAATTAAATGCAATGAAACTCCGGAGCATTCTAACTATACTAACATGCATTATTCTATGAAGTTACACAATCTGTTTGTTCATCATTAGTGATATTTTGGAAGAGTTCCTTCTTTTGGAAGGGGTAGAACAATTCTGACTGTGTAATTGAGTGCAATTGTAAGCAAATGGACTGAAAGAAAATGAAAAACTAAGTTATCACATCCATACCCTACTCGTCATTATGATGTCTTGGGAAAGCGTTTAAGAGCAAGAACAGAGATGATACTTAGTACAAACACACAACTAAATCATTCATTATCACGATCATGTCTTGAACTTCTTAAGAATTTCTTGGAAGAGTTTCTTCTTGTGGAAGAGTGATTAGAACAAGTGTAACTGTGATATTGAATAGCAAAAAAAAAACTACAACTAAATCCTACAGTACTATAGCTATTCATCATTCATCATTATAATCTGTTGGAAGAGTGTCTTCTTGTGGAAGAGCTGGAATGAATATAACTACAGTAGCTAGTTAAAACAACTATAAATTCAACTCCTAATCCTACAATACCATAGTCATTCAACATTCGTCATTATAATCTGTTGGAAGAATGTCTTCTTATGGAAGAGCTAGAATGAATACGACTACAGTAGCTAAAACAAAACAACTACCAATTCAAATGCAAAACGTAAAGGCAGCTAGGAAAACTTATCTAATTTACGCAAAAGAAATCCGTGCAAGAGGCAGGGGCCCTCTACCACTTGACGGCATTCAACTCCAAATTAAGTCACGCCTTCAAAATAACTTTGTTTGCTCCATTAACGATGCAATAGTTTGAACATAATAATCTGCGTCTTTAAGGACGTAACACAGAGTTTAAACAAAATCTAGCAGCAAATCTAACATAAAATCTCTAACATAGCTCTCGGTCTCCCAAGAGTTTATAAAGCAAATGCACGTAACAATAATTACAACAATTTAGGAACAATGTCTTTCCTTATCCAAATCACGTTAGAACTCTTTGAAGTGGCTGCGCGAAGAAGAAAAGACATCTGGACTGAGACAGTCCTAATAGGAGTCTTCCTTCCTAAATGTGTTCCCCACGTTCAAAACCATACCCAGAATTCATTTCTTCCTCCATGATGAGCAACGAACCATGTAGACATGACGTGGATCATGCTCATATGCGGTTTTTCTCAAGAGGCCACCTGGAACATACTCAAACATGAAGGCAGCTGCAGAATCGCCGGTTAGCTACGGAATGTCTACATTCTGCAGCTAGTTCTGGTCAAAATGCTTAACAATGGCAAAAATCACAAAATTTAACAAGTCAGTCATGTAAATCATTCTAGAAGTAATTTTAACTATATTTATTGATCAATTGGGTCTAAGATATAAATGGACAAGGGAAAATGAGGTAAAATGAGGTGAAGGAAAGCACAATTTTGAGGCTCAACACTACCCTCAAGGGCATACTCCAATCACAATCCGTTGAAAGACATCTCAACTTCGACACCAAGAAAACACTGCTGCAAATTCGAATTCCACCAGCACAAAACTCAACCGCTTCAATGTTTTGCAATTGCTCCAATGATCAATATCGCTTTTATACCATGTAGAAATTTGAATAACTGATATATTATTAACCAAGATTCTCCTAATCACACACTATTTTAACTTCATGCACAATACAAAATCTCTTCTACCATTGATCATTAATTATGGAAATAAAAACAATCGCATGCACACATTAAAACCATAAACAATCAAACATATGAACACATTATTTTATGGGAAAGCTTAAACCTGAAAACCCCCAACTATCTGTATATTATATGTCATATATATCATGTAACAATCATTATACAAAGCTCCTCACAAAGCTCTCAGTACAATCTCCAATTGCTAGACACTAATCAAGCCCGATTTAGCAAATCACATGCTCCAATATCTACCACCTGATAGCCTGCCTCTGCTGCGTAATCACTGTTGAAGAATCAATTTGAATGAACTCAAATTGGTCTAGCCTTTCTCACGCAATCCTCATTGGCATCTCCAATCACTGGTTGTTGAAAATCATGCAACAATATAGTCAAAACTGATAGTCACACTGCTCTTTCACCTACCTCTTCACTGGTCTCCACTGAAACTGTCCATGCACTGTAGTCAACTGATGTATTATTTAGTTGATTAATGAGTTAATAATTAATGAATTAATTAATAATTAATTCACACCACTCTCACTAGTGTATCAATCAGTTAGACTAGATACAACTAGCTCAACAATGTTTAACTCAATTAAACTGAACACAACTTCGTCAACTAGCTCAATAACTCCACCAAACTCTGTCACATGAGTTCTAACTGAAGTATCCATGCAATAGCTCCACTTAACCCTTAGGAATAGCGTAATTCCTTCTGTCAGATCCTGTGCCACATCTGTGCACTTAACTGAAGTGCTCCAAGAGAATAAGATAATGTTTATAGTCCAAATCTTATTAAGAGCTAATAATATTTGACATATCTATTTATAGACTGGCAATCTAAAAGTAGATTCTGCCCAATATGTCTAAAAATATAAGTCCATCTATTTTTTCTGACTTGACCAACCATCCACAAATAGCATCCTACAACTCATAGAATATGATCGACATGTCTAAAAGTAGACATAGTCTAAAAATAGACTTGCGCCAAAAATAACCTGCGGGCCCACTTAGTGAAGGCGACTTCTTTCCACTAAGCTCATCATATTGTTGCAATCTCAACAAGTTGTAGTGATGGATATGTGGAAAGGAGCATATCAAGAAGGAATTTTTGTTCTATCAGGGTGGTAGGCCTCATATCTAAGGTGCTTAGGAGGTGAAAATAGTTCGGACATTGGATAAAGCATTCCTCAGATCTATGCAACATTGGATAACATGCAGGAGAATCACAAGGAATTTATTATTGAGAGGGAATGTAAGATCTATGTTCGAGTTGTTTCTATTTTGATTTAACATGGATCTATTTATAGTTATGTTAACCCTGAACTGGTGGATAAGTGTGATTTGAGAAAAGAAGAGCATGCAGAGTCTTCGTTGGTGCAGTTGGGTATAGGTACTAGGAAAGAGTTCATCATTTGGTAAGATCTTGTGCATTTGAGTTGAGATGTACACCTACGTCAACGCATCTCAAATTGCTTTCATTGGGATCATATAATATTCTTCTGGGAATGGATTGGTTATAACTTCACGGGACTAAGGTGGATTGTTATGAAAAGGCTATTGAATTCTTGGATGATAATGGAGAAAAAATAATATTACAGGGTAAGAATAAGGATACATCGGCTAGAATGGTTACAACTATGCAAGAAAAGAATCGTTGCAAGAAAGGGTGTGTATTGTTTGTAGGGAATATTTCCAGTGATATAGGTAAGGATGTTTAGGATACTGAATTCTTGAATAGGTATCTAGTTTTGTAGTAGTTTCAATATGTGTTTCCAACAAATATTTTAGAGTTGCATCCTCATAGGGAAGTGGAATTTTCTATTGAGTTGGTACCAAGGGTAACACCAACATCAAAGTAGTCGTATAAGATGAGCATGCCAGAGTTAGTGGAACTGAAGTTACACTCGAAGGAAATTCTTATAAAGGGACACATTAGGCCAAGTTTGTCACCTTCAGGTGCACTAATATTGTTTGTCAAAAAGAATGATGGTATTATCAGGTTATCCATTGATTACAAGTAGTTGAACAAGGTGATGATTAAGAAACAATACCCATTGCTAAGGAAGGATGACTTGTTTGATTAGCTGAAGGGAGAAACAATGTTCTTGAAGATGGATTTGAGATCAGAATACCATCAGGTATACATCAAAGAAGAGGACATATACAAGACTACTTTCTGGACTAGTTAGGGGCATTATCTATTTGTTTTCATTCCTTTTCATTTGACTAATGCTCCAGCTACATTCATGTGTTTGATGAATAGTGTGTTGTGTATCTAGAAAAGTTTCTGATTGTAGTCATTGATGATATATTGATATATTCTAAGAATGAGGAAGAGAACGTCGAACACTTAACAGTAGTATTGAGATTACTAAGAGAGCATCAATTGTATGCCAAGCATAGTAAATGCAGTTTCTTTTGGGCATAAGTATATTACTTGGGACATGTTGTTTCCAGGGAAGGCATAATAGTGGATCTGGAAAAGATCAGAGCTATCATGGAATGGGAAGCTGTTAAGAATGTGGTTGAGGTCAGATCAATCATGGGGTTAGTAGGTTATTACCGGAGATTCATCATGAAATTCTCAAGGATTTCCTATCCGATTACATATTTACAGTGAAAAGGAAAGAAATTTTAATGGACCAAGGAATGTGTATCCAATTGTGAGCAGTTGAAGCAATTTCTTACAAATATTATAGTTCTAGAGATTGCAGATCTGGAAAAAGAGTTTGTGGTATATAAAGATGCTTGCAAGAGAGGACTTGGTGGAATATTGATGCACGAGGGACAAGTGGTATGTTATGAGACAAGGAAATTGAATAAGCATGAGAAAAAATATGTGACATATGACCTTGAGTTCGTAACTATCATTCATGCCTTGAGGACGTGGAGGCACTATCTTCTTGGCAAGAGGTTTATTTTGATGAATGATCACAGTGGGCTGAGATATTTGTTTGACCAGCCTAATATGAATGCCAAGCCACCTAGGTGGCTGGCCATGCTCAATGAGTTTGACTTTGAGATCAGGTACATTAAGGTAAAGTAGAAAAAGGTTGAAAATTCTCTTAGCAGAATAATGCAGGTACATCACATAGAAGCTATGATTTTATATGGGACATAATTATAGTACCAGATCTTATAGGTGGATAATAATATTATTGGTACATGCAAGTTAAGCACATGTTACAATAGCAGGGTAGAGGTTAACAAGATGTGGATTATCAACTACAACAAAAGGTTTGGTAAGATTTAGGGACATGATCTATATGCCGGAAAATAATGATCTCAAGAAGTTTTTCTTGTAGGAATTTCATGTTAAGCCATATTCAGGTCACTTGGGATATCAAAAGACTCTAAAAAATGTGAATAATCTATACTATTGACTGAATATAAAGAATAAAGTGGTTAATTTCTTGCATATATGTTTGTACCATCAACAATTAAAAGCATAGTGTAAGAATCGAGGTGGTTTACTACAACCAATTCTGATTCTAGAATGGAAATGGGAGGCCAATTCCATGAATTTCATTAAATGTTTGTCGAGAAAATCTATGCAACATGATTCTATCATGGTTGTGGTTGACATATTGACTAAGGTAGTTCACTACATAACAGTTAAGTCTAATTATTCAATTAGTGAGGTATCACATGTTTTCATCATGGAGATAATGAGATTACATGGTATTCCAAAGAATATTGTGTTAGACATAAATGATAACTTCACTTCCAAATTTTGGGAGGAGTTATTTGTAGGTTTGTGTATAGAGTTGTCCTTTAGTATAACTTATCATTAGAAAATAGATGGATGGACAGAGAGGGTCAATAGGATTCTGGAGGACATGTTGAGGATGTATGTTATCCACCAATAGAGGAGGTGGGAGGAGTATCTTCCATTGTTTTAGTGTTCTAAATATAATGGGATTCAGGAGTCAACGAGGATGAGTCTGTTTGAGGCATTATATGGGTGGAGTTATAATAATCCCATCAACTAGAGTGATCCAGTGAACAAGGTACTAATAGGACTAGACATGTTAGTAGAGACGAAACAATAAATGCGGGTTATCAAGAAGAATATAAAGACAACACAGTATAAAAAAATGGTTATGCAGATCAACACAGGGAATTTAAGGAGTTTCAGGTTCGGGAACATGTGTACTTGCACATCAAGCCAAAGAATAGCTCCTTGAGTGATATGAAAGGAGTGTATTAGTTTGCTGTGCTAAGTGTCCTTTCAGTAATAAAAACATGTACAATTTATCTCCATTTGTTTGCTTAAGGAATGAACATTTTAACCATGAAACATAGATGAATTTGTGAACTTTAAGCATGAAAATAAGGCTAAATAACACTCTACAATAGTGTATAATAGAGAAAAGACATCACACATAAGTTTTACAGAGTAGGCATGATGAAGAAGTTCACCTTTATTGGGCTACATCTACTGGTCAAACTCCCAATGGCATGTCCCTCTTTGTCATTATGCTCAAAATTGAAAAATACATGTGTTTATAAGCCTCTAATGGCTATTTTCTCTACAACAGTGGCTCCATAATGCTCAAATTAGTCTAAGTAGACTCTTGTTTCACCCAAATTGGTCAAAAATTGACCTCCCAATGCATTTTTCCCAATATCAGCTAGATAAGCTCCATCAAAAGTGGAGATTGCACTTAACTATTGTTAAAAATAGAAAAAACCCTGAATTTTAGGGTGCCTCTATAGTTCCACCAGATAAGACTGTTTACATTAATATCAAATGGTTTGGTCAGGGTGGTCATATGCCGACCCCTCGCCTTTAACTCCGTGGCTTAATTGTTTTGAAACTCCGCATGGCATAGAACTCAGAGTCTTAAGGGTTCTGAAAGCCATGGAATTAGTTTCCATTAAACTACCCCCATGTGACAATCATAGCAATGTAACAATGGTTCAGAGCTTAAATCGCTAGGATAACCATTAACTGCGTGGATAACATGTGACCTTGTCCACCAAAACTATCGGGACAAACGTTTGTTGCAACTTCCGGTGTAATGTTTGATGTTGCGGTTTTTAAAGTCATGTGATGGAAAGCTTGGGGCTGCCAGAAGGTTGGGACCATTGGCGCCCGCCCCCCCCAAACCTTCAAAATGTTAAAACATAAATTAACACGATAGACATACATGGTAAGAACCAATAGATAACGGAGACAGTTTGAGGTCTTTGTGTGTGCCTGAAGGTCGCGTGGTCGACCCCCCCCCACCAAAATTTTAATAAAACCTCCTGGGGACACGTGGCAACCTTTGGGCTTGCCATGTGTCTCTCATCCAACAACCCAAATAAAACCTGTACATGTCCATCCAACGGTCAAAAACACCAAATCGATAGCCCAGAATCAGCGATGTGGCACGATCCAATTGGCTGTGAGAAAAGGGAATATTCCCCAGAATATGCCACTTATTGACTGTACTTGCCTGCTGAATGGGCATCCCAGTCATCCCTATCACAAAAATTTTAACTGTTTAGGAAAACGATCAAAACGTGATATCATCCTCATACTACATCGGTTTTTCGAACCGTTCATGGTGCCAGAATCACAGCGAAGAGACCTTTCCGATCACTCAGGTTTGGTATAATTTTGAGAAATTTGAATTTTTAGCATAACACATGATTTCTTGATCACACTTCCCCATTGGGAAAATTTTGGACCTCAAAAGAATTTAATTACCTGTTCAGTAGATGAGGGTATAGCTCCCTTACCTTTTCCACTTCCATCCACCTTGCCTTACTTGCTTTGTTGCCCTTGAGCCCAATTCAAAGATAATCGACACTTCCCCTCTTAGAAGTGTGTGTCCTCCTATCAAGGATGGAATCCTCTGTTGAGCCCTAAAAGTGTCTTCTCCTTTGCCAAAATCCTCTTTATATTATCATTCCTTTTGTCATTTATATACCTAAAATATCAATGAGAATGATTAAAATCACTTAAGGGATACATGCAATGACTAACTTGTTGTACTTTTGTGGTTTTGTTGTCTTAATGATTTTTGAGCAGTTTTAGCTATAGAATGCAGTCATTCTGTAGCCAGTTACACATTCCATAGCCATTTTGGTGTTTGAACATATTATAGGTGTCATCTGAAGAAAAGGAGTATATGGTTAGATTCTAAATCTTTCCTACACTGTTTCTTGTCATCCATGAAGGCTGAATCAAAATTTGGAGATGCTTGTGCACGTGGTCAAACCAAGAGTTTGAGAATCAGATTTCTATAAGGATAAGGACTCTTGATTTGATTTCAGCAAATCACGAGTCCTATCAAAGAGTTTTAGTTTGATTTTAACTTTAGAAAACACCTTTTCCTACTTTCATTCAATTTCAGTTATGTAATTATGTATAAATTTAGCTCGGTTATACCAAGAAAACAAGTTAACTATTATTTGCCAAAAACTGTGATACTCTATTTCGAAGTATTTTTGATAATAAGAAGGAGCATAACTTTGATGCTGTGTTGAAGACAAACTTAAGGAGTTAAGTATTTTCATGCTAACTTGATAGCAGAGGGCCCTTGCTATCTAAGGAGGCTTCCATGTGCTTTCTAGATAAGTAACTTTTAATTATGTGTTGTTGTATTTCTCACTTAGACAGTTTTTCTGAGTTTGTATCTTCCAGTATCATGTCTTGCTTTCTTTGTTCAGCTAACATATCCTCATGATGTTATAATTAGTCCTTTCTTAAAAATTTTCCAATATATCACTATTCATTGAATGGATTTCATTGTGACATCTTGAGTTACGAGCACTTTAAGTTTCTGTCATTTAGATTAAAATATTTTCATTATCCTACAGCCACTCTTTTTCTTAAAATTTTCTCCAACATATCACTATTGACTGAATGAGATTTGGTTGTATGATGATTAAGTTAATTAGGTTGGATTGAAGATCCTCATATTGTTACAAGCAATCTTCTCTCAAAATTGTCCTAATAAATCTCTAAATCATAGAAAGACCTAATTGTAATACTGTGAGTTATTTGTTGTTTAGAAGATCCTTATTTTGTTATATCTAGTCTCCTTCAATGAACTATTCTAATACATCTCTAACTAATGAATGAGACCTAGCTATAGCAACCTAAGAAGTTTAAATGTTCATAGAGATCCTTAGCATATTGTGGCAATTTTCTTCTCAAGCTGTTCCAAAATATCTCTAATATATGAACATGATTGCACTACAATATTCTAAGTCACTGTCTATTTTTAGGAAGATCCTCATCACATTGGAGTTCAATCTCTTCTACAAACTATTCCAATAAACCTCTAATCAAAAGGATTAGATTGAAACATAATGTCTTGAGTTACATGTTCATTTGCAACCTAGGACATCCATGGATTAAAATGCTCTGTTTTTCATCATTAGGACAAAATTTACAAATTACACTTTGTTGTGAGTTTAAGGTTTTCTTTTTCTTCCCTTTTTGTCATAGATTTGATATCACCTTTTGAACATAGATTAGCATACTAAAACCTAAACATAACAAAACTCAAAAACATCAACAAAATATTGAAAATAATGAAATAAGAATAAGGATATTTAGGCATATATGGTGCAACTATACCTTATCAGCTTACAAGCCTTGGTCGATAATTTATGCTATCAATTTAGGACACTGAATTGACTAAAAATTTTGGCGCCGTTGCTGGGGAGGTATAACTAGGTAGCCTTATTTCCTATTTCCCAAAAACAATGATATGCATAGAGAAAGAGATTCTATGGGTAGATTTGTAAGAGGCAGAAGTTTAATTCCCACAACTCCACTCACTCCACCTAGACCAAGAAGTAGCACACCTCCAACCCAAACTCACATTCCATACTATAATGGTCATAGGCTTCTAGAAGTCTCAAGATTAGATATCCCATCAGGAAGATCCCCCACTTCATCCACTGAAGCAATTCTAGAGGAAGAAGATCCAAGGACTCCTACAGAAGGGGTAACCTTTTTCACTTCCACAGGGGAATATATTCCAGCAGAAGAATTACAAATCCCTATTGAAGAGGAAGAAGAGGACTATTTCTTCAATATACCCTTAATAGAAGAACTAGTAGAACAACTAGCTCTTCCAAATGAACCCTATATTAGTTCAGAGGAGTATATCATGGTAGAAGAAGGGGAAGGAGAAGTCTTTAAGGAAGAACATACACTATTTGGAGGAGGTAGAGGAAGAGGTAGAGGAAATGTAGAAGGAGGAAGAGGAAATGTAGATGGAGGCAGAGGTAGAAGGGGAACCGGAAGTCCTTTTGGATTCCCTATAGTAGATGAAGAGACTAATGCAACTATGAAAAACATCTCACCTTCTATTCTTCCAAAATTTCATGGACTGAAAAGTGAGGATCTTGAACCTTCTTATTTGAATTTGAAGTTCTATGTAAAACCTATGATTATCTACAAGATGCTCAGAAACTTAAACTATTCCCTTCAACATTGAAAGGAGCGGCATTAAAATGGTTTATGAGTTTAATCAATAGGTCTATTAGGAAATGGGATGAAATGAGGAAAGCATTTCTAGATAGATACTTGGATTACTGCATACTAGTCAATCATAAGGAAGAAGTGTTCAAAATGATGCAAAAAGAGGATGAAAATCTAGAAGATTTGTTGGAAAGATTCAATTATAACATCAAGAGGGTAAAAATATAAACCTTAGATCAAGAAACTTTGAAGGCTCTCTTGTTGAAAACAATTAGGGATGAATGGATAGATATCCTCAATATTATGGGAAAAGGGGACATATCTTAGCTTCCATTACCTGATATAGCTGAGTTATGTATCAATCTTTCAAGAGGAAAATGTAAAACTCTAAAAGGACCAAGAGACCCTACCCTTGCAAGGGCAAGTAAATTTGCAGCTGGAACAATAAGTAGGGTAGAAATAGGTAATATGCTTGATGAATTTAAATATGAAATTCTAGGGAGTCTTAGTGAACAAATAGACACCCTTCAGTTACAAAAAAAAGCAAAAATCTGAAACTGATGCCTTAGCAATATTTTTTCCCAAATGTAGGAAGACGCATGCCTTGAGAGAGTGTCCTTTAGATGAAAAAGTAATAGAGACTTGTGCAATTTTTTCAGAAAAACATGAGACCAAGAGTTGTCCTTCACTCCCTGGTCTTAACGAAGTCTTTCAAAAAGAAAGACCTACAAATTACACATAATCTCTTAACTTTGTCTCTAGAACACCTTGGTAGGGGCCTCAGACACAATGGTTTAATAGTCAAATGTACAATCAACCCCCACCAAATTGGAACTCTTGGCAACAACCTTGGCCCCAATTCCAAAATCAATCTCAACCTTGGGCACAAGGAACACAAAATCCATATGGAAGGTTCTCCCAGTATTATCAATACCCACCTTCTTATCCCTCATATCCAACATATTCCAATTTTCCCCCACAACAAAATCCTTAACAGAATCCACAACATCAGAACCAAAATAAAAATCAACCACTTCCATTACCATTTCCTGAAAAAGAAAATCAATTGCATGCCTAGCCAATACCAAACCCTAATAATAAAACCCCTCAGAATACATATATGATAGAAGGTAAAAAATTCCCAACCTATTTGATTACTCCTTTAGACCTTAATGATGTTCAAATTAGGTCTGGAAGAATACTTGAAAAGAATAAACCTTCTGTAATTATACAAGAGAAAAATAATTCTGAGGAAGATTCTCTACGGGTAAATAAAAGTCTTGAGGGAAACACATCTCTTCAAGATCAAAACATTGAAAAATCAAAACAAAAAGAGCCAATAATTTCAACTCCTATATTAGAGTAGCCATCAACATCTACTTCCACACCTCCCTTTCCAGAAAGATTACAGATTGATAGGGGTGTAGAGAAACAAATTATGATGCCTAACTATGATTTCCTAGATGATTTAAGAAATGTTTTTATTAAAATTCCATGACTACAAGCTATCAAGGAAATCCTAATATTAGAAAAAACAATAAAGGAGTTGAGTATGAAAAAAACAAGAAAAAGAATAAAAGAGACAGAAAATACAACTGGTAGGAAAAATAGCAGATATAATGATGAGTAAGATTTCCATTCCAAAGTATCTAGACCTAGGAAATCCAATTGTCAGAATACACATCAGTGGAATTGAAATTCAAAATACACTCATTAATTTAGGAGAAAAAATCAAAATCAGGAGTAGGCAAATCATGGAAAAACTAAAACTTCCTAATCTTATTTTTACACCCACACTGCTACAATTAGTAGATAGATTTGTGATCAAACCAGATGGAATAATAGAAGACATTCCAGTGTCCTTATATTCTTGGGAGTATCCTGTGGATTTCATGATCCTAACTCCTAAAAATGATCTAGGAGGACATCCTATTATATTAGGAAGACCTTGGTTAGCTACAACTGATGCTTTCATTAACTGTAGATATGGTGATATGTACATCTCTGATGGAAGTTCAGCAAAGAAATTTACTTTGTATCCTCCAGCAAGAACAATCACAGAATTAGATGATACTCAATGGATTGATGATGAAGAAGATATACAACCTCTCTTCACTATTTCAGAAATTAGTCAAGATAGTCAGATTTTGAATACTTTGGAGAATTATGAATCTTCTTCAGAATTTAAATATGAACAATTTCAAGAATAATCTAACATTGAGTTCTTATCATCAAGATAGATGTCTCTTTACTCTATGGAATAATTTGGCGGCTCTGCAATTGAAATATTCCCAGGAAAGACCTTAAACATAAAAAAAAACCTAGAGAAGTTTCAACAAAAAAGCTAGTCAAAACATTACAGAGACACTCTTCTGCATATTCTTGGGAGTATACTGACATGAAAGGGATCAATCCTAAGACTTGCACTCATCATATCTATATAGAGGAAAATTGTAAACCAATCAGACAACCTTAGAGGAGGATGAATCTAAACCTTAGGGAGATTGTTAAAGAAGAATTGTAGAAATTGTTAAAATTCAATTATATTTATCCCATTTCAGATAGTCAGTGGATCTCTCCTTTGGTGATTGTACCCAAGAAGAATGGAAAATGGAGGGTATGTATTGACTACCAAGAACTGAACAAAGATACTCTTAAAGACAATTTTCCCTTACCTTTCATAGATCATGTGTTAGACACATTAGCAGGCAAGAAGTACTTTTCATTTTTGGATGGGTTTAGTGGCTATAACCAAATTCAAGTCGCACTTGAGGATCAAGACAAGACCACATTTACCTGTCCTTGGGGTACCATGCCTATCGAGTATTTCCATTTGGATTATGCAATGCACCTGCAACATTCCAAAGGGCAGTATTAGGAATATCTTCAGATCTAATACATGATTGTGTAGAGGTATACATGGAGGATTTCACAGTCTATGGAAACACATTTGAATAAGCCTTAGCAAACTTGGAAAAATTTCTAAAGAGATGTAAAGAAGAAAATCTTTCATTAAGTCATGAAAAGTGTTTTATGATGTTTACTGAAGGGATTTTTCTAGGACATCACATTTCAAGAGAGGGAATCAAATTTGATAAGTCAAAAGTTGAAGTCATCTCTAGATACTAGTTCCAAGTTGTCAAAAATATGTTCGGAGTTTTCTAGGATTTACATGGTATTATAGGAGATTCATAGAAAACTTCACTAAGATTGCATCTCCACTTTTCAAATTACTTACCAAAGACTGTGAATTTAATTGGACTTCTGACTGCCAGTTAGCCTTTGAAAATTTGAAAACAAAAATATCTGAAGCACCTATTTTAAGGGGACCTAACTGGAAATTACCTTTTTGTATTTCAACAGATGCCTCAGATACAACTTTAGGAGCTGTATTGGGACAAAAATACCTGATTCCTTATGCCATCTACTATACAAGTAAAAACTTGACTCCTTCAGAGTTAAATTATACTGTAACTGAAAAAGAGTTCTTAGTTGTTGTTCATTGCATAAATAAATTTAGACACTATATAACAGGCTATGAAATTTTTTTTCATACAGATCACTCTGCAATTAGGTACCTAATGAAAAAATCAATTACTAATGGCAGAGTCACAAGATGGTTATTGCTTTTAGAAGAATTTAACATCACCATTCTAGATAGGCCTTGGAAGAAAAATACAGTAGTTGATTTCCTATCTAGACTCCAAAACATTAAAGACAGTACTCTAGTTGAAGATAAATTCCCTGATGAATATCTCTTTGCAATTACCACTAAAACTCCTTGGTTTGTTGATATTACTAACTATCTAGTTTCAGGAAAATTTCCTTCAATTATGAATACAAGAGATAAAAGAAATATCATTTATGACAGTGCAAAATATTTATGGATTGCTAATGAGTTATACAAAACAGGTCCAGATTTCATCATCAGAAGATGTGTTCGAGAAGATGAGATGCCTGAAATTCTCAAGGCATGTCATGATGAACCATGTGGTGGACACATTGCTGATAAAAGGATAGCTTGTAAGATCCTTCATTTAGGATATTATTGGCCATCCCTCTTTAAGGATGCTAAAGAGTATGTTAAAAGTTGTGACAGTTGCCAAAGGGTAGGGAAACCTTCTCCTTTAGGTGAAATGGCACTGCAACCTCAGGTACTCATTGAACCCTTTGAGAAATGGGCTTCGGATTTTGTAGGTCCTATTAATCCTCCATCAAGACAAAAGAAATATATATTAGTTTGCACTGATTATGTTACCAAATGGGTAGAGGCCAAACCATTACTTTCTGCCACTAAAGCACCTGTAGTCAATTTTATTTTTGAGGATATTTTTACTTGTTTTGGTGTTCCAAGAGAAATTGTTACAGATCAAGGAGCTCAATTCACATCAAAGCTAGTGGAGAAAATGGTAGAAAAGTACAAAATCAGACACAAAAAATCAAATCCCTACCATCCATAAGAAAATGGGCAAGTGGAATCTACCAATAAAGTCATTGAAGGAATCCTAACAAAAACTATTCATTTACACAAGAGAGATTGGGCAGAAAGGATTCATGAAGCCTTGTGGGCCTACAGGACTACATGGAGAAACACAACAGGTCACACTCCTTATGAACTTGTTTATGGAAAACAATTCTTGTTTCCCATAGAATTTCAGATCTAGACTTTTAAAATAGCAGTCCAGCTAGGACTTGATCTAATAGAAGCACAAAAGCACAGATTGGAGAAAATTAATGAATTGGATGAGATCAGACAAGATGCAATCCAGAGAACAAGCATAGTCCAACAACAAAGGACTAGATGGCATGATAAGTACATCAAGGAAAATAAATTTAAAGAAGGTGATTGGGCTCTCTTATTTGATTCAATGTTCAAGGATTTTTCAGGAAAATTTCAGACTCATTGGCTTGGGGCATATGAGATTGTGAAAATATTTGAAAATGGAGCAATAAAAATCAGGACAATAGATGAAGGAAAGGTAGCCTTTCTTGTAAATGGACATAGACTGAAATTATATCATAAGCCACTTTCAAGAGAGGAATTTGTCAAGAAATTTCAAGATAACATTGATATGAAGTTAGTAAAGAAAAATCCTTCTTCTTCACTAACTTAATTGTATTCTTCTTCAATAAATATATATATATATATATAAAATAATAACAATAAAATAAAATAAAAATAAAAGTATAAACATGAAAACCAATCATTGATTGGCATGTTTATACAGAAAATTTAAGGTGAAAAACAGAGTTCTTCTGATACTTTAGATTTTCAAAAATTGTTATTTTCTGCAATGAAGTATTATACAACCATAAGTTGCAGATTCACTTTACTCATTCATGATCCATTTCATTCATTCCATCCATATCTCACTTTATCCATATTTCATTCCATTTCATATTCATTCCATCCACATTTCACTTCATTCCATTTCATATTTCAGAGTTTTTACAGGTACATTCTGTAGCTACCTGTTTTGTAGCCAGATCCATTATGTAACCAATTCATTCTGCAAAATTTACTCCAACAAATAGAGGATAAGTCAAAAAAGGTTATAAAGCCTAAGAGATCAATATTCTTCAGATGAAAGACAAAGCACATCAAAGCAGCAAAAATTCAAAAAGGGCTAAGGCAAAATTGCATGAAATGATTTTGATAGCAAGTCATTAAAGGGATAATACAGTTAGGTCATATGTTTTCCTAAGCTATTTTATGATTCCAATTGATCAAACTCATATCATAAACCTTCCTTGACCAAATCCCTTTTACCCTGCTCCATACCAAATTATCATTAATTGAAAGATAATAGTTAGGAACTAGAAGTGACCTATTGGGTCACGTCATCAGAACTCGGTATTCATTGATGATTTTTGAAATCTTCATAAATATTTCTTCGCGGTCATTCATTCCATGACAAACTCTTATACCTGATTATCCTTCATGATTTATCACTACCCTGTTCCGTTCACTCCCACTCACTGCTATTTCCTTCGTAGCCAAACGCTCATCTGCAGAGAAGTCACCTTAGGGTAAGACAACCCTTCACAGTTGATTTTGCTTTAAAAATAGGAACAGAGCAGTGAATTGAAGCCAGAGAAAACAAGAAATTTTCATCAAGAAGAAATGGGGCTTATTGTAACATCAGAACTAACTGGAACTAAATATTTGGAAGGATACCCTCATATTAAAGGGTTATTGCAACAAGCTGGATGGATGAGTTTTATAGAGAAATTTAATGGATTTCATAAATAAATCACAAAGTCATTTGCTAGATCATTCAATGGAGAAGAAGTGGAGATTGGGGATATCAAATTCTCCATCACAGAGTCTTTCATAGCAGAAGCAACAGAGCTGCCAAGGCAAGGAGAACAATGCTTTAAGAACAAATAATTTCACAATGAGGCTTGGAGACAAATGTTGAAAAGCCTAGGTATGGACACTACAGTGTTTAAGAAAGGTATTCCTAGTTCAGCCTTGAAAAATAAATGGAGGAATATGCTATTAATCTTACAAAAGTTCATAACCTGTGAAGGCAGATTTGGTATTTTGTATGTTCATCACATTAGGCTCATGATGAATTTTCTAGATGAAGAAATAAATCTGCCATTTTTCTTACTTAATAGTTTGAAAATAATGTCTTCAAATGTCCAGAAAAGGCTTCAATTCTTAGAGACTACCCTACATCATCATGGCTTAATAAAAATGTTAATTGAGTTTCATTTGAGGAATATAGGTGATAATTGGGATGAATTTCTCCCAAGGAATCATTTTGAAGAACCTAAAGAAACATTGTCTAAAGAAAAACCTCTGAGAAGAAGTAGGAGAGGAAAATATGCTAAAACTATTGAAGTCAAGCCTAATGTATCTAGACAGGAAGATAGTGATGAAATCATTTTTGAGAAATTGATAAAAATCAGGAAAAAAATCAAGAACAAAAGGAAGGAGGAATTAACAGATGTATGTGTTGAAGAAGATGATGTAAAAGATGAAAATCCACCTAAATTAAGAAGAAGTTCCAGGCTTAAGGGCATGGTGAAAAATACATGCATTAAGGGAACTGAAATCATCAACATTGAAGAAGACCCAATTCAGACCTTAGTTGACAGATCTCCTGTATACCAATATGAAGAAAGATCCGGTAGAAGAACCTCAGATGTAGATCCAGCTCAGCAGCAGTTTTATGACCATGTGGAATCATTAGAGAGAAAAGCCTCATAGAATAGAGAAAGGTCCCCTAGTCCACAAGAACCTCCAATTGAAAAATTAAAAAGAGAAAAATATGAATTGGAGATACTAAATAACCATATTAAGAATGAAAATGAAATTATAAGGGAGCAAGTTAAATTGAAAGGTAGCATTAACAGTACTCTCTCTTAGAAAATGGAAGGATTATATAAAGAAAACAAGAAGTTGAAGAAAAGGAATAGGAAATTGAACACGACACTTATTAATCTGAAGTTAAAAACACTCATGAGGAAACCTAGGATGGCATTAACTACCAGAAGAAGCAGAAAAATGAGGTTAGATGTCCTTGCAAAGGTACCAGTACAAATGGAATGAAGTTGCATGAGGACATGCAAAAGTTTTGCAGTGGGGGTATGTTGAGCCCTAAAAGTGTCTTCTCCTTTTCCAAAATCCTCTTTATCTTATCATTCATTTTGTCATTTATATATCTAAAATATCAATGAGAATGATTAAAATCACTTAAGGGATACATGCAATGACTAACTTGTTGTACTTTTGTGGTTTTGTTGTCTTAATGATTTCTGAGCAGTTTTAGCTACAGAATGCAGTCATTCTGTAGCCAGTTACACATTCCGTAGCCATTTTGGTGTTTGAACATATTATAGGTGTCATCTGAAGAAAAGAAGTATATGGTTAGATTCTAAATCTTTCCTACATTTTTTCTTGTCATCCACGAAGGCTGAATCAAAATCTAGAGATGCTTGTGCATGTGGTCAAACCAAGAGTCCGAGAAGTAGATTTCTATAAGGATAAGGACTCTTGATTTTCTTTCAGCAAATCAAGAGTCCTATAAAAGAGTTTTATTTTGATTTTCACTTTAGAAAACACCTTTTCCTACTTTCATTCAATTTCAGTTATGTAATGCCTATAAATTTAGCTCGGTCATACCGAGAAAACAAGTCAACTATTATTTTCCAAAAACTGTGATACTCTGTTTCGAAGTATTTTTGATGATAAGAAGGAGCATAAATTTGATGTTGTGTTGAAGACAAGCTTAAGGATTTAAGGATTTTCATGCTAACTTGATAGCAGAGGGCCCCTGCTATCTAAGGAGGCTTCCATGTGCTTTCTAGATAAGTAACTTTTAATTCTGTGTTGTTGTATTTCTCACTTAGACAGTTTTTCTGAGTTTGTATCTTCCAGTATCATGTCTTGCTTTGTTTGTTCAGCTAACAAATCCTCATGATGTTATAATTAGTCCTTTCTTAAAAAATTTCCAATATATCACTATTCATTGAATGTATTTCGTTGTGACATCTTGAGTTACGAGCACTTTAAGTTTCTGTGATTTAGATTAAAAGATTTTCATTATCCTACAACCACTCTTTTTCCTAAAAACTTTTCCAACATATCACTATTGACTGAATGATATTTGGTTGTATGATGATTAAGTTAATTAGGTTGGATTGAAGATCCTCATATTGTCACAAGCAATCTTCTCTCAAAATTGTCCCAATAAATCTCTAAATCATAGAAAGACCTAATTATAATACTGTGAGTTATTTGTTGTTTAGAAGATCCTTATTTTGTTATATCTAGTCTTCTTCAATGAACTATTCTAATACATATCTAACTAATGAATGAGACCTAGCTATAGCAACCTAAGAAGTTTAAATGTTCATAGAGATCCTTAGCATACTGTGGCAATTTTCTTCTCAAGTTGTTCCAAAATATCTCTAATATATGAACAAGATTGCACTACAATATTCTAAGTCACTGTCTATTTTTAGGAAGATCCTCATCACATTGGAGTTCAATATATTCTACAAACTATTCCAATAAACCTCTAATAAAAAGGATTAGATTGAAACATAATGTCTTGAGTTACATGTTCATTTGCAACCTAGGACATCCATGGATTAAAATGCTCTGTTTTTCATCATTAGGACAGAATTTACAAATTACACTTTGTTGTGAGTTTAAGGTTTTTTTTTACTTCCCTTTTTGTCATAGATTTGATATCACCTTTTGAACATAGATTAGCATACTTAAACCAAAACATAAAAAAACTCAAAAACATCAACAAAATATTGAAAACAATGAAATAAGAATAATGATATTTAGGCATATACAGTGAAACTATACCTCATCAGTTTACAAGCCCTGGTCGATAATTTATGCTATCAATTAAGGACACTGAATTGACTAAACATCATCCTTAAGCTTGTCCAAAAATTCTGGCGAGAAATATTCTATAGATGGCAGCTGAATATCACTCCATTGATCATCAATCAAAGGAGGCTCATACAAACGCAAATTTTCCACATTGACAACGGAATACATTTACATATATGAAGGCAAGTCAAGTTGAAATGCATTATTACCAACTTGTTTAATGATCTTGAATGGGCCATAGGGAATGGGCTTGAGATTTTTACCTTCTCCTTGCATCCTTTCTTTGCTTATATGCAACCATACTTCATCTCCTTCTTGAAACTTGTGATTAACTCTACATTTGTCATACCTCTCCTTGTATTTTCTTTGACTCTTCTCAAGCTGTTCTTGAACTTGTTGATGAATAATCTAAATTTTCTCAATGAAATTTTGAGCCTTGTCAATATCACTATGCCCATAAATTTAAACATCCTTCTCAAAGATGAAGTCTAATGGAGATTTGGGCAAATACCCAAAGTAGGCTTCAAAAGGTGAAGTATTTGTAGAAGAGTTATTGGACCAGTTGTAAGTGTGTTGAATGTAATGCAGTTGCTCATCCCATAACTTGGGATGTTTGCTACAATATCCTCTCAATAGATGTACAACGGTTATGTTCACAACCTCGTTTTCGCCATCAGTTTGCGGATGAAAAACAATACTCATTTTCAACTTTGTGTCCATCATCTTCCAAAGATTGGACCAAAAATTCCCAACAAACCTGGAATCCCTATCACTAACAATAGAAGTTGGCAAACCATAATGAACCCATACGTGTTGAAAATAAAGTTCAGCAGTAATGGTTTTCTTACATGGAATAACTATACACATTTTACTGAATCTATCCACAACTACATAAATATGATCATGCTTCTTTCTTGAAATAAGTAGACATCCAAAAAATTCCATGGAGACACTCTCCCATGGCCTTTATGGTACCGGTAGTGGCGTGTACAACCCGAGTTTCCTATTGCTAGGATTGCTTGTTCCACATGAAGAACATCCTCTTATAAAACGTGACACGCTATCTATCATGTGAGGCCAATAACAATACCACTCTAGATGCTCCACTATTTTTCTTACCCCAAAGTGTCCAACAATAAGAGACGAATGATTCTCTCTCCTTGTGGTATACACAGTTTTCCCAAATGAAACAACAAATTTTTATGCATGTGATAATCATTCTCCTCAACTTGATTCCCTTCATTCAAACTAGCATACACATCTTGAAAATCAACATTAGATGCATATTGTTCTATGTAACTCTCATGTATAATAGAATAATTTTTAAGCAAAGTAGAAGTACTTATAATTGGCCTTGAAATCATATCAGCAAATTTATTGAAAATGCCTTTCTTGTACCTTATAACGAAGTGAAATTGTTGAAGAAATCCCATCCACCTGAAATGTCATGATTGCTTCAATTTTGTTTGCGAATGTAAGTACTGTAATGATTGGTGATTGGTATGTATAATCGTCTCTTTACCCATCAAGTAGTGTTTCCACTTCTGGACACTTTGTACCAACACATACAACTCTTTTTCATATGTAGGATAATTAGTTACAACACCATTGAATGTTTCAGAATGAAAAGCAATAGGCTTACCATGTTGCAAAAGTACTATACCCATGGCATAATCACTAGCATCAGTTTGTATCTCAAATGGTTGTCTCAAATTTGGTAATGCAAGGACCGGAGCTGAATTGACATTTTCTTTTAAAGCTTCAAAATCTTGCTTATGTTTGCCTTCCCATTGGAAGCCTTTCTTCACACTTGTCACTGCATGCATAGGAGCTGCTATGGAAGAAAAGTTAATAAAATTTCTCCAATACTGAGCTACACCTAAAAAAATTCTTACCTCGGTTATTGTTTTGGGAATGGGCCAATTCACAATCGATTCCAATTTAAAAGGATTAATTCTCAACTCGCCTCCTCCTAAAATGTGTCCCAAATAAACCAGAGAAGTCTTTCCGAATTCACACTTTGAAATCTTAAGTAACAATTTCTCTTTCTTCGAAACATCAAGCACCATTTTCACATGCAAGACATGTTCTTCTCTTGTTTTGCTAAAAATGAGTATATCATATAAATACACAATCACAAATTCATCAAGAAATGGACGCAAAAAATTATCCATAAACGCATGAAATTTGCCAGTGCATTACACAAACCAAACGTCATAACCAATCACTCAAAGATTCCTTGTTTGGTTTTGAATGTAGTCTTCCATATATCACTTTCTGCAATTCTTACTTGATGATATTGACTTCATAAATCTAAATTAGTGAAAAAATTTGCTTCTTTCAGCTGATCTAGAAAATCATCTATCCTTGGGAGCTGGTATCGATTCTTTACCGTTATTTTGTTCAAAGCTCCGAAGTCGACACAAATGTGCCAAGTCCCATATTTATTTAGAATCAAGACTATGGGTGAACCGCATGGTGAAGTGCTTGGCCTTATGAGTCCTTTTTCCAACAAATCCTTGATTTTCCTCTTTATTTCAGCATTCTCCATTATTGGCATACGATACATGCCAATGTTTGGAAGAGGACAATATTGTTGTAACTGAATCTCATGTTTAATCTCTCTTTTAGGAGGCAATCCTGTTGTCTCCTGCAACATCTCATGATGTACATCAACTAAATCATATAAATATGATTTCAAATTAGGGTCAAAATATTCAAATGAGTCATGATTAACATCAAATTTAGGCTTAATCATAGAAGAAAAAAATTCTCACTTGAATTCACTAGCCTCTTTACCTGTCCAACATTTACCATTGCAATATTTCTCTTCTTTTGATGTGCTCTAACAATGTACTCCTTGCCATCTTTAAATAAATGGTATTTGTTCTCATGGTGATGGAAAATATCTTTCTTTTCTTATAAGTAAGGACTGCCCAACACAACACTTGTAATATCAAGCGGAACCAAATCTAATTCAATTGTGTCAACAAAGTGTGCAGTTATTGCAAAGTGCAATATGCCCTTCTTTGAAACCTGTAAATTTGCTTCCTTACAAATCCACCCAAGTGGATATGGTTTGGATGTTGAATGGTCTCAAGATTAATTTTCTTGACCAAGTATTCAGAGATTAAGTTTTCTTGTGACCCATTTTCAAACAGTGTGTCAATCTTGGTATGTTTAGATATGACCCTCACATGAAACAATTCAATTCTGTATTCTTCATTTGGAGCTTGTACGTGACAGTTTGAAGTACTAGTACTAGGTTTTGTTTCAATTTCCTTCCCCTTCATGTTCTTCATTCCCATGCCTGTAATTTTAGTTTCATCACCTAAATCCTCTCCTAAGTCATGTTGAGTTGTAACTACATTTTTCTGCTTCCCTTTGTTATTGTTATACCTGGGTCTCTTTTCAAGATGTAATTTGCAAAAAAAATTCTCTTCATGGCCTTCTCTTGAAAAAATTTTACAAATCACTTTCTCTCCTCTTTCTTGATAGATTCATTCTTTTTTCCCGTACTTTTTGAGGTCTTCTCTTTGTTTTTCCCCTTAAAAGGTTTATTCCTACTCTCATCAGTAATGTTTTTCCCTCTTGCTTCTAGATGTGTGGCTTTAACACAAACCTCATCTAATCTTGTAGGGTTAGACATGAGAGTATTATGTCTTAGGTAGCTATGCAAACCTCCTATGTACTTGAGAAAACTATCTTGATTATGTAAATCTACCCCTAATAAGAGAGCTATTCTCCTAAATTCTTGGGTGTAGTCTTGTACATTTTTTCCTTTCAATTGTCTAAAAATTTTCCAGTTCATTATAGCTTTCTGCATGTGAGCTAATGTATAATTTTTTTTTTTTATTGCAGTAATGAAATCAGTCCATGATAGGATAATATTACCATGCTTTTTTATCTCCTCCTTTGTCTTGGCTTCCCACCAAACAAGAGCTGCACCTTCCATCCTCAATGAAGCTAGTTGGATTTTGGTATCATCATCACGAAGGTTCTGAATTCTCAAATAGACCTCCAATTTCCTAATCCAATTATCAAGCTTTTCTGCATTGACTTAACCATTAAACATTGGTAATTAAAACTTAACATCAAGTTTTAGAAAAGGAATTTTACCAGTGTTCTTTGACTTGTGTGACTGGTGTACTGAAGATGAAGTAGAGGATGATGATGATGAGGGTGAGGATGGTGACTTTCGACTACCTCCATTTCCTCCATTGCCCTTCTTTGATTTAACTTCATCATTTTGGCCTCCTGATGATTCCTCACCTTCCTTGTGAGGTTTTGATCCTTCTCCTTCTAGTCTTTCATTCCTTTCTTGATAAAGGACTCTCACCATTTTAGTCATGTCAAGGAATGCTTTCTTGAACACTCTTCTTCTTTGGGATCCACCTCTTCATGCGTTTATTCTTCTCCTAGAGGCATGCTTATAGCTTCTTCTGCTTATTTTGGAGGTGAACTAGGTGGTGGAGAATGTGGAAATCTTGCCCTCCTTTGTTGTGGCTCTCTTTGAGAACCTCTTGCTTCCACCAATTTTCCTTCTCCTCTCTTAAGCTTGAGCCTAGTAAGCATGAAAACCCTTGCAAGAAATTAAACAATCTTGCACACAAAAACACTAGAGATTAAAATCTAGCTCTGATACCAACCTGATCTGAAAGGAGTGTAATAGTTTGTTATGCTAAGTGTCCTTTCAACAATAAAAACATGTATAATTTGTCTCCATTTGTTTTCTTAAGGAATGAGTGTTTTAACCATGGAACATAGATGAATTTGTGAAATTTAAGCATGAAAATAAGCCTAAATAACACTGTACAATAGTGTATAACAGAGAAAAAACATCACACATAAGTTTTACAAAGTAGGCATGATGAAGCATTTCACCCGTCCTGGGCTACATCTGTTGGTCCAGCTCCCAATGGCATGTCTGTCTTTGTCATTATGCTTAAAATTTAAAAATACAAGTGATTACAAGCCTCTGATGGTTGTTTTATCTACACCAATGACTCCAGAATGCTCAAATTAGTCTAGGTAGACTCTTGTTTCACCCAATTTGGTTGAAAATTGACCTCCCAATGCATTTTTCAAATATCAGCAAAAAAGCTCCACCAAAAGTGGAGATTGCACTTAACTGTTGCTAAAAATAGCAAAAACCATAAATTTTCGGGCACCTCTATAGTTCCACCGAATAAGACCATTTGCATTAATATCAAATGGCTTGGGCGGAGTGGTCACATGTCGACCCCCCGCCTTTAACTCCGCAGCTTAACTATTTTGAAACTCTGAATGGCATGGAACTCAGAGTCTTAAGGGTTTTGAAAATCGTGGCATTAGTTGCCATTAAACTACGCCCATGTGACAATCATAGAAATGTAACAATGGTTCAGAGCTTAAACCACCAACATAAATGTTAACTGGGTAGATAACATGTGACCTCGTCCACCAAAACCGCCGTGACAAACATTTGTTGCAATCGCCGGTGTAATGTTTGATGTTGCGGTTATGAAAGTCATGTGATCACAAGCTTGGGGCAGCGAGCTAGTTGGAACAGCTATCGGTCGCCCCTCCAACCTTAAAAATGTTAAAACATAAATTAACTCAACATACATACATGGTAAGAACCAATAGATAGCGGAGATGGTTGGAGGTCTTTGTGCGTACCCGGAGGTCGCGGGGTCGACCCCCCTTGACTCCACCAAAATTTTAATAAAACCTCCTGGGGACACGTGGGAGCCTCTGGGCTTGCCACATGTCTCTCATCCAATGGCCTAAATAAAACCTGTACATGTCCATCCAATGGTCATAAACAACTTTCGTACCACCAAATCAATGACCCATAATTAGCCACATGGCATGATATGATTGGCTATGAGAAAAGGGAATATTTCCGAGAATATGCCACCTCCTGATTGGGAATTCTATTCATCCCTATCGTAAAAAATTTAGATGTTTAGGAAAATGATTAGAATGCCATATCTTCATTGTACAACATCAGTTTTTCAAACTATTCATGACACTGAAATTGCAACGATGAGACCTTTCCGGTTGTTCAGGTTGGGTATAGTTTCGAGCACATTCGATTTTGAGCATAGTAGATGATCTCCTGATCATTGAGGATTGGATCCTCTGCTAAGTCGACTCCTCAGTATTATGGGCCTTTCAATATCCTTGAGAGGATTAGACCAGTGGCCTACAGAATAGTAGTGCCTCCAACAATGAAAGTAGACGATGCTTTCCATGTTTTATTGATTAAATATATGTGAAGGATGTTGATCATGTGATTGAATGGTCTATATTGCATGTCGATCCAGAAGGAGAATTCCATCTAGAACCTCAGTGCATTTTCCAACGGAAACAACTCATGCTCCAAAACAAAGTAATAGAGCATGATAAAAGTGCAGTGGAAACACTTTGGGCCTGATGAAGCTACATGGGAGATGGTTCATTAGATGTGGTCTATGTATCCTTCATTATTTTTTGGTTGAGGTAAAGGATTTTTGGCATATGTATATATTTGTGTATGGTTTTTATTGTAAATACCGCAATGAGATATGTTATAAAGCTCTAATAATCAACGTGGTTGTCATTTTTTCATGATTTTCAATAGTATGTTAATTGTAAATGCTACATTTAGCTATGTTATAAATCTCCGTGGGAATTATGTTTTGGTTTTCAACGGTCATAGAACACCGAGGACAGTGTTCCCCTAAGGGGGAGGGGTTTGTAACAACCCTGGGTTAAAAGCTCATGTAATAAAGCAAATACAGGAAAAATAGGACCAGGGTCATTGGACACACATTCCAAGTTGAATGTTGGGAAAAAAATACTAGAGCGTGTTCATTTGGTTTATTATGGCTAAGGAAATTGGAAAATGATTTGGAAAGGAAAGAAGTATTAATTGGCATTTATTTATGAAAATAAAGGAAAATAGGAGAAAAGGGAGATGAAAGATCATAGGTTTTCACGAGGAGGAAATTGACGTAAAAATAGAGAAAATTGAACAAAACAGAGGCCTCAATGATAAAAAGATTTTAGAGGATTAGTTCAAAACTTTTGTCAGTAAATTTTGGATCGCTCTTCTATTCTCTATTATCTCATACTCTGGCATACTTAGAGCATTCTTGGAGCACTCTAGCATTGAGGAAAGAAAGCAAAGGAAGGAAAAGGAAATAAAGGGACAAGTAGGAAGAGTTGGATCAAGTATCTTTAGCAAGAATAATTGTAGGTAACATGTTGCATGCATGATTTACTAGTTGTTTTGTGAATTCATGGTACACGAATGTATGTATTTGGTTCTCTTGCTATAATTGGCATGGGTTTTTCCAGGTGTGACAGTGGTTTCAACCTTATATTTCCATTTTGGTATAACCATGGTGTGATAGGGTTCTTTCATTCAGTTGAGATTTGGATTTCCATAAGGTTTTGGAACTCGGTCAGGTGGTCTTAGGAAAATTCCCAACAGTCTAGTAATCCCTTGACTGATTTTGGTGTGATTGTGGTAAATATTGAGGGTGCATATGGGAAAATTCCTTAAGTTATTGGTGAAGAAATTATGAGGCATCCAAGCTTATTTTTGGCCTAGTGATCCCTTGACCCATTTTACGATATTGCGGTAAAGCATGGTTTTTTATGTGCTTAATTTGGGCCTAGGAATCCCTTGACCAATTTGTGTAGGATTGTGGTAAAGCCTAAGGGTGGAGGTGGTTTAATCTCTAGGAAACCCTGGTTTTTTTTGTCTAGAGTCCCACATTCATGCTTGGAATATGGCACAGGGGTGATTGGCTGAAATAAAGATTTGGTTCAGCTCAATCCATGGTCGGGTGGTACATGGATGTCCCTGACTTGGTTGGATTTTACATATATTAATAAGAAATATTTTCCTCTTGTATTTCATGAGTATTTGTACTTGTTATTATGTGACTTTCATGGTTGTTCTATTAAGATTATTATTATTGTTATATGTTGTTTATAAGCATGGTTTCATAACAGGTTCTATTTATTTATCTTGATATCTTTGATTTGTTGATGAATGGTTATTGAATGCATGAGCTAATACATGTTATTATATTTTTTATGAGAAGGAATAAGACCTTATTGATGATTTTTATATAAGTATCATACCCCTATGTTCATATATGAATTCATGACCTATAGATTGCATTTTCTCAATATGTTTAACAAAATGACTATCATGGTTAGGCCTAGTTAGGTTATTTTTTTGATCAATTTTTGGATAAATGGCATTGTCTTGATGTTATATTTCATTTTTTAAAGTCTCATTGAGTCCTTGACAATGGTATGAAGGTTGACCTAGAAATTAGCTCAGAATATGGTAATGCACCCTATCAACTAGGTATTTTAGGTCACAACCACTACCTAGTGGGTTTATGCATGTGGTTTGACGCCCTTAATTGCATGGAGTCCTTTTGATGCATGATGTTTGGAGCCCAGATCATTGACAAGGCATTCCAACTCAAGTTTTGGGTACTGGGATTGGTTTTTTTTCTCCTGGGTGTATTGTAGCACCTGTAGGATGTTGTTAAAGCTCGTCTTGTTGTCAGTTGTCAGGCCCACTTCCTTAATGGGACGTAGGAGGTCGATTCATGTCATAGTAGCTCTCTATATCATGTTTATCTTCACAGGCCATTGAAAATGGGTAAATGTGGGAGGGATGGTTACAGAGCCAGTCATTAATAATTGACAAGGACATCCCCCCATCTCTTTTATTAACACTTTTTTTCTTTTCCTTACTCTCTTTTGTCTTCCTTTGCATGGTTGGGACTATGTTTCAAGCTTTTCCTTTGTAAACTGATACTTTCTAGGGATGAGATTCTTCCCTTTAAAGTCACATTACTTTTATTAACTATCCATAGATATGTATATCCATTTTTTTTTGTTCATAAGGATAATTACTATGTCCTTAGCTAACCATTCTTCAATGAAGTCTAAGAGTGCAATTTCATCAACATCTATGTACTTCATCCCATCATTAGTCCTTATTCCTTGTACATCTAGCACAACAATTTCCTTTATTGATGCATTCTTTTTGGATTCTCCTAGCACTTTTCTCTTATGAGCTTCTTCCTATGGTTTTCCATTACCTTCTCTTATTCTGTTTCTTGAGGATGTACCTGATTTGAAATTTTTTTCTCTTCTCTATTCAATACATCATAAAATATCTTGGATTGAAGGTGTTAGTGTCAGTCTAGTCATACTACCATCAGTGATCAAAATTTATCTTTTGCATTTTCATATTAGGAGTCCCATACCAATAAATTTCACCATTCCACTAGGTCATGGATTCATTGATGGTAGTGATTTTTAAGCAGTTTCCCTCATGAGAAAATTTTTGATTCTCATCTCTATGGTATTTAGTCACGAGTCACTCTTTTTCTCTTAAAATCATGGCAGTAGGTCATAGGATGGGTCTCATTAGGTTCTAGGATCTCACCATGGTCAAACTAATGAGTCAAGTGTTAATAAATATCAGCAAGGTCATGAGGAAGTCAATAAACTCAAAGTCACAACACCTGGGAAGATCAAAGAGATGTTTTATTCAGTTTGATGTAATTTTCACCTCAAAACTATGTTTTGAGGTGAAAAAATGATACTTTTCCTTTATTATCATTCATTATGTAATTTTATGTCAGCATATGTAATAAGTCAAATTTAAGAAGCTACCATCTCCACAAAGTCATCACCTTTCATTCAGAGAAGTTTTCCATAGCATGTTTAGCGTCAAATCATGTTCTAAGTAGATCCAGCAAAAAGAGCCTGAAAAGAGATTTCCAACGGTATACTACACTCTCAAAACTGACTTCTAGATTGAAATTTATGCCTAAGTGAAGTAAAAAGTCCCCTATACCCTTAAACAATCCCTTTTCCCACCTTTCCCTAAATTTTATTTTATTAAAGTTTTATATTTTCTTTAATAAATCCCTTTTTCCCCCTTCAATTGCATAATCACATTATTAAAAATCATTTAAATACATATGTGATTTATTTATTAACCACTTCTCCTCCATACCATGAAACTTTATAATAAAAATCAAAGTTTCATATTATAAGTACCCCCCCGTCATTCCCAAACCACTTCCCCTCCATGCCTTATAAACCTTATAAAAAAGTTTAAAGGTTTATTATTATAAAACTCTGCCATTCTAAGTCCCTTTCCATCGCAATCGTAATATTCGAAAGATGCATCTCGATGGTCCTCGACTGCCCAAATCTCTAATGCAATTGGTGTAATCCCCACCGTTGATTTAATTAATGATCCAACGGCCCACATACCATCGTCGCCTTTGATTTTTCCACTCCCGATTATATATCTTCGATGGCAAACCCCCGATGGAACTCTGGCCGATTACATCCTAGCTGTCGATCCGATCGACGATCGGACTGCCCATACCCAATCGGTGCTTTTCATCGCTCTCCTCTGATTGAATTCTCCCGATGGCCAACTCCCGATTAATCCTACGCCGTTGATCCACCCTCGCCAATCGGACGGCCCACAGTTCATCACCTCCTCCCAATCACATCGGCGAAATTTTGTTATGTAATGTGGCCGCTCCGATCTCCTGATGCTGATTGACCCTTGGGCTCACCACATTACATTCCGCCCCATTTATAATAAAATGGCCACCTCCCTTTATAAAACTTAAAATTTTATTTTATTTCATTTATACAAAGGACCTCCCCCAATCGCATCGGCGAAAGTTTCAATGTGTAACATGCCTACTCCCTCGCCCGATTCCGATTGCGATTGTATTTCCTAGTCCCACCATGTAATATTCTCCGCCCATTCATTATAAAAAGGCCTTTTCCTTTTTTAAATTTAAAATTTCACTTATTTCGTTCTATACAAAGGCTTTCCCCCTCTACTTATCTCCCATCGCATAAGAGGTATTTAATTATATAATATGCCCACCCCAACTCCTGATTCCGATCCCAATTTGCTCCGAGTCCCACCTCAAAGGCCCTCCACCCTTTTAAATGAAAATTCCTTCCTCCCTTTGTAAAAAACAAAAAATTGTTTCATTTGTTTTAACAAAGCGATTTTTCCCCTTTGACTTTTCCAATCGCATCGGAGCTTCTGCGGCTTTTCTCACATATACTTTCCCCGATCTCCCAATCGCCGATTGCGATATTGCAACATGAATTTTTCAAACATTTATTATATTATATGCCCTATCCCCTCCCCTCCGATTCGGATTGCAATATGGACCCCACTTCCCTTCACTCCCTCCATCCCAAATCGATTTTTCCCTTCACTTAAGGTATAATTTGATGTTATGTCAAAATATTTTATAAAAATTGGTTTTTGTCAAACAAATAATGCAGAGGAAAGTCAGAGGGTCGAGAGTTAATAATAAAACAAAGATTTCTACAACAGCAGAAAAAATAGGATCTAATTGCCTATTTTCTATTCAACAGCGTAACAGTGAATCTGCCAAAGTGGTCAAACGTATTGCTATTCCTTATTTTTAGGGGCAGATTGTTGGTTTTCTCTTCCGTATTCATATTTAAATTCTTGAGCTGTTAAAATAGATCCCTTTTTCTGTGGATCTATGTTCCCACATTTCAGTTTATTTAATGTAATTGTAAATAATTTGTAAAGTAGTCTGTAACTCAGAAGTAGGGGAATAGTGTGGAAAAGAACGCTCTGCGCTCCGTTGTGCAGTTTGACAGGGAATTAATAAAGAGATGCAGCTCTGATTTGTGGGATCCATGTGGTATGAGTTTTTAGCATTTGTTCTCTCCTTTGTTTCATATGTAATTTGTTATGTTTCACCTTCCATTCATAAAAATTTCCAGTTGAATGCTTTCAAGATAGAAAGGTAGAATCCATTTTATATGCTTTTCCTTGGGAAATCATTCATAATCTGTGTTTTTCTTTTTTTTGAAAAGGATCCATTTATTGTGCCCTTTTCGGCTCCTCACGAGTCTTTCCATTCCATACTTAATTGAACTTAATTGCTAAAATTTCCTGCCTACCTTGCTCCATGAAATACCCTGTATCCTGATTTAATTCCCCAATTTCATACTGTCCCTTTTTATCCCACACGTCCCTGAAAATTCATTTCATTTATTAAATTTCTTTCCTATCATTATACCTAGCCTAATATCATATCATTATTGTACTTTATTGAATATATTTTCATGGAGAGAGCCCTCTCCTGACCTTGTAGGGCTAGCTACAAGGCTTAGCGTGGTTTAGTTGTTACCCTGTTTTGCCCTTTTCAGCTTGGGGTCCAGATTGGATGCTAACATCTCTAGCAACTCTGGGGAATATCGATCTGATTGATTTTGAGCTCGCACTCTTGGTGCTCATTGACTGTGTTTATTCTGTTTGAAGAAGGTCATAGTTAGACCCTGTGTGAATAAATAATATTCAAACCTTTGTTTAAGGTTAAAAACCTTGGTTACATTGAACACGACGGTTCTTTAGAAAACCTCTCTTATCAAAGTAAAAGAGATTTATTTGTTGCCGGTGGAGTTAATATTAGTGGGACCCAGCCGTAAGTTAACGCAAGGAGTTAAAGCACCAAACCATAGTTAAAGTGTAGTTGGTTTACCACCAGCGGGTTTTGGGAAACCAAACCGCCTTCATCGTGCCGCTTTTGGCCTGGAGAAAAACCACTTCAAAAAAATGCGATCCAGTAATATTTGGGCACGTCATCACCCTAATACCACCTATATCATGCAAATTTTCTGAGTTAAACTTTGGCCCTTGAAAAAACGAGATATTCACTGGGATCGTTCGATCTAGAGAGTGTTGGATCCAACGTCAATCGCGCATTGAAGAGCACGAGTAATAGATCAAGGTATGATATGGTGGATTTTACATTATTATATGGTTATTTTATTCATAAAATGGTGAAATACATATGTGTGGGCCCGTGCTGAATAAAATATGTCGCACTGGTAGCATAAATGTGTTTTATGTTATAATTTCGAAGGTTGGTGTTTTTAAAAGAATCATGCCATTGTTATAATTTGATATTATGACCAAAGGATAAGGTTTGATTATGAACCTTTGAAACATTTGTTTGAAGAAGTTTCGAATATTATTGAAAATTGAACAGTGTTAAAGTGCCACAGTCATAATACTTTTCCGGTATCAGGGCATAAAGTCAGATCACCCCAGTAAATATTCTTCTTGTAAATTCTTGGATTCTAGAAAATTATTTTTAGAGTCTGTTAGGCTGAAATAGAATTTTGTACAGTAGAAATTTACACACACTGGCTTCAAGAAGATACACAAGGGCTAATCCAGATCCAAATCCTCCCCCTGTATTTGAAAATCCTAATCTGATTCCAAGAATTATCAAAAGACAAGAAGGATCACTAAGTCCTAGAACTATCTTCAGATCCCATACTTGGCCCAGTGAGTGGTTTTTTGTAGAAGATCTTTCTTTTGATGAGATTTTTGAGCTTTCTTTGTTTATAAATAAGTCTGAAACTACACTTGATGACACAGTTTTAGATCCAGAATTCATTGTATATATTGAAGTGCAAAGAGAAAATTCCTGAATTGATGATTATATTCTGAATTCTCCTTAGTCATCTATCACTGTAACTAATATCCCTGAGCATTCAAAGTCATCAGGAACAACATTGGCTCCTCCTAATTTATCAACATTGCCATCAGTCAATTCTCAGTCGTCATCTCCTCCATCAACACCTCCCTTAAATCCTAATACTACAAACACTGTTGAAAATCCTCCTAGAGCCATGGCTACCCGGTATGCACCCCTGGTTTTTCCTCAGGTTCTCAATGATATGCCTGCTGACTATCAGAGTAAAATTCCTATCTTTGATGCCCACTCAGAGCATTACAGCCCAGCAACATGTTGATAAGATGGATGACTTTTTTGAGCTACATGAGGTAGAAGTAGAGAATGTAACTACTAGGTTGTTTGTTCAAAGCTTCGGAGGTGAAGTTAGAAAGTGGTTCAGAGCTTTACCATCATGCTCAATTCGTACTTTGCAGGAGTTGCACACACAGTTTTTAGACCGGTGGGAGGTAAAAAAGAACCCACTCCAAATTCTATCTGAGTATGAAAATATTAAAATAAATGTGGGTGAAATTGTACAGGACTATTGTTTAAGATTCAATGTTGTATATAATGCTATTCTAGCTAACCTGAAACCTCCTGTGGGACTAGCATTGCTAAAATTTCCAAACGGTTTTGATGCCAATATGGCATATCAGCTATAGGAGAGAGATCCCACTATGCTGGAAGACATTCAGAAGATAGCGGTAAGTGTAGAAGCAAATCTGCTAGCTAAAAGAGCTCAAACCAGAGCTAAAAAGAGGGTCACAGTGAAAGAGGAAGCCTCCCCTTTAGACAAAAAAATGGACACTCTGATCTGAACAGTTGAAAAAATGGTTGATAGATTGACCATTTCAGATAGACCTGAGCCTCAAATAAGAAATCTGAATTTCAAAGGACAGTAGCCTCAATTCAGAATCAAGCAAAGAGAACAAAGAGCGCAGGACCAAGCAGCACCACCACAACAACAAATCAGAATTCCATTGCAACAAAATTACGTGCAAGGAACAGACACAGATGAGGATGATGATCCTCTAATTAAAGCCAATCACTTTTTCACTACTGATGGTGCCCCTATCTTTCTCACTAAAGACGAAGAATACATAGTGGCGACTCCAGACATTCAAAAGGATGAATATTTCATCTTGGCTAATGATGCAGTATTGGAATATGAGTCTGACGATTACCATAGAGGGTACATGAATGCTTTGTCGGCTCAACAAAGGCAGTACTCTTTGAGGAACAGAGATGTTCCAATCAGTCCTATTTAGAAAAGAAAAGAGCTTCAAGTGAAGAAAAATTCATAGAAAAAAGAAAAGAGCCAACCAACCCTTCCTCCAGCAAAAAAACTACAGCAATCAACAACCCAAATGAGAAGAACCAGTAGAGCACAACAAAGGAGAAAATAGATAAAAAATATCCTCCAATTAAAGAGGTAGAAAAAGCTCCTTCCTTTAATTTAGAAAATGAAATTTCTAAACTAAAAGTGTCCATGCCCCTCACTGAGTTGGTGAAAAATAGTGCATATAAAAACCAGGTGTCTAGATTTTTGAAAATAGACTCTGTTTTAGATATGGGGAATGTATAAGACAACTATCCAGAACTCATTTTTGGCTCAGCCACAGAAGAATCTCAAGAAAGTGAAGTCCCTCCCTTTTACCTGAGTCTTAGATTACATGAGTTCATCTTGCATAATGCTATGTTGGACTCCGGAGCCTCACATAATTTGATGCCCAAGGCCATCATGGAGAAGTTAGGACTTGATATTACCCGAAAATACCATGATTTGTATTCTTTTGACTCAGGTATGGTCCATTGTATTGGTCTTATCAAAGACTTGGTAGTGTCATTAGATCAAATCCCAGACAAAAATGTCTTGATGGATGTAGTTGTTGCTAATGTCCCACCACGGTTTGGAATGCTTCTATCTAGGTCTTGGGGTGCAAAACTTAAGGGAACCATGCAGCTTGACTTCTCTTATGCCACAATTCCCATGTTTGGTCAGTTGAGAAAATTATATAGGGAGAATAAAATGAAATATATGATTACCAACAAAGAGAAGCCAGTAAATCATCTTATTAATGCAATCCACACAGATTTAGAGTCTTTTGTCTTATATTCAGATGGTGGTTTAAATGATGAAAATGTTCAGTTGGTACAAGTAGATGAAATACCTAAGATTTCAGAGAATTTTAGGGAAGTCCTCAAATAAGAAAAAGATAAAACAACAAGCACTTCTGAGCTTCCTACCTGCTAGTAGCAAAAAGACAGTGAACAACCAGAAATCAGCCAAGGTAAAGAAGAGAAAGAAACAAAATTTCAGCATCTACAAGAAGAAGATGAAGGTCTATGGAGCATGGATTTTGATGGAGTTGTTGGTAAGGATGGAGCTGGTATTGGAATATGGATTCGGAGCCCTGTTTTCCACCTTGAGAAGGTTCCTAATAATGTTAGAGTATGTGCTTATAAGTTGGCTTTTGAATTCTTTGACAATGAAGGAGAGTATGAAGCTCTGATTACAGGTCTCAAAATTTTGAAGAAGTTGAATGCAAAGAGGATTTCTGTTTATGGTGACTCCGAGTTAATAATCAAACAGGTGAAAGGAGAATATCAAGCAAAGCATCCGAGGCTAAGGGCATAAAGAAATGCAGTCTTTGATATCTTGAAGACTTTCCTTGAGTACACTTCGACTGCAATACCTAGGATGCAGAATGTTATTGCTGACTCTCTTGCCACTACTGCAAGCAACTTGAAGATTCCGATGAACTCCAACAACAAGTTTGAGATTTATGTCAAACATAGACCTGTTGTTCCAGAAAATTTAAGGTATTGGCAAGTATTTTGGGATGACAATGAGAGTAATGAATTTTTACAGGGTGATGGAAAATTCAAAGACACTCCAATAGAAGGTGAGTATGAGATTTATGATCAAGAATTGGAAGAAAATTAGATGAATATCTTGCAGCTGAAGGATAATGTAATTCCTAGAGGTCTTATACCTTTAGAGGAGATTTTTGATCAGGATGATGTTGCAAAGAAACCAAGCTTGGTGCCTACTGAGAAAGGAGTTGAAGATGTGAATCTTGGAACACCTGACAAGCCCAAGTTTGTGAAGTTGTCAAAGACATTGTCCCCTGAGGTAAAGGAAAAGTATGTTAAATTTCTTTCTGAATTTTTTGATGTGTTTGCATGGGATTATTCATATTTGAAGGTGTATGATAAGAACATAATTCAACATACTATTCCCATCAAGCCAGATCAAAATCCATTTAGACAGAAGCTGAGAAGAATCAATCCGAATCTGCTGCCATCCATCGAAAAAGAGGTAAACAGGTTGTACAAGGCAATTATCATAGTTCCCATTATATTTTCTGACTGGATTTCAAATTTGGTCCTGTTACATAAGAAGACAGGAGAGATAATATTGTGCATAGATTTTCGGAATTTGAATAAGGAATCCTTAAAGGATAATTATCCGCTTCCGAAGATGGACCATTTTCTGCAGAGAGTAGTTGGAGCATCTAGGATGTCACTACTTGATGGTTACTCAGGCTACAACCAGATCTTGGTGCATGAGAAGGACCAAGACAAAACTGCCTTCACAATACCCTGGGGAACCTTCCAGTATGCTAAAATGCCATTCGGACTAAAGAATGCTGGAGCTACTTTCCAGTGAGAAATGGAAATTTTCTTTGCCAATAAAAAATATGTTTTTCTTGTTGTTTATTTGGATGATTTGACAATATTTTGTGGTTCTGATGATGAGAATTTTCACCATTTGAGAGTTGTTTTTCAGTGATGTAGAAAATTTGGGATTTCTCTTAATCCCAAGAAGAGTCTTTTTTCCATGGTTGAAGGCAAGTTGCTGGGGAAAATCATCTCTAAAGATGGTATCCGCGTCGATCCATCTAGAGTGGAAGAAATTCAACACATAGATTTTCCACGAAACAAAAAGGAGATTCAGGCCTTTAAGGGCAAGATGAACTTCTTACGCAGATTTATACCCAATCTAGCTGAACATCTAAGAGAAATGACTAATATTTTGAAGAAGGATAGCACTATCTGTTGGGAAAAATACTTTCCCATTGCGACGGATCTCCTTCAAGCGATCAAGCTTCTGCAGAAGGACCACGCTCTGATACCAATTGTTGGGAAAAATACTGAGAGGGGGGGGTGAATCAGTATTTTCTGCATATTCAAACTTTTTACTTTTTCATTCCTTAAAACCCATACGCTACTTGACTTCAGTAAACCAGCGTATATACGCGGATCCCATTTATGAAACTAGCGTATACACAGAGATTTAGATATGTCATTAAATCTTCACTTAAACCATTCCATCATATATTCATCAGATATTCAATAAACAGTAAACATGTGCAGTAAGAAGAGAACAAACCATCACACAAAGCATCACACATGAACACCAGGATTTTTAGGTGGAAACCCAAGTCGGGAGAAAACCACCGCTGCAGTTGCTCAGCCTTCAATATTTTATTATAGAGAAAGCATATTACAACATATGTCTTTGTTATGAACTTGACCCGGCCACCTTGAGCACCCTGTTGCTGGGTTACAGGCCTCTCCAGGAGCTCCAACCTGACCTCAGTGCAGCCTCTGGAAGGGAGCTACGACCCCCCGATCTCGTTTACCAGCCTCACCTGGAAGGGAGCTACAACCCCCTGACTGAAGGCTACAACCCTCAGCACCACCTTGGACCACGTTTCATCACTTTTCACCTTTGGATCCAACCACCCCAATAGAACACAACAGAGGCCACAATTCATCATATTTCCGGACCAAGACCCTTTCCATACTTTTAAGCACAAACATACATCACCAACAGATACATATCAACACAGATCAGATAGCAGAAACACAGCAGATCAGATCAGATATTTCATACCCCTTGCTTCAGCAAGCCCTAGTTTGCATACGCGCTTTCCCTTCACTGATGTCGCGTGTATACGCGCTTCCGTCCATACAAACCAGCGTATAACTCGGTGTATATTTTATTGCGCATACGCGCTTTCTCTTCGCTGAAGCTGCGTATATACGCGCTTCCTCCGCGTTGAAGTAGAGTATAGATCTTCAATTATTACGAAGCAGCATACTTCTTCAGATCAGATATTCAGTTCAGATTTACCCTTTCACTTCAGACAGATGTTCGCCTAGATGTTCGCCTCATCAGAGATCTAGGCCTTCCATAAGCAGATCTAGTAAATACAAGTGCATTTCAGATCTAGATCCCCTTCTTCATCATTGGTGCATCATACACTCATATTTATCTTCAAGTGTAACCCTTTCCAATCAGATCTACTTCAGAGAGAAGTATTTATTCAAGTTCAGACATCTTGCTCCCACACTCATCATTTGCACAATGAATTTCTTCTCCTTATATATGATTACCCTTTGTCAATACCATGAGCCCCTTTTTCAATACCACGGGCACCAATACCATGAGCCTTCAATACTACGGGCGCCTTCTTCAATACCATGAGCCTTCAATACCACGGGCCCCTAGATTTTCACTTTTTGAGCGCTTTAGCCCATACGCGACTTGGCACGTTCTTTTCCGCGTGCATACGCGATTTCCCCTAGTCCAATCCACGTATACCAAGAGACATACTCTTTTTCATCATACTTTGAGTACATTCTGAATTCCTTTCTTCATTGCCTTTTGTTCACACTATAGATACATCAGATTTCCTTCATCGAGGACATATGCTATCAAGCACAACTTCATCAAGTAAGTTGTCATCATCTTCATCAAGTGGGTTGCCTTTCAAGGACAACACTCAGCATCATATAAACATCAGATCACATCAGATTTACATCATTTACCAAGTCCATCAAGTCAAGAATAACTTCATCAGGTGGATTGCCATCAAGGACAACATATGTCAACAGTCGCATGTCTTTGTCTTCATTCAGTGGGTTGCCATCAAGGACAACATCCTGCATCATATTTCCAACAATCTCCCCCTTTGGACTTGATGGCAACCATGATGGTGTTTGGTTACCACAACAGATAGATACATTAAGAATACAATGACACCATGTCATTCTCCCTAATTTCCATGTCACTCTCTCCATTTTTGGCATCATTCAAACACCATGTCACTCTCCCCCTTTGACATCAAGGGCAGGAGCACATCATTATCTTCATTCACACACCATGTCACTCTCCCCCTTTGACATCAAGGGCAACGGGCGGATCCACAACAACATACTCTCCCCCTTTTCTCCTCATGTAGAAGAAGCGTTCTGCAGATCTGATGTATACTGAAGTGACCAAGCTCCCCCTGAGTTCATGCGGAATCTTCAAACATATTTTTCAATGAAGTACATGACTCTATGACATTCCTATCACCAATGACTCATACTTACATCAAAGATTCATCCAAGTGGATTTACATAGAAGAGTCAAGTACCCAACCAAGTGGGTTTACAAATGTGACTCGGCTACCCAACCAAGTGGGTTTACAAACATGACTCAGCTACCCAACCAAGTGGGTTTACAAATTTGACAAGTCCTTACATGACTGAATAATACAATTTTACATCATGGGTCTCAACCAGACCTTTTCATCAAAATACAAATATGAATTTTCATAATCAATACCAAAAAGACCTCAAGAGAGATCATATATCAAAACCACCATAATGCCAGCAATGCATTATACTCAGAAAAACTAATGCTCCCCTTGAATCTGTGCAACCAAACAATCTTTCCAAATGACTAAGGCTCCCCCTTAGTTTGTGCATCCTGAAAACTTCCACCAACAAATCATTAAGGCATCTTCATCAAAACATTAGAAAACGTATTTATGAGAACCGGAACACCACTGTGAGATACCAAATGTGCGCATCGGCACCGTGGCCGAAGAGAGCTGAACCAACCAAGAATTGTCGTGGAACCAACCATACGCGTTTTATGTGCGTAATCCTCGTACATACGCGATCGTGTTTCCTCAGAAACCCGCGTATCCTAAGACACCTTCTTAAATTTCAACCGTATCCGATTCTTTGTAAGGCAAAGACAGTTGTTCAAATTTTCCTTTTCCGAGATATTTGAATCGTCTCCGGACTCGTATATACGTAATAGTGTAGTTGTGTCTTCAAGCCGTCATCCATTGGTTGTAGCATAAGCCCATTAGTAACTAGCCTTTCTTGATCTCAGTGCAAAAGATCAATACATTCTTTCCAAAAGAGATTATCATATCAGAACAAAGATCTTCGTATATGTGTCAAGCAATCATCCATGGTCCAAAATCACCATGATCTTCAAGAGGTAACATGAAGTAACATATGTAGGCAAAAGATCTCAACCATAGCAACCAAACTCTATATGATCTAAAACAAATGATATCCAACTCATCCACACAAAGATACTTATCAACAACTAGGGGTCAAAAATCTTATCATAATAATCCATGTACCAAATCATCATCATTTGAGCATGAGTATCACCAAGACCAAAGAATAAGGCAGTCATATTTCCAACAATGCAACCATTAGAATTCAACCCGCTACTCCCCTAAACCAAGAAGCTTCTTCCTAACTCGCAACTGAGATACGTTCAACAAATAAGTCATCAATAACAATCTCTCGCATGATCCGTCCTCATCTCCCGAACTATAAGACTTTCATCTCAACAATGAATGCTCTTCATCATAAAGCAACCAGGCTTCATCCATAATATTCAACACAAGAACCCATGCATCATTTCATTATCATGAGTATAACTAGAATGATGCTAATAAAGCAGCAATCATCGCCAGCTCTAATTGCTCCCCCGGACTCTGCCGCATCTTCAGCTATCGATAAATTTTCTTATCATCAATGCATACGCGATCGCGTCTTTCCGAACTCGCGTGTATACGCGACTTTAGTTAATGGAACTCCGCGTATGGAAAGGAAGACAGAAAATTTCCATCTTCCTTCATTTCTTCCGCAGCTTGCACCTCCCCGTACCGGCCCCTTTCCACATCGCATGCGCTCGTCGAAGTAAACATAAACGTATAATCAAAATCAACCATGAGAGTCATCATGCATTGCTCCTCTTGTGACGATACATTAGATCTTCATAATGCACCACATCATTCCCCGCAATGCCAACAAGAAAAGTCAGCCTTCAGAAGTGATGACCGTAGGGGTCATACTCCCACATTTCCGACTTCCGTCCTTCATCTGAATGAGTGTTTTCTTCAAGAAAATCATTGTTTTCTAGAGCATCAACAAAAACATCCTTTTCTTCTCTAGGATTGTTTCTTATTCCATCCTCCATCTTCTCTCCGCATTTGTTTATTTGTGTCAAATTTCTCATATCCTGCCTCGACTCGCATTCCTTTCTTATATGTCCATACTTGTTACAAGAATAACATCTCAGTGTCCAAAATACATAAGAATCCACGTACATTTCTATTCTTCCTCCTTTTACAATCAAATCGCTTTGTGTCCATACTTGTTACATGAAAAACAATATCCTCGAAGAAACCGCAGTACCCTTTCTCGTGTAGGAACCGTTTGTTTGAGGCCGAAATGATCTCGCTTCCCTAATTTGCTGCAACATGTCCATAATTATGACATTTAAAACATTCAACATTCTTGAATGAATTCTTTGAGAAATCTGCGACTGTTGGTCGAGTTGTCTCTTCTAACACTTCAGGTTTTGCATTGACATCCTCCTTCCACTTTGGCACTTCCTTGTGAGCTAGATTCTCCTTTAACAAAGCTTTCATGGAAACCAAGACCTGTTTCACAGTAGACCTTGATTACTCATCATTGTCCAAAATGTTAGTACTATCATAAAACCTCAAAGTTTAACCTTTTCTTCTAATTTACCTTTGAGAATATTTACCTCAACTTCCAAGGCTTGACATTGCTTTGTCATGCTTTCTCTTTTTTCTTCTTCCATCTTCAACTTGATTCTTCAGATTTAGAATCTCTCTTTCAACCAATCTTCATTTCCTTCACAAGTTTGTTGCAAATTTCTCTTCATTCTTCTTGTTTGATTTTTCCGTATCTTTGAGAGAGATACCTTCGGCTTCTGCTGCCTTCCTTTTCTAAAGGATTGTAGAGGAGTTCCTTATTCTCCATTGATGCTTCTAGCTCTCCGTTTGCAGAAAGATGATAGCAAATTTTCAAGTCCTTCATTCTTCTTGCTTGATTTTTCCGTATCCTATTTCTAGATCTTGACCAATGGATGCATAAGTATGAAACCTTTGATACTTGTCCAATTGCTCATTTAGCATTTCTTTGTTCGATCTTTCATTTGTGAGATCATCTTTTGATAGATAGTTTCTTGCTTATTGTATGAACTTTTTTAGTTCTTCTTCTTTAATCTTGAGAGCTTCTTCTAGATCCACAACTTTACTTTCACTATCTTTACTATTGTTTGCACAAAGAAGAGTATTGCGGGCTTCTCTTTTCTTCTTTGCCATATGTTTGTAGATCTTCGTCGAATCTGTTTCATCTTTCTTTCAATTTTTTAAGTACATGATTTCCTTAGATATCTCCTTTCCTCGAGTAACCTTTCTTTCTTTGCTTCTTAGCCATGAGCACTTTCAGATCTTCAAATAATCTTCTTCATTTCACCGGATATTTCATCATCATCTTCTTTTGCATATTTAACTTTCTTTTCAATTGTTTCTTTACCATGCTTTTCTTTATAAGGACATTTAGCAAAGATAATGACTAACTTTTCCAATACTCAAAACATTCTTTGATGGGAAGCTTACCTTTGAATCTTCCGTACCTAGTTGAGCTTTCTCACGAAATTTGCTTCTTCTTCATCGATATATAGCCGGAATCTTTGACAACTTCCTTTTCCTTCCCTTAGTAGATGCCTTGGTGTTGCTTCTCTTACTTGAGAAGGGCCTCCTTGTCTCATTTCAAAGTGTACTTCGCAGTACCATGTAATTGAACAATAATAAGAGTTTGCAAATCTTGCCTTTCTTCAATAGCTTCGAAACTTTAGAGTCAAATTTTGAAGTCAATGATTCATGACCTTTCCACTGCATAGTATCACCATGGTTTCACCCAAATTTCCTCATTCCATTTACAATATCATCCGTACGAAGAAAGAACTCAGCAACACTCTCATCACTATGCAGTCGAACCAAATTTTCATATTCAATTCTAAGAGTTTTGTTTTGCACTTTTTACCTTTGTGTCTCCTTCATAGCTTAGAATGATTTTGTCCCATGTCCTTCTACGAATGTAGCCGCATCACTTTAGCAAATTTCCGATTCGTACATGCTTCCCAATACACACATTCACCGCTTTGGCATTACCTTCATACTTCTTCTTTCACCACTCGCAGGGAATATTTGCTTCGGTATTACTAACCTTCTTCCACGCATTTCGCCTATACATCTCATCAAGACTTTGCAGATAAGCTGTGACGTACCTTCCGTAAGATCGTACTTGCTTCCATTGAATAGAGGTGGCTTTATAGACATTACTCCTTCTTGACTTCCCATTGCGACGATATCCTTTAAGCGATCAAGCTCGCACAAGGACCCGCTCCGATACCAATCATGGGGAAAAATACCGAGAGGGTGAACCGTATTTACCGCATATTCAAACTTTTTACTTTTTCATTCCTTAAACCCATACGCTACTTTACTTCGCAAACCAGCCGTATACATGATCCTATTTATGAAACTAGCGTATACACAGAGATTTAGATATGTCATTAAATCTTCATCAAACCATTCCATCATTTATTCATCAGATATTCAATAAGCAAGAAATAAAAGTAAAGAAGAACACACCATCACAATAAAACGTTAATCACACATGAACACCGGATTTTGTGGAAACCCAAATCGGGAGAAACCATCACGTTAGCTGTCGTGCCTTTCGGGTATTTTATTAGAAAACATCTACAACATATGTAACAGCAGACGACCAAGACGTGTGCACCCACCGCGCTCGCTACCGCCTTGGAAGGGAGTCACGACCCCCCCGACTCGTTTACCGAAATTTCACCGAAGGAGCCAACCCCCCGATCTCGCTACTGTGGCCTCACCCGGAAGGGGAGCTACAACCCCCCGTCGACCACACAACCCTCAGCACTACCTTGGACCACGCTGCTTTCATCAATTTTCACACCGGATCCAACAACTTCAATAACACCACTTGTAGCCACATTTCATCATATTTTTCATACCGGACCCTTTCCATACTTTTACACAACCATACATCATCAACAGATACATATCAACACAGACGTATAAGATAAACACAGCAGGTCGCCCAGATATTTCATACCCTTTGCTTCAGCAAACCCTAGTTTGTACGCTCTTTTTACTTCACCGATTTCCCGCGTATATACGCGCTTCCGTCCACACACAAACCGGCGTATACTCACAGAGATATTTTATTGCGCATACGCGCTTTCTCTATTTCGAAGCTCGTATATACGCGTCTCCTCCGGTTACGAAGCAGCGTATAGATCTTCAATTATTCCGTAGCAAGACATTTTCTTCGCATCGTATATTCAGCCTACTTACCCTTCACTCGCATGCATGTCGCCAGATGTTCGCCCATCAGCATCTAGGCTTCCATATGGGGATCTAGTAAATACAAGTGCATTTCGCATCTAGATCCCCTCTTCTCATCATCAGCATCATACACTCATATTTATCTTCAAGTGTAACTCCTTCAATCCCGCATCTACTTCGCAGAGAAGTATTCATTCAAGCTCTCACATCTTGGTAACTCCACCCTCATATTGTGCACAATAATTTTCCTTTTATATGATTATCCTTTTTCAATACCATGAGCCCCTTTTTCAATACCATGGACCAAAACAATACCATAAGCCCAAAACTACCTGGACGGTGTCAATTAGGCGGATCATTACCCAATACTATGGGTCAATACCATGGTGGTTACCCTTGGATTTGCACTTTTTGAGCGCTTTAGCCCATACGCGACTTGTAACGTTCCTTTCCGCGTGCATACGCGACTTCCCCTAGGCCAATCCGCGTATACGAAGAGACATGCTCTTTTTCATCATTCTCTGAGTACATTCTGAAATCCTTTCTTCATTGCCTTCTGTAAATACTGTAGATACATCAGATTTCCTTCATCAAGGAGATATTCTATCAAACACAACTTCATCAAGTAAGTTGTCATCATCTTCATCAAGTGGGTTTCCTTTCAAGTACAACACTCAACATCATATCATCAACAATCATCATATCACTTCATATTTACATCATTTAACAAGTCCATCAAGTCAAGCATAACTTCATCAGGTGGAGTGCCATCAAGGACAATACATGTCAACAGTCGCACGTCTTCATCTTCATTCAGTGGATTGCCATCAAGGACAACACTCTGCATCATATTTCCAACACTATCAAGTGGAGTGAAGAAGCTATCAAGTCATTCAATCTGGTAAAGTTTGTTTTTTCTAATGCCCCAGTCTTGATTAGTCCTGACTATACTCAAGATTTTATTATTTTTTCATTTGCATCAGAGCATAATATGGTTGTTGTTTTAATGCAAAAGAGAGATTAGATTAAAAAGCCAATTGCCTTTTTCAGTAGGACTATTAGAGATGTTTCTTTGACGTATAATATTATTGAGAAACAAGCATTGGCTCTTATAAAGGCATTGAAGGATTTTAGGTTCTATATTCTGCATTCACATACTATAGCATTGTCCCTAACGCAGTAGTGAAGGATGTGTTGATGCAAAATGATCCAGAAGGTCGAAGAGGTAAATGGATAGCATCTATGTTGGAGTATGACTTGGAGATCAAGCCCACGAAGTTGATCAAATGCTAAGGCTTGGCGAAATTGATGGCCCAATCAAATCTGTGTGCCCTAGATATAAACCTCATAACAACAATGTCAGAGGATGAAGATGAAGGTTTGCTTGTTCCAATTTCAGATATTTTTACACAATCCCCTTAGTATTCAGATATTTTTTATGTCCTTCAGCATCTTTCACCACCTTCAGGCATGTCTAAGAGTAAAGGTAGATCTTTGAAACTTAAATCTGCAAAATATTGCATTTTAGACAGTGTTATGTATTGGAAAGATCCAGGAGGTGTTCTGCTCAATTGTTTGGTTGAAGAAGAAGCTTAGAAGGTAATGCATGATTTCCAAAAATGTGATTGTGGCGGTCATTTGTTTTGGAAGACTACAACTAACAAGCAGTGGGGACTCGATTTCATAGGAGAGATCCACCCCGCTGACTACAGCTAACAAGCAGTGGGGACTCGATTTCATAGGAGAGATCCACCTCGCTTCATCAGCGCAGCATTGATGGATCTTGACAGGAATGGATTACTTTACTAAATGGATCGAGGCCATCCCAGCAAGGTAGGAAACTGATACGGTATTTATTCAATTCCTTGTATTGAATATTTTATCTTGTTTTGGCTGCCCTTACAAAATTATAACAGACAACGCAACAACGTTCAGATCTAAGAAAATGGTGGAGTTCTGCGATAAGTATAATATCATGCTGGGCCATTCAACAACATATTATCCACAAGGAAACAGCCTGGCATAATCATTGAACAAATTGCTGATAAATATAATCAAGAAAATGATGGAGGCAAACAAAAGAAACTGGCATCGCAAGCTCATCAATGCATTGTGGGCAGACAGAGTTAACAGTAAGAAATCCATAGGTATGTCACCTTTTGAATTGGTTTATAATACTGATGTTGTTTTTCCTACATCTCTTACAGTCCCAGTCATGATATTATTGCAAGAAGTTGGTAGTGAAGATGATGACAATCAACGAAGGATAAATCAGATGATCCTCCTTCAGCAAACAAGAGAGAAAGTGTCACAGAACATTTTTCAGCTGCAGGAGAAGATTAAAAGGATCTATGATCGGAAGACCAAAGCAGAAAAGTTTCAGTTGGATGATGTGGTGTTAAAATGGGATGCAAGGAATGAGGATAAAGGGAAGCATGGTAAGTTTGACAACCTTGGGAAAGGACCATACATGATTTCAACATATAGGGGAAATAATGCTTTCTTTCTTTTAGAAATGGATGGCCAAGATTTCCCTGGAGGAGAAGTGAATGGTAGGCTTTTGAAACACTACCATTGTTGAACATAATGGCTCATAAACCATGTTACCATCATTGTATATACCATGTTATTTTTTATCAGAGTTCAAGTACACAATCATTGAAGTTTGGGGCCCGAGATGAAGGCTATAAAACTTAAATGATATGTGTATGGTTTGGTTTTGTTTTAGTTTTCAGTCTTAGTCTTGAGTCAGAGTCAGTCTGCATTGTGTCATTTTTTGGTGTTTTTTGACTGCATGCCCAATGGATAAGGCTACTTGGTCTACGGTGTTCTTAGCACCTCCAAGGAGCTACCATCCCCATTGGAGCCAATCTTAGTGTCAGTCTACTCATACTACCATCAGTGATCAAAATTTCTCTTTTTCATTTTCATATTAGGAGTCCCATACCAATAAATTTCACCATTCCGCTAGGTCATGGATTCATTGATGGTAGTGATCTTTAATTAGTTTCCCTCATGAGAAACTTGTTTATTTTCATCTCTATGGTCTTTAGTAATGAGTCACTCTTTTTCTCTTAAAATCATGTCAGTAGATCATAGGATGGGTCTCATTAGGTTCTAGGATCTCACCATGGTCAAACTAATGAGTCAAGTGTCAATAAATATCAGCAAGGTCATGAGGAAGTCAATAAAATCAAAGTTATAGCACCTGGGAAGATCAAAGAGATGTTTTATTCAGTTTGATGTAATTTTCAACTCAAAACTATGTTTTGAGGTGAAAAAATGATACTTTGCCTTTATTATCATTCATTACGTAATTTTATGTTAGCATATGTAATAAGTGACATTTCAGAAGCTGCCATCTCCACAAAGTCATCACCTTGCCTTCAGAGAATTTTTCCATGGCATTTTCAGCATCAAATCATGTTCTAAGTAGATCCAGCAGAAAGAGCCAGAAAAGAGCTTTCCAACGGTATACTACATTCTCAAAACTGACTTATGGATTGAAATTTATCCCTAAGTGAAGTAAAAAGTTCCCTATACCCTTAGACAATCCCTTTTCCCACCTTTCCCTAAATTTTATTTTATTAAAGTTTTATATTTTCTTTAATAAATCCCTTTTTCCCCCTCCGATTACATAATCCCATTATTAAAAATCATTTAAATACATATGCGATTTATTTATTAACCACTTCACCTCCTTGCCTTATAAACCTTATAACAAATTTTAAAGGTTTATTATTATAAAACTCCACCGTTCTAAGTCCCTTTCCATCACAATCGCAATATTCGAAAGATGCATCACGATGGTCGTCGACTGCCCAAATTTTTGATGCGATTGGTGTAATCCCCACCATTGATTTAATTAAAGATCCAACGACCCACATACCATCGGCGCCTTTGATTGTTCCACTCCTTATTATATATCTCCAATGGAAAACCCCTGATGGAACTCCGCCCGATTACATCCTAGCCGTCGATCCGATTGACGATAGGAAAACCCATACCCAATCGGTGATTTTCATCACTCTCCTCCGATTGACTCCTCCCGATGGCGAACTACCGATTAATCCTGCGCCGTCGACCCGACCCCGCCGATCGGACGACCCACAGTTCATCGCCTCCTCCCAATCACATAGGTGAATTTTTTTTATGTAATGTGCCCGCTCCGATCTCCCAATGCCGATTGACCCTTAGGCCCACCACATTACATTCCGCCCCATTTATAATAAAATGTCTGCCTCCCTTTGTAAAACTTAAAATTTTATTTTATTTCATTTATACAAAGGACCTCCCCCAATCGCATCGGAAAAATTTTCATTGTGTAACACGCCTACTCCCTCACCCGATTGCGATTGCGATTGTATTTCCTGGTTCCACCATGTAATATTCTCCACCCATTCATTATAAAAATTCCTTTGCCTTTCTTAAAATTAAAATTTTTCTTATTTTGTTCTATACAAAGGCTTTCCCTCTCCGCTTATCTCCCATCACATTAGAGGTATTTAAGTATATAATACGCCCACCCCAACTCCCGATTCCGATCCTGATTTGCTCTGGGTCCCACGTCAAAGGCCCTTTGCCATTTTAAATGAAAATTCCTTCCTCCCTTTGTAAAAAATAAAAAACTATTTCATTTGTTTTAACAAAGGGATTTTCCCCCTTGAATTTTCCAATTGCATCGGAGTTTTTCCGGCTTGTCTCACATATAATTTCCCCGATCTCCCGATCACCGATTGCGATATCGCAACATGCATTTTTCAAATGTTTATTATATTATATGCCTTATCCCCTCCCCTCTGATTCCGATTGCAATATGGACCCCACTTCCCTTCGCTCCCTCCATCCCAAATCGATTTTTCCCTTTACTTAAGGTATAATTTCATGTTATGTCAAAATATTTTATAAAAGTCGGTTTTCATCAAAAAAATAATGCAAAGTAAAGTCAGAGGGCAAAGAGTTAATAATAAAATAGAGATTTCTACAACAGCAGAGAAAATAGGATCGGATTGCCTATTTTCTGTTCAACAACATAACAGTGAATCTGCCAAAGTGGTCAAACGTATTGTTGTTCCTTATTTTTAGGGGCAGATTGTTGGTTTTCTCTTCCATATTTAGATTTCAGTTCTTCAGCTGTTAAAACAGCTCCCTTTTTTCTATGGATCTTTGTTCCCACATTTCAGTCTATTTAATGTAATTGTAAATCATTTGTAAAGCAGTATGTAACTCAGAAGTAGGGGAATAGTGTGGAAAAGAACGCTCTGCGCTCCATTGTACAGTTTGTCAGGGAATTAATAAAGATATGCAGCTCTGATTTGTGGGATCCATGTGGTATGAGTATTAGCACTTGTTCTCTCCTTTGTTTCATATGTAATTTTTTATGTTTCACCTTCCATTCATAAACATTTCCAGTTGAATGCTTTCAAGATAGAAAGGTAGAATCCATTTTATATGCTCTGCCTTGGGAAATCATTCATACTCTGTGTTTTTCTTCTGTTTGAAAAGGATCCATTTATTGTGCCCTTTTCGGCTCCTCACCACTCTTTCCATTCCATCCTTAATTAAACTTAATTGCTAAAATTTTCTGCCTACCTTGCCCCATGAAATACCCTGTATCCTGATTTAATTCCCTAGTTTCATACTGTCCCTTTTTGTCCCACACATCCCTGAAAATTCATTTCATTTATTATATTTCTTTCCTATCATTATACCTAGCCTAATATTAGATCATTATTGTACTTTATTGAATATCTTTTCATGGAGAGAGCCCTCTCCTGACCTTGTAGGGCTAGCTACAAGGCTGAGCGTCATTTAGTTGTTACCTTGTTTTTCCCTTTTCAGCCTGGGGTCTAGATCGGGTGCTAACAGAAGGGACTCCTCTACTATTACCTCATTTTGTGCTTAAGAGTTTTTCTGATGAGGGTGGACTTTATGAATACCATCATGATCAAATTTCTATTGATTTCTTTTTTTTCCTTTGTGATATTTCACGAAAAATCCCTGAAGAGATGGTCATGCTCATTCCACTTGTTACACCTTAAAAACACATTCTCATAAGCCAAAGGATGTTTCCAAACTTCACCATGGTAGGATATTTTGGTTGATTTTAGAAGTGGCCAGGAGATATTCATATAAACATGTAACCTCGCATATGTGTTGTAGTGTATTTTCTTGTTCACTTTAAATATGTTCACTGAATCTCCAAGCACATTTCCAATACCTTCTAAGATTTTTCCTCCCTAAATTCTTTTCCTATAGAAAATAGGGGAACCCAAATTAGGGTTTCCATGAATTTTCCATTTTCTCCAGTGAACCATTCTTGCAAGAATTCCATGAATAACCACATTATTGAAAAAGTATAGGCCATACTTGAATAACCTATTTATGCCTTCCAATTTTAAAAAATCATTGTAAAGAAACCCTTTGCTCACAACTAGAGATCAGTGTGCTCCTTTAGCTTCCATTTTTTTTGGATCCGTCCAATCAATGCTCTCTTTTGGAAAAAAATCAATGAGCTTTCATATTAAGTAATGATCATTCATATGCTTGATATAGCTCTCAATTTTGTCTGATTTTATTTCATATTTTATATCCTTGACTACCTTAGGGAGGCATCTCCCTTGCATATGGTTATACCTATTCACCCTTAGTAAAGTACCCTGATTGTTTCTATTTGCAAAAATTGGGCCTACAACTGGTTGATGGGGCACTTGCATCTCATAGATTCAACCAAAATCTCCATCTATTGTGACCACATTCTTCAAGGAGTGGTTTTCACCAACCCCCGAAGGAACTTTCCATGGATTCTTTAATGCCACGCCAATTGGGTTAAAAACCATACAATTGCAGTGGAAACAAGAAGAAAATTACTTATGTGCAATATTATATTTTGGCCCTGCAAAAAACCTAGCTATTTTCCTAAAAAGCCTAAGAAAGATAAAAACAAAGATGTGTTATGAAACCAACTCCAAAAATAGAAGAAAAGAGAAATCAACACCTTAGAAATAAGCTTGCTCGAGGGGGAAACCTCATTTACATTACATAAATGAACAATTATTGGATGATACAAATGACAAAACCTCCTTCTATATATAAGATTCCATGGGGTCACAATATAATCCTAGCCATCCTAATAAGAATAATATAACGACACAATAACAACAATATGGGGGTTACAGTGGTACAACAATAACAATAAAGGGGCTATAATAACCACAATAAGGGACTGCACTAGTAATATAGGGACCTAAGATTCCCCTCTCCTTCAAAAAAGTGTTGTCCTCAACACTTGAGTAGCTCTAGGTGCTTTTGTATAAAATTCTCATCCTCCCATGTAGAATCTTTAGTGGGTAAGTTCTTCCACTTGATGAGATACTATGAAATTGATCGATTTTGTAGTTGTCAAGTTCTTGTTTCCCTGACTACTTCAGGTTCCAATATGATTTTTCCTTCCCCATCAAGTTTTGGAAATATTGTTTGAACTAGCATTTTGTCACGTATAACCTTCTTTAAGCATGAGACATGGAAAACTAGATGCACTCACGAAGAAGTAGGAAACTCCAATTTGTATGCCATAGTACCAATATTTTGCAACACCTTGTAAGGACCATAGTAATTTGGTGATAATTTATTATCCTTCTTAGCTTGCTTGAGGGAAATTTGTTTGTATAGTTTTAGTCGTAAAAATACCCAATCTCCTACATCAAAACTTCTCTTGTTGCGACATTGATCTGCCTGTTGTTTCATTATATTTTGTGTCAATTTTAGGTTATCCTTTAAGAGTTACAGAACTTGTTTTTGATGCTCGATGTGATCTTCCACTTCTTGAACCTTAGAATTTTCTCTTAAATATGATGTGATGGACGATGGATGATATCCATAAAGTGCCATAAATGGGGTCATTTTTGCGGCATTATGGAAGGAAGTGTTATACCACCATTCAGCCATAGGTAACCACTTGACCCATTATGTTTTCTTATCATATACAAAACAACAAAGATATCCTTCTAAATATTTTTTCACTATCTCAGTTTGACCATCGGATTGAGGATGATAGGATGAGCTATGAGCTAGTTGAGTACCCAAACAAGAAAATAATTCCATCAAAAAATTTCCAGTAAAAATGGGATCTTTGTCGCTTACAATAATATTTGGGTTTCCATGTAGCATTTGAATTGCTTCTATAAATGTAGTAGCAAATGTACTTGATTTAAACGGATGAGATAATGGAAAAAAGTGTGCATACTTGGTAAGTCTATCAACTACCACCATGATGACACTCTTTCCTTTGGACTTAGGTAAACTTGTGATAAAATCCATTGAAATATCCTTCGAACATTGACTTGGAATGGATAAAGGTTGTAGAAGACCCAGAGTCTTAATTGTTTCAACTTTATTTTGCTGGAAAACCAAACATTCTGCCACAAAATTTTGAATATAAGATTTAAGGCTATCCCAAAAAAATTATTTCTTCACCCTGTGGTAAGTTTTTAAAAATATTGAGTGTCCTCGTAAAGGAGAAGTGTGCGATTCCAAAAGAATATTTTGTTTTAGTTGGGAATTCTTACAAAGATATAAGCGATCTTTGTACCATAATGAATCATTTTTCCAACTAAATGTATCAGATGTACTAGGATCTTGCTGCAACTTTTGAATGAGTGTCCACACTTCTTCATCCTTCTTCCATTTATCCCTTTCTTTGGTTATCCAATATGGTTGGATAATAGAAATGGCACAAAGCAATGCCCCCACCTCCTCATCCTTTCTTCATAGTGCATCTGCAACAACATTTAGCTTCCATTTTTTGTAGATGATTTCAAATTCATAACCCAACATCTTTGTGACCCATTTTTTCTGCTCTTCTGAAGATAGTCTTTGTTCCAAAAAGTGTTTAATACTATCATGATCATTGCTTACCTTGAAGTGTCTTCCCATTAGGTAAGGTCGCAAATTATTTAGTGCATGTAGCATTGCCAACATTTCCTTCTCATGAATAGCTTTCTATAAATACTTTCCTTTGATTGAACAACTTTCAAAAGCAATGGGTCTTCCTTCTTGCATTAAAACCACACCAATTTCATTTCCTGAGGAATCACATTCCACATTAAAGGTTTTTTTTAATTATGGTGTAGCTAAGACCGGTGCTAGGCACATTTCCTCTTTAAGATGTTCAAAGGCCTTAGTTGCTTCGGGAGTCCATGAAAATGCATATTTATTCAATAATGTTGTTAAAGGTGCTTCTATTCTCCCATAATTATTAACAAAATTGCGATAATACCCTGTTAACCCAATAAATCCTCGCAATTGCTTTATGGTTGTGGGGACTTTCCATTCCTTAATGGATTTAATTTTGTTAGGGTCTACCTTAACACCCTTGTGAGATACAATATGACCCAAATATTCCACCTCTTGTACTCCAAAAAAACATTTGGAGGTTTTTGCATATAATTTTTTCTCTTCCAATAGTTTGAGTAGCCTATGAAAATGTTGAACATGATCCTTCCTAGACCTGTTGTAGATTAGTGTATCATCAAAAAATACTAACACAAATTTTATAAGGAAGGGTTTGAAAATGGAATTCATCAACCCTTGAAATGTAGAAGGTGCATTGGTAAGACCAAAAGGCATGACCAGAAATTCATAATGGCCCTCATGAGTTTGAAATGTTATTTTCAGAATATCTTCAGTCTTCATTCTAATTTGATGATATCCTGAATGAAGATACAACTTAGTAAAATAAATTTCTCCATGTAATTCATCCAATAATTCATTAATCACAGGAATGGGAATTTTATCTTTAATAGTGATCTTATTGAGCTCCCTATAATAGAAACACATGGGCCATGATCCATCCTTCTTGTGCACCAATATTACTCGAGCAGAGAAAGAACTTTGGCTAGGTTGAATTATACCAGCCTCTAACATTTATGCAATCATACGTTCAATTTTTCTCTTTTGGACATATGGATATCTGTAAGGCTTGATGTTTGGAGGAAAAATTCCTGGAATCAAATGAATAACATGATCATGATCATGAATAGGTGGGAGCCCTTTGGGAGTTTCAAACACCTTGGAATGATTTTCCAATACTTTTTGGAGATATAAATAAATAGATTATTTTGATGTTGAAACTTCTAGTGAGCATAATTGGGCAATTACACCTCGTTGTTATTTCTTCAGAAGCTTTTTCATGACATTAGAGCTTATTATCTTTCCCATATTCCCTACGATACCCCGTAATTCGACTTCCTTTCCTTCCAAAAAAATTTTCAAGAAAAGTTCTTGAAAATTAAAAGCCACAATCTTGAAAGATTGTAACCACTGTACTCCTAGTACAACATCAACACCTCCCATTGGAATGGAAAGCATTGGGCTATTTAATACATATTACCCCATGGTTAGCTTGATATTATGGAATTTTCCAGAGAAATTTAGATTTCCCCCATTTGCAACCATCACTTGATATTATGGTGCTAGGTATAGGAAGAAATTCAATTCCTTGGATACCTTACAATGAATAAAATTATGGGTACTACTTGAATTAATCAACATTATTACCTTTTTCTTCTTTATATGTCCTTCTACATTGAGAGTTTTAGGAGTGGTAATTCCTGTCAATGCATTACACGATATGGTCAGACTGATTTATTCTTTCTCTAGGCCTGGTTCCTGGTGTATATCCTCTTATTTTGAAGTTTCTTGATCATTTTCTTGTTCCTCTTCACAATCTATGTAAAATAATTTCTTCTCAGCAAACTTATGACCTTTAGTGTGTTTGCTATCACAATTGTAGCAAAGCCATTTTTCTCCTTTTTCTTCCAATTATTGTGGTGTCAACCTTGTAGGTTGTGGAAGTCTAGGAGTAGCAACACTTCCATATTTAAAGACGTGAGTGGTAGGATTCCTTGTCGCCATAATTTACATTCAATTTTTCTTGTCAACTTGAATCCCTTCTCCAATGAATCAGGTTCCCAAACATGAACCTCATGTTGGATTTTATCCTTTAAAGTCCCCATGAAGACATCAATCCTGTGTTCCTCTGGAATATAATTTACCCTTATATTCAATTTTTGGAAGTCCTCAATGTGCTCCACCACTGAACCCTCTTGTTTGAGATTTATCAATTCGCTAAATAAGGTGTTGCTCTTTCTATCCTCATCATGTGCTATCATTTCTTCCGTAAAAATTGACCAAGTGACAAATTTTTTACGGGAGTAAAGCCATCAATACCATACAAATGTATCTTGTTCTAAATATAAAGTTGCAATGCGTACCTTTTGTGTATTTTGCACATTATTTAGATAAAAATTGCTCCATCTGTAGTATCCATGTTACGGATCCTTGCCATCAAACTTCCTCATATCGATATTTGGAATATGGTTGGTCTTAAATCCCACATTAGATTTTATGAAATCATGATTAACATTTATTTATTTTTCATCATGAGTTTCCTCTACTATCTTTTCACCATTAGGAATCATTTCTTGTATCAACTTTGTCAAGCCTTCCATGTCTACTTTTAGATCATTCTTCATCTATTCCATAATGCATTTAATTTTTTCCTCTATACCATCGATCTTAGCTTCCATTCCATCCATCTTATCTACCATGCTTTTCTTCAAAACTTCCATTTCATTTTTTGTTTCTCTTTCCGAGACGAAATTTGGTGCGCTTGTTCTTGTAATTTTGATATATCATGTTGCACTTCTTCATATTCATGAGTCATAGTAGAGTATTCTAAGGGCTTAATGGGTGTTGAATTATTTTTAGGGGGAATTTTAGAACCCAATGCTAAATCTATGCTTCAATATGACCTTGGAATTACTTCAAACTGATTTTTCAAACAATACTTATTGAATTTGAAAAAAAATAATACACACCCTTTTCTTGATTTTGAGGAGCTCGATATTGAAACTGAATTATATATGTGATTTTAGATCTTCAATATCTTAAATTAGATCCTATAGTATCCCTCTGAATCTTCTTTCCAATTCCACAGTTCTGATTGGATTTGGATTCTTGCAGGAAAAGTTATGTCCAATCTCCCACAATGCCCTAATTAAGTATTGGTTCAGTAGGGAGAACTTGTACAGCGTGCCGTGTGTCACTGTTTCCACCTTCGGCTCTAAAATTGATACACAAGAAACTAAAGTCCATGAATTTTTTGCCACTTTTTACATAATCCCAATCTAATTCTAAGAGAGAGAGTTATGACAATATTTCCACAGTCACCTCTTTGAGATGAAATTCGGGAGCATGAAAAAACAATAACTTCCACAGATCATATCTCCGAAAATATTGCAAACCAAGATTTGAAATTTTTACATGAAATTCCTCAGGATTTCGGCTTCACGTCATAAACATTTCATATTTTGAACCTTCATAGAAAAAATGTTATATCTAAAATGCCACGATGACCTGTTTGGAGAAATGAAACCCTAGAATCCAAATCTCCGATACCAAATGTTATGAAACCAGCTCCAAAAATAGAAGAAAAGAGAGATAAACGCCTTAGAAATAAGTCACTTCAAGGGGGAAACCTCCTTTAAATTACATAAATGAATAATTCTTGGATGGTACAAATGACAAAACCTCCTTCTATTTATAGGAGTCCATGGGGTCACAATATAATCCTATCCAACCTAACAATAATAATGTAAGGACACAATAATAACAATATGGGGGTTATAGGGGTACAACAATAACAATAAGGGGGCTATAATAACCACAATAAGGGACTATACTGGTAATATAGGGACCTAAAAAGATGGTTCCATGTAAAACTATTTAAAATATTATCAAAATGATTGGATTTTCTCATTATATATTATTTTATAATATTTATAATTTGTAACCTTTTTTTGTCGGCTACGTAATGTGAGTCTTGAGATGTTTTGCACACCAAACCCATGACTTGAGTAATAGCAACCCAAAGGAATCTAAGTCATCAAAATCACCCGGGGATTGCACCAATCCTGGACCACACCAGCCCTTAGCATGGATGGGATTCTTCCCACAATGTTTTGAACCGATGACCTTTTCACCACATAGTTTCTTAATAGAGCACCCTGTCATTGCCTGATCTACAACCCATCGGCTATAATTTTCAACTTTAATCTTAGTAGAATTTATATTATTTACTAATGCAACAATATAAATTAAATGATTTGTAAATGGAATAGGAAGAAAAATACTAGTTTCATGATACATCTCACATTGTAAAAATTTTAAAAATCGTAAAATTAACTAAATTATAACTTTATTTTAAACTATTATTATCGTTATTAATAATAATGATTTAAAACTTAATATATATATATATATATATATATATATATATATATATATATATATATATATATATATATATACATAGATATAGATATATATATATTTAAAAAAAACATGTAACAAGGTTCTTAACTATGGATATTCAACCCTGCTTTATCATGGATAATTATAATCTGTAAATAGGTTTTGTTACGATAATATGAGCCAATACCATGGCCTATCAATATCCCATCCCCAAAAATCAATAACACATTTCATATGATACTTGTTCATATCATATTTTTGTAATTAATCATTTTAATTAAAATGACAAAAAAGGCATAACTACTTTGGAAATAAATCTCAATTTTTATATTTTTGAATACTATTAAGAAAATTGTCATATATTCCATGGAAGTTAAATCCCTACTATCCACCTAATAACTATTGATGATTAAATTAAAATTCTAGAAATCATATTCCAAAATAGACATGTCTATCAACATTACTGTGCTGAGAGGTGCTCTACAACCCAATATGGAAGAGATGTGGTAATGTCTTGTCCTATAAACATTTTGACTTGGTCAAATGACATAAAAATGAAAATTAAATTTAAATAAAATTAAAAATTATATAAATAATTAAAATAAAATTGATCTAAAATCATTTTAATCCTAGTTTTAATAACTTGTGATATTCTTCCATGACTTGAACAAATTCCATGTCTCATTATTATGTAAAGAATACATTTCTTCCTTTGTGTATTTTGGCTAAATTTTTCCCTCTATGATGTTAATTTCCTTCCCGAGTAACCTAGTTTCCTCATTAGTGGAATATAACACAAAATCAAACTATATTTTAGGTGGGTATGCCTTTCAATTTTTTCCCTTAGTCAACCAGCACTTCTTAGAATTCAAGTTTGTCATTTCATCTCTTTTACTAACTCATTCAACTCATCTAGGTCACTTGTTTTTTACTTCAAGTCAAATGATATCTTTTGGTTTCCTTTTTCCTTTTCTAGAGTATGTTTAGCATTGTAAGTATACCTAGCTTCACTTAGAATATTACACATTGACTATAAAATATCTTCCTTGTCAATCAATCCTATAGGTTATATCCTTCCATTCCATCCTTATAGTCAATGAAAATTCAATTATCTAAATTTTTCCTCTTTTCCTTTGGAAAATAGACAAATGACTCACTGCCAAAAACTTTGAGATATGTGAGTGATAGATTTTTACTAAAACATACTTAATTTGTATCTTTTTGAACCAAAACACATGATGGAGATCTATTTACTAGGTTACAAACATTATTCATTGTATTTTCCCATAATTCTTGTGCCAGTCCCACATTGTTAAGCATGATCTTCTCTTTCTCCATCAATATTTGATTCATTGTTTTAACGAATCCATTATGTGAAGGAGTGTATAGAGTAATTGTTTAACATACAATCTCATGTTTTTTAAATAACTCCTCAATCCCTTTAGCACATAATTCACCTCCATTATAAATTTTCATTTCCTTCACCTTCCTATTTTCTTGGCTTTCCACAAGATATTTGAACTAATCAAATTACTTGAAAACCTTATATGCATTCCTTATGAGATACAAGCATGTCATCCTAGTGAAATAATCAATGAAGTAAAAAAAGTATACAAAGTCACCTAATGATTATACTGATACTAGGCCAAAAACATCACTATGAAATAGCTCCGTAATTCCCTTCTCCCTTGTAGTTCCATATGGGAATATAACATGATTCTACTTCCCATAATTACAGCATTAACAAAATTTTACTTCTAGAGAGTTATTAGGATATCCTTGAACCATACCCTTTCTATGTATAGCTAAGTGTAATTTATCTCTAATATGTCCCATTTTGTGAAGGAACAACTTGGTTTCTTCAACTAGCTAAGAGGCTGACCCATTGGGTACAAAAATGACTTCCCTATTGCATCCACTGAAGTCATTGTGCCTCGATAGCTTGTACATTGTCCAAATCCAATCACCTCTCATAAAAAACATCACACCATGAAGCATCTTATGTGAACCCTTTTCAAATATGATATGTACACATGCATCACAAATTATTGTAATAGATATTATATTTTTGAGTAAATCAATAATACGTAGTACCTATAGCAATGTTCTACTGCAACCATTCTTAATTACTAGCCGAACTTGACCTTAATTGACTATCATGGTTGTTGGATCAACAAATTTCGACTTATAATCTATTTTTTAATTCCCTATTTTAGCGCATTTATAGTATCTTCTTGTTTACTTAGCAAGAAATTTAGATATTAATTTTCACCTAGATCTCTCTTTGTCGAATTTATATTTATCTTTGTCATCTAATCAACCTATTACAAATAACACATCTTTAGTCAATCCTTCTATGTTCCTTCACCTCATCTCTTCTAAAAATACATATACCACCACATCATCAAGACTCAATATGTTCATGTTATTTCCAATAGCCATGGCTAGACTATCCCATGAGTCTAGAAAAGAACATAATAAAATAATACACTTTTCCTCTTCTGTAATAGAGATGTCAACACTTAATAACTAATTAGTCATAATTTTTAATATACGTAGGATTTATTTTTACCGAATCACCATTTCTCATGCTCATAATATAAAGGTTCCTTAGAAGTAACAACTTGTTTACTAGTGATTTAAACTAGTATCAGTTTCCTAACTTATCTGAGAATTTCTCAAAAATCTCCTCCATTGAGACACTTAGCAACAATAAATCTACTAGAAAAATTTGAATCATATTACCTTCCTTTCTTTTGAGTTTCTCTCAATCCTCTATTAACATGCAAGTAAGAGGTTTTCTAGTATGCACAGTATGCACAACAATCCACTACTCTCAATCTATGAGGAGCTCCTCCATTTTAAGCTTCTAAATATATAAATTATGGACATTAAATTTATAAATTTAAATTCTTGTACTGCTATCCATATTTATTTCGATGAAATTTTGTCTTAAGACACCTAAACAAATAGTATTATCTTAGATCTAATCAAGAATGATGTTGTTGAATATATCTAGGTTAATATACTTAACCTTTGATATTAGAGACATCCCTCTATAGACTCAATAAGCTCTAACACTAGATGTTGGTCTTAAGGGACCTAATTTATGCTTCATATACCAAAATTATAAATACAAAGCTTACTAGACATATAAACTAGACTAGGAGCTCAATCAACATAGATATTTAAATGCACATGATACAAGTTAAAGAAAAATAAATAAATAATTGAAAATTTACAAGGTACGTAGAGATTTTACCCTATCAACCTTTAACCGTGAAAACTAACAAATTTTTTATCTTCAACACTTTTATATTCTCCATCGAATATTACAACATGTTTATAATGAATGTCAACCTTTTTCCACATGTAATACCAATGCAGTCGTACATCACCCAATATATATTGATCATGAATATTCATAATATTATCATATATCTCATTATCCTTACATCATATTCAATTTACAGAAACATAATTCCTAGCTCAAAGCTAGCTAAACTGGTGTAGGTGGCTTAAGATAATTGGCTAATATCCTAGGAGTCTTAGGAATCCTAAAAATTTGTCGACTTGTTTTGAATTTAGTCAACTTACTTTAACCACTAGCAAAAAAAATAGTATATATAAACTATTTTTGTATTCCCCACATGTTACATGTCATTTTGTCACCATTAGGAAAATGACTTCCAATTTGGATCTTTCGTTATCCATCAAAATGTCCCAAAGAATTACCCTGCAAGGTTAAAAGCTTAACAATCCCAAAGAGAATGAGAATTCTAGATTACATGGTCCAAAAACATATTTTTAAGCGCATGTGTGGTTCCCTAGAAATATTTTGTGCATACACGTATTGGACCATTAAATCTAACGAAAATATGCGCTCTGTTTTCCACTATGAACTATGCAAATGACTCAACGAAAGTAAAATTAAAAAGTAAATTCTACAAGCCTTTTTGGGGGAATGTTTCCCAACTAAAAGCTTCAAGCTTATTCTTACTCAAGTCTAATCCATTTGTTCATGGAGCTAATTCCCTTTCTTTTTGGAACCCTAATCCATCCTTTTGAGGATCTCATCCCTTGAGAAGAGGATACCAAACCTCCTCCTCTTGGCCTATAAATCAAACACATACCAAAGGGCTAGAGAAGACTGTTGAATGTAAACTTATGTTGTTGGAATAGGGCTATAAGGCTCGTCATATAAGGAGAAGATTGGAGACCATTGGAAGGATCCATACATCATCAAGGCTAAGGTTGTATTACTCCTTCATTCTTGAGATTAATACAAAAGAGTGTTTCTTTCCCACTGTAGTGTTCAATGGAGATTATGTATTGTGTATTTCCTTCAATTTATCTATTGATAATGATAGTAGGTACTAGTTTCCTTGATAACTAGTATGGGTTTTATTGAGTCATTTATCTATCATATGCCTTTAATATTTTCTTGTTACTATTTTCCAGGTCCATATTCTAAGCATTGAGGAGTTACATCAAACCATAGAGAGGATCTTCATCGGGAATTTCGTTTGAAAGGTGCGTATTTCATCTTCTACCATTCTTGCTTATGGTTCAATAGGAATGAAATCAAGGAAAGATTTACTAGTTTGTCTGTTTGTTACTAGAGTCAGTCATTGAATATAGGGAGATTTCATTTGTTTGCATAAGAAATGTTTCCACCATAAAAAATTGATGACCCCACTGGGGAACATCTCTTTCTTCATCATCTCCTTGTTTTGACTTCTTGAAAATTTTCTCATAGCCTTATATGAGTGTTTCCAAGATATTAAAAGTTTGAATTTTGTTGATTGTTTCGTTTTATTTTTATTTTTTATAAAATTTTCTTAGACTGCATATTTGATCTTTATAAATAGAGCACAGATATGTGCACTTAGATGTTAGCAACAATGCATATGTGCATTTGGTCACATTGTTTTCCTACGCACATACCTGGATTTTTTGAAAAATTAAGTTTTACTTACACTAAGTCCAAGAAGTTTTGTTTTTTATGCTTGATTACACTTGTTTGCATATTCATAAATTCCCTCTCAGTTCGATTGAGTGTTGTGAAAGATTCTTCTTGAAAGATTATTGTTTTCATGAATTGGGTTAAAGGCTTCATATGATGTTTTGTAGTTCTAAAAAAAGAAGGATTGGTTGTTCTTGATTTTCTATCTTCATGTCTTTCTTATCTCAAACAAATCATATTTATTATTTATTTTTTTGATTTGTGAAAGATAATTTCGTTAATGAAAAGTAGTGTTTTCCGAGAATATGTATTTTTTATGAAAGTGCTTCTTTTTCTAAACTTGAAAACGAAAATCTATTCTTCTTTCAATACTGAAGTTTTTCAAAATTGTGCTTTAGACAGTACTAAATTCATAACATTCATTTGAAGGAATTAATTTTTAAGGTTTTGATTGGTTTCCTTATTCATTTTGGAAATTTTGAGTGATTGTATGTAAAATGAAAGTTTCATGATTTTTGAGTTATTGGGAAAACTAAAATATGAAAATTTAGTTTATGCATTTAGATCATTTTAAAGTGAAAATTTGAATTCATGAAGATAAATATGCTGAAATTATGAGCTTTTCATTCACTTTGAAAATTGAAAAGAATCTATCTTTACCATAGTTAGAAATTCATTGAAACAAAAGGCTCATTTATCAAATATTACCTGCATTTGGAGGTAAAAACTGATATCACTTAAAATACATCTCAAAATCGACTTATTAAAAAAGGATATGTAAAATTAATAAAAATTTTAATAAATCAAATATAGTGGTTCTAGGTTATAAGATGTGTTACAATGTCTATAAACATAACAATTGCCGTTATTTATGTGTGACACATTCTATGGGTAGTTGGTATTCCACATACGTAAGTATATGTGAACGTTCTGTGTGTGCCTCCGGGTATATCAGATGATATTCCATGTATGAAAAGCATATGGGGATGCTTCCTATCATACATGCTCACATCAGATAGTGCTAACATGGACTGCACCACCACGTACCTCGAGTATATTTTGGAGTCCCCATTCTAGGTGTTATACCATCCATAAGTAACTGAGTCAACCAATTTTTAATTTGTGATACAATGAACACAAAATTTTGGGAGATTGCCTGCCTGTACATAAGCCCTTGGTTTCGCAAGGCGCTGTATTTCGGTTCATAGTGGCTGTGTAATCCTTGACCTAGTTACTCCTCTTTTATTTTTTGTTATTAATTTGATTTGGGACACACTTTAATAAAATTTACTGTGGATGACTCACCGACACATTCGCGTATAATGAAGGGTTTTCCCCCTGAATATACACTTGGTCAATTGGAGAATACTAAAGCAGAAAGGTAAAAATCGACAAGATCTAAGACCTCAGATCAACCTGAGACATCTACAATTACAAAATATTGAATAGTCAAAACTGAAGTGATTCAACCTCACGAAGTAGAATCACGCTTGGTTCAATCTGGGCTAGAAGCTACCAATATTATTCAAGGAGAATTCGATATCGGAGAAGTTTCAAATACAAAATTAACTGAAGCAAATGTTGAAGAACCTCAATATGACATTTTTGAACCCGAATCACCTTAAGCTATTATAGCCCCTACTCCTACACCACCTTCACCTCGAAGGAGGATTATAATAGCATCTAGTCTACCTCCTTGTATTATAAGTATTGAAGATATTACTTGAGAAGAGGAGGAAGAATCACCACGTACTCCTATTACTATTGGTGAACCAACCATTTTTCCAAGGATTCCTTTTGATCCTTTACGATCAAATTCTTGGTATTTTAGCTCCTTGACGTTTTAAGGTCAAGGTATTCCACGTTATCAAACTCCTTTCTATTTTTCACTAGGATGAAACATGTAAAAAATTCCTCCCGGGAGTTAACCCACTAATGCCTCTATGTATATGACCTCTCTAGAGTCATTATTATATGGTGGTTCTTCAGTTCCTGCTCGGTACCATTCACTTTCTAGAACTTTTCCAGGAGCCTCTCCTTCCCCTCAAATTTCTACTTTGTCATTTGGATTATATACCTCTACTGTTCAAAGCCTGAATTCCATGCCTAAAGCACCTTTGGCATCAGAGAAATATGTTAACATGGTATCTAGTAATTTAGATAATTCTAAAGTAAACCCAACTACTTTTTAGTATCCACTTGGGGGGCGACCACCTTATCGTCCACCTGGAGAGAAAACCTGTTGTCGGGTCATATCTTATGGTTGGAGGAAAACCTTTTGCTGGAACTTATGCCAATTTTGGTTAGGTACCTCAGGTCGGCCCAAGTCAACATATTGTGCCTCAACCATTGATTTGTTCTCCTTGCCCAAGAATGAATACTATTTAAAACCCATATTTTTCTCAACAAATTATTCAAGTTGCTCCACAAGTGCCAATTTATCAACCTATTCAACCTACTAGACAATATATTCCAAAAATACTTATTTAAGGTATTCCATTACCTGTCCAACAACCTATCTAGTGGATTCTAAAAACTCCTGTTAAACAGTCTATCCAAGGACATCCACAAACACATGTTGAGAAACCTATTCAACAACTTGTTTAGAGTAATCATGAAACACTTGTTTAGTCTATTGTTCAAACATCCGTTCAAAAATTGGTTCCTAGTTCACCTCAAATAAATGAATTTCCAAGTTATGCCTCAAATACCAACTCAAAAACATACACATGATACCCCTAAATCATATGATTATGTGATAGTCCTACTTCGACCTACTACGTATTCCCATCAGACAACCTAGTATAGGGATGATGCAAACACCATATCAAGGCCAACCTTTTCAAATTCTTTTTTTTCAAGGTTAACCTTTGCAAATTCAACCTTCACAAGGGAAATAATACTTCATTCAAATGGTTCAGAGTCCACCTTTTCAAATTCAACCATAACCTGGTCATACTTTTCAAATTCCATCTCAGCCACAACCTAGTATGTCTCACCCTGTCTACCATGGAGGAATAAAAATACCAACCGCACATGATATTCCAAGATATCTTGGGTATCCTCCTCCAAGGGTTGGACTTAACCCTTAAGGTTATCAATATCTAGAATAGGACTTTAACCAACAATTACCATTCATCACAACGTTAGATTTTCTAGATTTATCTCGATAGATGAATGATCCTATATATTATTATCTATTTTGGCGAGAAATTCCTACTATGTTTCCAAGTTATATACCAAAGTTTGAAGGTAAATCAGGAGAGGACCCAACAAATCACGTTATTACATATCATCTATGGTGTGCATCAAATTCATTTATTGATGATTCTATCATATTACGCATTTTCCAATGAACTTTAACTCGTTTAACAACAAAATGGTATATTGAGTTACCACCTGCCTCTTTCCATAATTTCAACTCCTTAGCAACATCATTTTTGACTCATTTTTAGCTACCTAATCGATATGGTACTAGTACTGAAACTTTGACGTCACTAAAACAATAATCCTCTACCTACATTTCATATCATATACATGAATGGAGTCATAGGAGTCCTTTAGTAAAATTTTATACTCCAAATAAAATATTGGTTGAATGGTTTACTAAATAGTTACTTCCTGATATTACCGAGGATGTTGCTAAAGGGGGTGTTGGACAGAAGAGTAGGAAATTGCTCATGCCTAGTACCTAGACCTTGTCTATACACAATCTGGTACTTTGTACAAAAATATACTAAATATACCTTGCCTAGCAATTCGGATAAACCAGATTCAACTCCTACAGGATCTCACACCACTGATGGTGTAATTGGTTTTGACAGCCATTGGTCTAAGAGTAAAAAGAATAATTCTAAAATAAATCAAACTTTGTCTATACAAGATTCACCTAGTGAAAACCTTTCTCTAGAATTTACTTCCGAAATTAATGTTGTAGAATCATACACTAGCATGAATCAATCATCCAAAGGTAAAAACAAAGGGAAAGGTAAAGCGAAGAAAAATTATTCTCAAAAGGAGAAACCAACCAAAAGTGAACCTTCCGACGAGAAAAATAAACCTCGTTATCCTTGTTTGATCTGTAATGAAGATCGTCATACAAATGAATTACCACATCGAGCAAAGGTTAGTAAATTTATAAAAGGTTCTCCTACTCCCGATGTTTTGAAATATCATTTCCCTTCTTAAGACGATAAAATGATTTCACATAATCCATACTCTTCTTCCATGTCGCCATATATCATGATGATGTCTTCAAAAATTATGGTAGCAACAATATCCAAATATTATGGATCTATGGGCCCTATAGCAAATAGGAACGATGTTAGTCCATCTAGTCAACCTTCTATTTCAATCCCTTCTCCGTCTAAACCATTAAATATTAACACTGTTACCGATGAAATCCAACCTCATCATACCTACTTTCTTGAAGTATCAAGAAAACACCCGTTTTTAGTATGACATAATCAAGGAAAATTTTTGAGCATGTTTTTGGCACTTTAAGTTTTTTTCATTTTGTTTTTTTTTTTATTAAATTTTTTTTTTAATGTGATGTTTTTTATGTCGATTTTGAATAGTGGTGTCGATTTTGAATAGTGGTGGTGTATCATCACCAACATTTTTTTATAGGATTGATTTTGACACTATAGATTTTCTAATGTCTTCTTCTTCCGTGAGATGTTTATTTTTAAGTGCATTTATGTACTTGTGTTTAAAAATAATATATATATATTTTTTAAAATAAAAACTTCTAATGATATCTTCACTTTTTCACATAGATAAAAGATGGAAAAAGGGTCAATATTCTAAAGTTTATATTTTCTACATGTTTATGTATTGTTAAATAATTTTTCAATGCACATCAAATAATTGTCACTAAAAAACCAATATTTTGAACCATATGACAAAAAAAATACAAATTTTCAATATAAATACAATGCAAAAAATACACTTTTATAGACTTTTTGTTGGAAAAAACATGTTAAATAAACTAATTTTTTGGGAGAATCTTAACAAAAAAACTTAAGAAAATAACATTTTTATTGAATTTTATGTCAAAAAATAATAGCAATCACATGTTTTTTGCAAAAAATAAGGGTTGTTCTCATAAAATATCAAAGTCTAAACATTACAAGTAAAACTGATTAATAGTTCTCAAAAAATAAGCTTTGTTTGCAAGCATAACTTAAACATCATCAACAGTATCAACTAATACATCTTCAACATCATCTAGAACAACATTGATGGCTTCTTCCGCAACATTTTCTTCTTCATTTTGATCATTGTCATCTTCTAATGGATCTTTCATGTCAGTAAATCTTCCAAAGTGTCCCTTTCCAATCATTCCATATAATGGTGGTTGAGGTTCCTTTGCTTTTTTTGCCACACGTGATTCATTAAAATCTCCTTTCCTCAAACCAACTTCTTGCTTCGCATCTGGAAGGAATTTAAGAGCATTAATTCTTTGTTGAATAAATTTGCATTGAACTAGGTCTTTCTCAATGGCAATGCAATTTCTTCCTTTTAGTAGGAAACATGCTAGTGTTGTACCTAATCATCAAGCACAAAAAAAATAAGTAAGAAAATTAGTATGGAGACATAAAAAGTAAAAAAGACAATATTTAAATTTAAATTTGTATAATAAAACTTACCTGAACCTGAGAATAAATCCAAAACCCATTCTCTTTCATTTGAACATAGATCTATAAGATAGTTAATCAATGCTTGTGGTTTTTGATAAATGTTAACTATATCTCCTTTTGCATCTTTATCCTCATATGTTAGTTTTCTTACAACTGCATCATAAACCAATACTTGACTATAACTCTTCCATCTACTCGATTCATAATAATATGCTTATAACTATCGTTTTTTGTCCAACATTCAACATGGCTGAACTCACAATCATTTATAATAGGCTGATCTTCGGAAGAAACAATATTTGACTTTTGCCTGTAACATAACATAGTAAAAGTTCAATTAAATTTTACATGAATAAAAAAATTTAGGAGGAATCAAACATAAAATTTCAAAATCTTACCATGTAAGTTGCATCCTTGAGTTTTCTTTACCCTTGAAGCTTGTTAATAACATTGGAAACTGTGTGTTTGAATGAAATGTCACAAATCGCCAAAGTGGTGATGTTGTCACTTCTTGAAAACCCGTAACCACTTTACTAAAAGCTTGATAAGTATATGGTTCTCTATCATATTCAATGTCCGGGAAATTGAAACCATGAGGAATATCTGCAATAACTAGGCCATATTCCCTTTTAGGTATTAGTGATGCAATGTCTTCACAGTCACCTTGTGTTATTTGATATTGGACACTGTCGAGCCCATTCCAAATGTAATGATTAAGAGTAGGATCAAGTTCAACATTCATAAGACACTTCCTTCTCATGTTCTCCATCTTAATTTTTTCAATAAAGCTTTTGAAAGTATCTGGTACTCCATTTCCATCCTTCTTCGACATCTTTAATGACACACACACACACACACACACACACACACATATATATATGTATAAGTAATAAAATAAAAATAGTTTAAATATGAATAAAATGAATTTATAAATCAACATACCTTATTGAATGCAATATAAAACTCTTTTAGTGTTGATGTAGAACTTTCTTCTGGGTAGTTGCGTACAACATCATCCCAACTGTCTTCATTCAACATTTTAACCATGTGTTCTTGTATTTTCATAAAAATTTTCTGACTGAATAAATCAAGTTAAAAGTGTTAATATACTGACATGTATAACAAATTCTACCAACATCATTATGTTTTATTTAAAAGAAAATTATAATGAAAGAAAAATAAGAAATAATTCAAGAAACTTACTTTTGAAATTCTTCACACATTTCTTCCATTGATAATTCACCCGATTTCACACGGGCTAATACTGATTTGACTAATTTATCATCCTTCACACCTTGCATTGTTCTCCAAGGTGTAATAGTCATATCCTCTGGAAGCTGCTTCATTTCAGGACCCCCCTTACTATTGGTACATATTATGGGTTTACTCTTTATAACCTTCTGATTTTTTATGGAAATATTCTCCCACCGATCAAAAATCTCATCAATCAAATCCCATACCTCCCCAGTTCTAAATGCCAACTGAAAAATGTTATCTGTGCCTCTGAAGAAATTTGTATTCAATTTTCCATCTTTTGCTTTTTTTTTCATCAATTTGATAACCTGTTTCCATTAAACATTCCTTTCGAAATGCTACACTAACTTGTGTCTTATCCCCACCACATTTTTCTATGAATTCATTATGAATAAATCTCACCCTTTGGATGAAATTCATTTTCATTTTGTACTCATTATCTACATTATGATCCCATGCCAATAACTTTGATTCTATTTCTGTTAAGTCATCGCAAATGATGCATTTCACTGTTTGAAAAAGATATTTATTGGGATATTCTGCAATCAATTGTCTCTTAGCCTCTATCGAATGGTTCCCTCCAATTACATAATATTTATAATCAAAAAATTTTGTCTTGTCAAATGCTTGTTTGTTGGGAACCTAACATGGATCGACAAGAACCACATAATCCACCACATGCGCATATGGATTGAACCTGAACAATGTTTTCAGATTATGTACATGTAGGTGATGGGCCTTTCTAATTTGATATTGAGATTGTCTTTCATCTGGGCTATAAAATTGGTTAACATTAAGCTCAAATGTTTGGCCACCAAGAATTAATTTATTCTTCCTCAACTCTTGTCGAATAGCATTTTGTTTTGTTTTAATAATGCCATCCTCTAACTCAGCACCTGGTGTTATGATTTCTCTGCTTCTGTGAGAGTTTTTAGTTTGTTCTTCACTGCTGCTCACGACCTTTATAGGTTCACCAATATTTTATTTCCTAGTCTTATTGGATAACATATCAGTTTTTTTATAAACAAGCTCTCCTTCATGAGGTAAAAGAGAGACATCTTTGGCAATTTTTCTTTTTGGTGTCTGATCTGTTTTCTCCTTTTGCACAATAGTTCTCTTCTCCTCCTCACTAATTCTATCATAATTTTCTATTTCATGTTCGACACCTTCAAAAGAAACATGTTTAAGTTTACTAGATTGACCCACCTTAGTGACTCTTGGTTGATCCCCTCTTTGTACTGTTGCAGTGTCACGAGCTATTTCTCTTTGCTTCAATCTCTTTTCCTCTGCTTTGTCTTTGTGGAAAGTGTTGATCACATCCATAACATTTGGCACCAACATATAAATACCTTCAAACATGTTTGAAAGACTCAGAACAAAATCCTATGAAACAAAATAAAACATGTCAATGATCAATAATTTATAAAAAATTGAATCATCCTTACAATAATGCATAAAGGAAATAAAAATAAGCATACTTACAATGTTATTTGCAATGTTGCTTGATATTTCTTCAGAAAATTTTGAAGATATTTCATCTGTGTCATACTTGACGATTGATAGATGATATCTAACCTTCTCACGTTTCTGAGCCTTCCTTGCAAGAACATAAATAGTGTTTGTATTCAGGACCATACATATGTCTCGTATTCTTCCCATCACATCATATGGCTCATTTAAGTCAATCATACCACAAATCAGATAGATGTGTATATCAGCCTCCGTTTCACTGTCTTCAAGATACCATGAGAAATCAATTTTATCTATTTCCTCGACGTTCTTCCAATCAGAAATAAGCTTTAATGAACCTGGTGCCCCACTTTCTTGACTTTTATTAGTGTGTGCAACAATGTCCTTATTGCGTCCAACAGTGTCCATAGTGCGTCCAGCTGCAACTTTAGATTTGGGAGTTGTATCCATAGTGCGTCGAGCTGCAGCTGTAGCTTTGGGAGTTGCTGCCCTAGGTGCAGAAACATTCATAGAAATCTTTTTTGATGCCATTTTCCTGATATATATATATATATATATATATATATATATTAGTTAATGGAAAAATAATGCGGATAAAATAAATTTAATAAACAAAATTTATTTCTAAAACTAAATAGCTTGAAATTAAAGCAGTAAAATTAACTATAAAATTTTTCATTTAAAAACAAAATATTATAAATCATATGTATATATATCTATATAATATGTTTTGAATACATTTTATAAAAAATTTAAAAATGTGTTTAAATTGTATAAAACAATTTTAAAAAAATAAACTATTATTTTCAAACTTCAGTTTTTGTTTAATATTTAAAAAAAAACAAAAAAATTACTAACTATTTATAACAAATGTTAAAATTAAATTTTATTTTTTTTAAGGCAATGATTTTATTAAAAAAACTTATAATCTTTTAATATATTTTAAAATTTTAAAATTTAATTTTACATTACATAGCAATTGAATAAAAATAAACAAAATAAAATAAAAGAAAATTTTATTTTACTTTACATAGCAATTAAATAAAAAATTATAAACTTAAAATTATAAAAAATTAATATAAAAGTTTATAAATTTATATAATCTTTTAATATATTTGAAAATTACAAATTTCTATTTCACATTACATAGTAATTAAATAAAATAAACAAAATAAAATAAAAGCAATTAAACAAAATAAAAGAAAAAATTAAATTTTTTATAATGTTGTTTTAATACTTAAATTTAAAAAAAAAAATTAGAAAAGAAATTTAAATATTTAAATGTTAAAAAATAATGTTATAATATTATATTTTTTTTTATTTTTTTAATTGTATTGTTATATAGTTTTTTTTTTATAATTTATTATATTGTTATATTAAAACAAATGTTTTTTTATTTATTTATTATATTGTATTGTTTTTTTCTTTAATTATATAATTTTTAAAAACAAAACATAATCGTTATTTAATAATTTTTTTTTTTTTTGGTTATATTTTGACATTTTTAACAATTATTATATAACAATGTTTTTATTATATTATATAACAATTTTTTTATTATTTTTATATATAACAATGTTTTATTAATTTTTAATTGTTTTATTAAAACGAATTATAATTTTTTTTTTTTTTAAAAACAAATTTAAAAAAAACAAATTTAAAAAACAAAATAAAAAAAAAATTAAAAAAAACCAAAATTAAAAAATGTTTTATTAAAACAAATTAAAAAAAAAATTTAAAAAAAATAAAAAATAAAAAAATAAAAAAAAATCATGGGGCTGCTGTAGACCGTGCCCACGGGGAATCGGCCCCCCGCCCAGCGAGGGCCCTGAAGCCGGCTGGGCCGCCCCCCTGGCGCCGCCCGGCCGGCCTCCCGCGCCCCGCGGGCAAGGTCTATGGCAGCCCCATGATTTTTTTTTTTTTTTAATATATATATTTTTTAATTTTTTTTTTAATTTTTTTTTTTTTTTTTTTAATTTTTTTTTTTCTTAATTTTGTTTTTTAATTTTAATTTTTTATATAATATAATTAATAAATAATTATTAAAACATTATTTAATAAAAAAAATAATTGTTAAAAATATAAAAATATAACAAATATAAAAATAAATTTAAAAAAAAAACAATTTATTAAATAATAATTATGTTTTGTTTTTTAACATTATATAATTAAAAGAAAAAAAAACAATATAATAAATAAATAAAACATTTGTTTTAATATAACAATACAATAAATTAAAAAAAATACTATATAACAATACAATTAAAAAAGAAATGATATATAACAAAACAATAAAGAAAAAAAAATTGAAGATTTAAAATTAAAAATAATAAAACTAAGATTTAAAATTAAAAAATAAAATAAAATAGAATATAAAATCAAAAAATTCTCAAATAAAAACAAAAAAAACATTTTAAATAATGAAATCACTAATAAATTTATGATAAAAAAAAAACAAATAAAAAATGTTATAATATTACTATTTTTTTTATGTGCATGGTCGTTTTATGGATTTTTCTATCTAGATGAACCTATAAGTTTTAAAAAAGAAAAAAAATTCTAAATTTTTGTCCTTAAAATCCTAAAAAATTTAGTTCTTTTTGCATTTTCTTCACTAAAAAAATATTAAAAAATTAAGGTTTTTGAACCTAAAAACCTTAAAAAAGTAGTTTTTGGACACAAAAAAATATAGAAAAACAGATTTTCCCCAAAATCGTCTTTAAATTGATAGAATAGAAGGAAAACTAACCTTTGAAATGCAAAAAGCTGCTGTCACCAATGCCAAAACAACGCCTCCACAAAATTACGAATAGCAACACAATGCCTCCAATGCCAATGAAATGCCTTCACGAAGTTACCAATGCCAATGCAACACCTCCACAAAATTACCAATAGCAACACAACGCCTCCAATGCCAATGCAATGCCTCCACGAAGTTACCAATGCCAATGCAACACCTCCAGAAATTTGCTCTAACAAATACCAAAAAACTTGATGTGATGTGATGAATAGAAACAATCATTCTTATTATATAGCGAATATTGTCTGATTGGTTTACTGTTTAACGAATGTGGGATTAAAATTTCAAATTTAAAATATTTACATTTAGTTTATTATAATTCATACTATAGTTAAAATACTTAATATTTGCATGTACTTATCATAGTTAATATTTTATTTAATATTTACATGTACCGAATGTTGAATAATTCAAATATAATCTCAGATTAAAAATTAAAATATGAAATACTTACATGTAGTTAATTATAGTTAATATTATAGATAAAATAGTTAATATTTGCATTTAGTTATCATAGTTAATATTTTAGTTAATATTTACATGTACTCAATGTTTAAAATCATGGATTAAATTTTAAAATCTAAAATATTTACATGTAGTTAATTATAATTAATATTATAGTTTAAATAGTTAATATTTACATGTTGTTATTTTTGTAAATATTTACATATAGTCAATCTTAAACCATTCAAATAAGAAAATTATTTTAGTTTCGAAGGCATGCATGAAAGGAATATTTTGTGGATATTTTGAATAGAAAGTATGGTGAAATATTTGAAGACCAACAGTTTATTAATAAATTTTGAAATATATTTTAGATGAATATAACGTAAGTTTAAAATTTAAAATTTAAAATATTTACATGTAGTCATTATAATTAATATTTGCATGTAGATATTATAGTAATATTATAGTTAATACTTACATCTAGTCAATGTTAAATCATTGAAATAAAAACATTATTTTAGTTTGGAAGGCATCCATGATAGAAATATTTTGTGGATATTTTGAATATAAATATCGGTAAAATATTTCAACACAAATAGTTTATTAAAAAAATGTTAAATACATTTTTTGACTAATATTTGTACCAAATATTTGAAATGAAAATTTTGGAGGGAAAGTTTTTCGTGAAATTTTTTGGGGGGAAATTTTGGAGGGAAATTTTTTCGCGAATTTTTTTGGAGGGAAAATTTGGAGGGAAATTTTCAGTCTTTAAGCTATATATTGTAAGTGGGAGAGGAATTTGTATCATTCAACCTATTCTTGTTGAAAGCCATGGTTTCTTCTGATAGCGAAGTTTTTCTTTGTACAACATCAACATCTTCGTCATGAAAAAACTCTATTCAGAGTGATGAATATAATGGGAGTTCGTTCACCATGAATAGAGAGTCAAAAAATCGACTTGGTCGTAATCCTAAAGATGATGAGAACAAAATTGATGAGGCGCAGCAAAATGAAATTTCTGTAAATCGAGCGCCAGTTATACCACTTACTCTTAATCCTAAGGATTATGAAAGCAACAGTGATGAAGGGCATGATGAAGAATTTTCAGAGTCAAAAGTTTCACTTCGTCCTAATCCCAAGGATTATGAGGACACCATTGATGAAGAGGGAGATGAAGAATATCCACTTCAGCTTAATCCTAAGGATTATGCGAGAACAACAAATGAAGAGGGGAATGAAGAATCTACAGAGTCAAAATATCCACTCTGTCCTAATCCTGAGGAGTATGCTAGCACCACTGATGAAAAGGGGGATGTAAAATTTCCAGAGTCAAAATATCAAATTCGTCCTAATCGTAAGGATTATGTGAGCACCACTGATGAAGAGGGGAATGATAATGTTTCAGAGTCAAAACATCCACTTCGTCCCAATCCTAAGGATTATGCCAACACCACTGATGAAGAGGGAAATGAAAAATTTACAGCGTCAAAATATCCACTCCGTCCTAATCCTAAGGATTATGCAAGCACCATTGATGAAGAGGGGGATGAAAAAATTCCAGAGTCAAAATTTCCACTTCGTCTTAATCCTAAGGATTATGTTAGCACCATAGATGAAGAGGGGAATGAAGAATTTGCAGAGTCAAAATATGCACTTCATCCTAATCCTAAGGATTATGTCAGCACCACTGAGGAAGAGGGGAATGAAGAATTTGCAGCGTCAAAATATACACTTCGTCCTAATCCTAAGGATTATGCCAGCACCACTGATGAAGACGGGGATGAATTTCCAAAGCTAAAATTTTCACTTCATCCTAATCATAACGATTATAATTTAACCACCGATGAAGGGGGGGATGAAGAATTTCCAATAAATATAGATTCAAGGCATTCACTTATTCCCAATCCTAAGGACTATGAGAGCTTTAGTGAGGAAGGGGAGGGGAAGGATGAAGAAATTCTAGTGAATACAAATTCAAAGCTTCCACTTATGCCTAATCCCAAGGATTATGAGAGCACCACTGAGGAAGGGGAGGATGAAGAGTTTCTTGCAAATGATAATTTTAGAGGCACAGATTTGAATATTGCATTTTCTCCAAGCGACCATTTCAAAGACACTCATGGTGATGAAGAATTGAATCCTCCCAGGGAATAATTTGAAAGCATGGGTCAAGATGGTGAAGAATTTCTTTTGAGTCGGGGTTACAAAAGTGCCGATGATTCTTGTGAAATGTTTTCTTCAACTGATGATGGTAAAGAAAATTTTCCAAGCAATGATGTTGATGAATTTCTTAACTATGTTGAGGATGATGATAGTGGGGATAATATTCCTCCTAATGGTGATGAAACTACTTTAACAAAGGATGACAGAATGATGAAGTCGTTGCAAGAAAATATTGCAACTAGGAGTAGGAGTAGACCTTTTCATATCAATTCAAAGCATTCCAGTTATACAAGGGCGAGGACAAAATATCTCACAAAAAGAAGTTTTGTCGTTCATTTGATTTCAAGTGAATGTTGTCGAAGGGATTGCTTGAAAAATATGGATTTCAACTTTGTTTTGGAGAAAAGGAAAACATATATGTCAATGAATAAAAGCATGCAAAATTCATATTTAGGGGGTTGCATGCAATCTACACTAGCAGGTTATGATTATCATATTGGGAATGTATTGCTTTGCAGAAAGGCGTTCAAAATGTTGTATTCAATTGGTAATTGTCATTTGTCAAGAATCCAGGATAGATTGGAAAGGGATCCCACATATTATTCAGAAGCACGTTCTAAACGGGAGGTGGGGCCATTTGCAAATATTGCTAAGACATGGATGAAAGACTTCTTTTCAAATCATGGAGAGTGTATGCCAAATAAAGACACAATACATATTCCAGATAATTTCTCGAGACGAGAAATATTCATGTTATACAAAGATTATGCAGAAGTTGTTGAAGGAATTGGTAATTTTATTAGATATTCTTATTTTACAAGGATATGGAAAACTGAATTCAATAATGTTCGTATTCCTAAGAAGACAAGGATGGGGATTTGCAGCACATGTGCTTCTCTTAAAGCAAAAAGAGATAAATGTCAAGGGGCGGAAAGAGGTATGTGTTCAAAACATTGTTTTTAAAATTTGATACTTATCAACTATGAAAATATATTTATTCATATGTTTCTTTTATTTTATGTACAGATTCCATTGTCAAAGAACTTCAAGACCATCGTAATCAGCAAACAAGTGAAAGACAAAAGTTGTATAAACATCGAAAGAAGTGTTATGATCATCCAAATAAATATCTGAGATTGATAATTGATGGTATGGACCAAAAGAAAACACTTCTTCCACATTTTGTCCGCATGCCAAAAAAATTATAGGAGGAAAATTTCATTCAGTTTCACTTGGTTGGTTGTATGGTGTTTAATGAGAAGATGTTTCCAAGATTTTTCTTCACAACTCCAAATATTCACAATGATGCAAATCTGACCATAACTATAATCCATGATGTGGTTACTCATTGGTCTGGGATTCTTCCTAAAGTTTTGTATTTACAATTAGACAACACAAGTCATGAGAACAAAAATCAAGTTCTTTTTGGATATCTAAACATGCTCGTTGAATTGGGGATTTTTAAAAAGATAAAGGTTGGTTTCCTTCTTGTTGGGCATACTCATGATCATATTGATCAAATGTTCAATCATTTTTCAGTAACATTGAGGAGGAAAGGTGTTGGGAGCCTGCCATCATTAATTGAATGTATTAAGAAATCGTACATTACAGAGCCTGTTTTTCATGTGTTGGAAGAAACTATTGACATGCGAAGGTTTATTTTTGGATTGCATGGTGAGGAGAAATGCATTGAACAACTTAACGACATTAGCTTCCAACATCAATTTCGTATCAAAAAAATTGATGGGATAACACTTATATGGGGCAAGAAGTATTCAACTGTTGAAGAATGGGGACCATCATCAGGTTTAGCATTTTTTAAGTTCATTCTAGAGCGTCCAATATTTTCATCAAAGATATTGTTATTACAGTTAGTTGTTGAATTCCATAATGCACGAAGGCAAAAGAGAGACATAAATTATTCTGAATGTCTAGAGGAAATTAAAAGATGTATTAGAGATACATATGAGTACTTCGATGTTGCTGATTCAGTTTGGTGGGAGTATTTTTTCAGTAATCAAAGTGATATGATTTCAAGATCAATAAATGGGGATACGCTTTTGAAGACTCCTTTTTTTTTTTGCCACAAAATATGCCAAATGAACATGAACATCAGGAAACACACAATGTTGAACAACAACAGCCTCAAGCTATTATTAATTCCCCACAGGTAGAGGAAAGAGAAATCTATATTGGTTCTAGAAGATCACGTGCACAACGTGAAGCCATGGAAGACCCTTACAGGGGTTCTGTGCAGGATCTTAAGGAGGGTTGCATGATAGCAGTGTTAGCAGATGAAGATCCACTTGGCTATCCATTCTAGATTGCCAAGGTTATAAAGGTCATTAATGAAAATGAAGAGATTACAGCTGTTGATGTACATTGGTATGCCACAAGTACCCACCCTTTCAATGGTTTGTACAAGCCAGAGATGGTAGTGGAAAAAAGAATTGGCAGAAAGAGAAAAAGAAAGGGCACAAATATAAATCGTCGCCGCACAGATGTCTTAAAATTGGAGGATGTTGACATACTTGTGTATGACTTCAATTTGACAAAGAGAGGAACTCTTTGGTTGTAGACCATAAATATTTTGAAGAAATTGCTACCAGAACAATTACTGTTGAAATGGGACTCTGCAGAATGTAGACGTAGATCTACAAGACTTTTGAACTTTGAAATGGTGGGCATGCATGTTGACTCAGATGGAGCACTAGTTGATGAAAGAGAAGAATATGGATCATCTTCATCTACATCGAGCCATTCATCTGAAGATGTAGGTTATGATGGTGTGCCAAAACCTATGGTTGATTTTGAATAACTATCTAAGACACTTTTATGTAATTGATGTTTGCATGGTAACTTGAAATAAAATTTTTGACTTCCATCTCATTTTTCATGAAGTTATGAGACATTTCTATGTTTGTTGGATTACATGTTTTAATTATGAAGAATTCATCTCTTTAGAATATCGACAATGCAACAATGAATTACAAAAATAATTTATGTTATATTCAATGTACCAATGTTGATATTTTAATTATGAGTAAAATAGAAAATAGAAACTAATGTTGAATTTTTAGATTATGCAGTGATATTACCATGATATTATGTATTGTTACCATTTGGTATAAGATACTTTTAAAAATTTTAATAATTATATGTGTCATTGAAAGGGAACACTTTGTTTTGATGCTTGATTTTTAGGTTTTGGTTGAAATTAGATTTAAATTTGTCTTATGCTAAGATTTGAAAAAAGATAAGTTTTTATCCTTTAAAATTAAAATTACTCTTACTTGTTTCTCTTCAATGATAATTTTTTCATTTACTTGTTCATTTTTTTAAATTGTTTAAGTCTTATAATTTCTCCATAATTTCATTGTTCAAGTATGTTGAAAACTTAAGATTGAAAAACATTAGATTTACAACTTGTCATTAAGGTTTTTATGCGCTACCAAATTTTATCTTTAATGTTATGGTTGACAATAATTACAATTTTGGGGTTGTTTAGAGTCAAGATATTTTATGTTTAACAACATGGATGAAAATTGTTCTAAATGATAAGCCCTTCAAACATGTATTTTTTTATCTTTAACATCATCTATCAAAAATGTTAGAAATTTACGATTTTAAAAAATGTCCTAATATGTTGTCTTTAATTCCATTGTTACAAGTGTCAAAATTATGACACAATTTTTTTTTTGTTATTCCAGCATCAACCGGTTTTGTTTTGAGGGTGTTTTTTCAATCCTTTTTTCAACAAACAATTTTGTTTTTAGCATAATTTTATAAAATGTTGAAATTTGACCTTCAAAAAAAACCAAGTGCATTCTCGAAGACACACTTTTTGTTTTTGGGGTGTTTTTTCATGTTTTTTGAGACTTTTTGGGCTAGAGTTCCCGTTTTGAGGTCAAGTTACCTATTCTTTTATTGGTAAATGTTGTTGATTGAGAAACCAAAATCTGACATGGTTATTGGACCACCTCCCAAAGGTAATGTTCGAAAATCATCTTTTAACCCACATGCTAGAGCTACTTAGAACTACAACATTTTTGAAGACTTCACAATGTCTCTTTCAACAATTTAGCTCTTGAAGTGCTACCAACATGCCCAGCACAAAGAAGTTTACTATTGTCAGCCATTGGAAAAATTGATCCTTCGGATTCTAATCTTATAATATTTTATCATAAAATTCATATACCTAGACTCCTACATCAATTGACATTCAAAATACTAGTTTTTGTCAAATCCAAACAAGTTTTTCATAGCGTAATTGACGAAGGAGCTTTTACATGTATCGGTCTATTGCCTCTTGGAAAGATTTAGGTTCTCCAACTATCAATCAATCTCCTGCCATTCTGAAAGCCTTTGATGGAAATATTTTCATCCCTTTGAGTTTTAAATTATCTACCAGTAGAGTTAGAAGGTAAGAATGTTACAATCAAGGTAGAAGTCGTTGATGTTGTGTCTGTAGTGGTCTCATCTCTTTTCTACATCTACTATTTCCTCATCAAGAGAAGATAGTAAAAGTAGACCATTTATCTTATTATACTTGTGACCCTAATTCTACAGGTAGGGTACCTTTTGTGGGGAAAAATATTACTGTTTATGAGGATATTGGTATTGGTTTGCTTAAGGATTCATCACAGATGGGAAATTTTTCACTTGCTCCACCAAAATTGTATTCTAATTTTTCCCAAGTTAATATGATCTCATCAAGCACTATGAAATCTTTTGATCTGTGAATTGTACCTTTTGAACCTGAATTGACCTTGCCTAGAAACAATATTCCTTTAAGCCCATTTGAATGAGCTTATGAGGAAGTTCAAATGTTTTTCGATCCACCACCCTTTGAAATTGATCGAACGAATGAAATCACTAATGATTATTCTCAATTATCTTGGTTGAAACCAATATAATTCCCTAATCCCTTCGATAATATGTTTCCAACAGTTGAAAGTATCATGGAAATTATGAATTTTGCTGAAATACCATGGGACTATCATCATCATCATTCATCTTTTCTTCCCAACATTGAGAAAATTGAGAATGATTTTTCTACCATATTTTTCCTCGAGATTTTAGATAATCCTGAATTCCATATGTCAATTCTTCAATATGAATTTGAAAATAATTTAGGAAATATATCTACAAACACCCCAATTAACATCTCAATCAAATCATGAATTATTGAGAACATTCACACAGGTGCTTCATGCTCACTTGAAGAAATTCAAATGTACAAAGCCCTATTTCAAGAATTTTGTGATATTTATTCCCGGTCTTATGAGAAAATGCCATGAATTAACCCAAGTATTGTTATTCATCAAATTAATACTTACCCATATGCTAAACACATTAGAAAAATATTACGTCAGTGCATCCATGAAACGCTACTACTATCAAAGTCGAGGTTGAAAAACTGCTTAACTAGGTTTTATCTTTCATGTTCCTTTGACTTACTGGGTTTCCAATATTGTTCCCATTAAAAAAAGCAAGGGACCATCAGAGTATGCATATATTATAAGGATATTAAATAAATCATGTCCAAAATACAACTATACTACCCCCTATATCAACCAAATCTTTGACAATTCTGCCGATAATGAAATATTTTCTTTCATGGATGAATTTCCAGATACAACCAAATCAACATACTCCCTGTTGATCAAGATAAAACGAAGTTAATTTGTCCATGAGATTTTTTTATTATCGGAAACTCCAATTAGTATTAAAGAGCTTTGAAGCAACCTTTCAATGGGCCATGTATTATGCTTTTCATGGTATCAAGCATATTGTTCAACCCTATTTGGATGAATTACCAGTTCATTCACTAAAAAGGCAAGATCATCCAATTCATTTCTGAGCTATTTTTATCAGATGTAGAAATTACAATATACATTTTAATCCTAAAAAAGATGTTTTTTTTTACAATCCATTCGATTACTGGGATTTTCCATATCAAAAGAAGGCATTCGTGTCGATCCACTTAAGGTAGAGGCTATCCTAAATTTTCCTCCTTCCAACTTTTTCCAACTCCAAAGTTTGCAAGGGAAAGAGAAATTTTAACGTCGATTCATCCCCAACTATGTTGAGCTAGCTAAAGGTTTTAATCGATTCTTGAAAAAGGGCATCTCATTTACATGGGATAAAGTTGCTCAAAAATATTTTTAAGCACTCAAACATGCGTTGACTCATACACCATTATTGCATCAACCCGATTATCATCTAGATTAATTTTTTTATTTAGCTACATCCCATGTCACCATTGGCATGGCTTTCATTTAGGAATATGAGTTGAACGTTGAACATGTGTTATATTATTTGAGTAGAAATATTACGAAAACTGAGATAAAATACACACATGTGGAAAAGTGGGCCTTGGAAATCGTTCAAGTTGTTCAAATATTTCGTCACTATATTATCTTATGTAAAACAACAATGATTTCATATTACAACCCTATGGTTTACATTCTTATGAGACAATTTCTGGGGGGGGGGGGGATACTCTAAATGGCTAGTTATCCTGCAGGAATATGATTTAGAATTCATAAAATGAAAGTCCAAGAAATCATTTGTGCTTGTCGAATTGTTATGTGAATTTCCTTATACTGAGACATAAACCATGGTAGAGAATTCTATTCTAGATGAATAAATTTTTCTTATCAACTTCATACCCTTGGTATGGAGATATTATTTTGTATCTTCAAACTCAAACTTGTCGGCCATAAATATCTTGAACCAACCGTTGTCGTATTCGGTACCAATCTCAACAACACACTATTTTTGGTGATACAATTTATCATCGTGGCACTAATTATATTTTTAGACAATGTTTGAATTATGAAGAAGCCAAAAAAGCATTGAATGACTATCATTTTGGAGCTTGTTGTGGTCACATGTTAGGGTTTTCTACCACCAAAAAAATCTTGCGTATTGGGTATTTCTAGCCTTCGATGTTCAAAGATTGTATAAGTGCGTTCCAAAAATGCCACAATTTCCAAATATATCATTGCAAAATGAGCACACATCCATCTCCTCTTCACCTAATCATTTATATTGGTCCTTTCACAAAATGGGGCATCAATTTCATTACATGTAACCCTCAGTCGACCTAGGGGCATGGGTATATTATCCTAGTTGTGGATTATTTTACGAAATGGGTTGAGGTGATGCCTACATATAAGGATAGTGACAAAAGTGAAACTATTTTCATATTTAATCATGTTATTTCTAGTTTTGGTATTCCACAAGCCATCGTCACGGACCATGGTAGCCATTTTTCTAAATTTTATGATGACTGAACTTATTGAAAAGATAGGATTGCATAATGATAGTTCAACTCCATATTATCCACAAGAAAATGGAAAGGTAGAAGCCATAATTTTTCTTTCTAAATACCAATATTGAACATATTTTCAGAATTCATAAACGAAATTGGCATCTGATGCTTTTTCCAGTCTTGTGGGCATATCGCACCTCAATAAGAACTTCAACTGGTTTTACTCCCTTCTAGCTGGTTTACAGTCTAGAAGTGGTTTTTCCTATTGAATGTGAAATCACGTCATTAAAACGGGCAATCCAATTATTACCAGGAAATTCTGTAGAGGAAGAATTTTTTTTATACTTAGCAAGATTAGATGAGACTCGCCGTGATGTTGCATTAGCTAATGAGACTCATAAGAAACAAGTTATTCATATTTTGATCAAAATGTAAATCCTCTCTCATATTCAGAAGGTGACCTATTCTTGGTTTATGATCAAGAGCATGATAAATTAGATGCTGGTAAATTCAAGCCTATGTGGCATGGTACTTATATTATGAAACATGTATTGGAAAAAGGGGCTTATGAGCTAGTTTAATATGACTAAATTTATTTAGGAAACCCAAGATATAGACTTTACCTGAAGAAATATTATTCTTAGTTCACTCCGTGAAGGTTTTGTACATTTATGTATCATATTTTTTATGTGTGTGTGAAAATTTTTGCATTATTTTTACGATTTTCCTCTACTTCTCCTGCCTATCTTATGTTACACTTGATTTTCATATGTCAATGCTCCCACAAACGTACATTGGCTTTGACAATGGTGCTAGTCATAGTACTCAGAATTTGTCTTCCACAACTTGGGCTATTTATTAACCCACTGATGCGCTAGTTAATATTCATGGAATATTCCTTGGTTGAACAATGAATAATATTGCAAAAAATAGTGTAGTTATTAACCTATTTCTGACGCCATTTAAATTGGTATTTCTTGATTGATAATTAGGTTAGATTCTAAAACCATCATATTACATTCAAATAGTGTCTATTCAGTAATAAGTTACACCATTTCAGGAATATTTTTGTGGGTTCATCTCTTGGAGAGAGAATTTGATTACATCGAATATCAGCACATTCCAAGAAATTTAAACACATACCTAATGCATTGGAAAATTATGTGTTAAATCGACATTTGAAATATTTGCAAGAAAGAAAAATAATATCCATCAACATATTGTACAATACAAGCTAAGATAATAGTAGTAGTTTCCATTAATCAAAATGTTTGTAAAAATTTTGTCTTTACAAAATTTTGTCCAAGACATATGAGGCCGCATGGCCTTTATTATATAAACATGTAGGTATATAAAAAAACAAAATCTAGACCTATAACTTGGAGCTAATCATGAAGATCATGGTAACAAGTGATGACATGAGCTGCTCATCGTAGAAAGTGAGTTATTGGCCTAAGAAATCCCACGATATGCCTCTGGTAATAGAGAGAAAAATCATTAATACCAATATATGGAATATCCATATTCAAACCTCTACAGGTTCTACTCAACCTCAGATAGGGCCTATGCTACATCAAGGTTTGGTACCATAAGAGCTACTGGCTGTGCACCACATCTTTCAAATCAATGTAATGCTTCTAGATGATTATTTTAGATAATTAGTTTCGGATGTCAAAAAACAAAAATATTTGAAAACCAAAAAACAACCAAAATTGAATTTTTTACCAGTGTCACCCAACTGCATTCCTGTACGAAGAGGGATATCTAGATCAGTAGTGTAATCCATTATAGCATATTGGTAGTCGTCGATCATGATGACATGGTGTTCCAGCCACCCGAAAATTTCACGAGTGTATCTCACAATCTTAAAATTAGGCCATCACCATCTCTATGGAGTCCCATCAATGAAACCAACTGTAGAATATAAGGATCTTGAGGTCCTTCTAAATCTATAGATATTCATGGGGAAAGAAAAGGAATCCACTCTAGATAAAATGAGATCATGATGGTACCATACCAATTTTTTTTTATTTTGCCTATCTTTTATCCAGTTAGTTGTCCTTTAAGATTGAAAACAACCCCCTCACACAAGTTGAAAATGGTAGGATGTGAACACTCCACATAAATATGCATTTGGGCCTTAGTGAGAAAATGGAATGTTTCACTTCCACACAATCATGCAACAGTGAAAGAAATGGTCCTCAAAGGAAGCCTCTCGATAGTTTTGATATCAATACATCCATCTTTGAGTTGGGGCCCTCGAAAAAAATGATGTTCTAGGTAAGTTGCTGTTGTTTTTGCACCTTTTTTGTGCCCATATAATGATATATCCATCCTACAACATGAAATCCCAGTTAGGAAGTAGTTGTCATATGCATCTATGGTAAGTATTGGGTCTCCAATATGGAAACATTGTTCTTGAACATTCCAATTTATCAGTTTGAATAGACCACAATCTCTCAAGGCCTGTAATGTTGATGCTCCATTTAAATCCTCCACATATTTAACCTTATGTTCTCTCTCCATCCATTCCATTTTTGCAATTCAAAGCCCTGAAAATAACAATGGAGGATGATTGGAAAAGAATGTGATAAATATTGCAAGAAATTTTGGAAATTTGATTATTTTTTCCAAAACCCTAGGCACTGTGCATGGCCCTCTTTTATAAACAAAGAAAATTTACATATTTTCCCTTTGGTAAATTTACACAACTTTCATTTTTGAGTGTTAAAAAAAGAGTCGGGGTCTGTGGACCCGATAAGGAGAAACTGTGCACAATGAGGGAAAATTATAAGCTAAATAAACCCCCCTAAAAACACTAAATATATGGTGAAATACAAAATGTAGGCAATGAAAACAAAGATAATGGAATGATCTCTTACCTAGAGAAAACGGTTCGCGAAATGGTCCACTGGTTTGATTGAAATCTGCCTATGAAGTTTTTGGTAAAAATGCACCATGAATGGATCTCAAATGGTAAAAATACAAATGGTAATTTTTTTTTTTTTACTTTTTGGATTTTATAAGCATTTTAGGCTAATTAAAATATTATTTTTTTCCTTTAGCCTCTGAAAATTCAAATTTTTAAATTTTTTGCTATATTTTTGGGTCATTACGATGATTTTTTGAGGTTAAATGTGCAGGACACAAGTTTAATTACAAAAATGAATCATGTTGGCGATGATTAAACTTTTATTAATTTTTTGGGCTCATAAAAATTACAAAAAAGTGAAACCTGCAAGTTACCTTTAAGCTCTTTTGTAACTCTCGAAATGTGAAAATATTGTTAAGTATGCCTGTTTGTTTCGAAATCATTAAAAAAAATGAAAACAATGTCTATTTGATCTAAGTTTACCCCTTTTACAAATCATGTAGACTATTTACGAAAAAGGTATACATTGACTAATCATGTTCAATAGAGTTCTCTCCTGCATTATTTTACCCTTTTCCTAGCTTGAGAGACTAAATTTATGAATAAGGACTTTTCAAAGTTGACTTATGTTTTTCTCCTCACTCCCTAAAAATTAAAAACACTAAGCTTTACTTTCTCTGGGCTCGTTAAAATTTATGTTGAAATAACTAAATGAGTTTTCTTTTTGTGTCTTTTCAAACTCTTTAAACATTAAAATTACATCGAGTTATCAATTCACTGGAATTGTAAAACATAAACAGTTCAGGACTCGTCAATCATCACAAGACCGAACCACTCCTTCTTAGGGTTCATTGAAAATACTATTAGGGACTCATCCGAAGGATGATATTACATGAAAATCATATGTATCATCCTCCTCAAATCTTTCACAAAAGCAAAGAGGTGCTTTCTAGTAATGGTCGGGGAAAATTGGGAAAGAAACGTTCATTTTTGTATTACAAAAGGGAGTATGTCTCTCTTGAAAATGACACTCTGTCACCTTTGTGTCCTGTTTGGGAAATCCATTTGTCTCACAGCTAATCATACCTCATTGAAATTCTTATAGTTTAGTTTTTGGTATTATTTTTAAGTAAAATGCTACCAAGTCAAATTTTCATGTTGCTAATATGTTCAAGAGAATTTCAACCTCAACTAAGATTACCTTGAAATTTGTATCCTTCAATCACATCAACCATCCCTCAGTCAGTCTTGGATCACTCCAATTTTTTTCTTCAAAACTTGAGATGAGTTTAGTGTCATAGGCCTTCCTATGACCATTCGCTTCCTATCGACTTGAGCTCATTATCTCATAAGTCGATTTGGAAAAAAGATTTAGTACCTTGGAGCCTGCATGCCTTAATGGCAGGTTTCTCGAATTCAATAATAGGTTCTCATCATTGAATTTCAATCGAATGATTCTATGAGTGTTTGACTTCAAGACATCCTTTCTCACTTCATATATTTTACTTGAAGTACCTTGAGAACCATTGTCATTATTGGTGGTTTCTCTCACATTTATTAATGGTTGACACCATTGATCGGTAATCAAGTGGTTTCTACCATGTCCAACTTTGAGACATTCACTCACATGGTTATATTCGTACTATGGGTCGATAGAGATGGAGATCAAGAACCTGAATCAGGGTTAATCCATCTAGGATACATGGAGTTATGTATTCATGATTATAAATATAGATCCATATTTTATGTCTATGTCCATACTATGTCTATTTTTTACATGGATATTTTTGTATTTCCCCACTAATTCATTGAGATATTTATGCTTTGAGTATGGGAATTCCTACCTTAGTGATGATTATATATTGTATTGTAACACTTGATTGATTGTTTCAGGTCTCTAGCCATGGTCTCTAATCCAAACTCTAGCATGATAAAGTGCTTCTGACCTTAAACATATTTTATGATTTTCCACTTTAGGGGGGAATCTATTACATGTCATTTTTTCACCATTAGGAAAATTGATTCCAATATGGATCTTTTTTTATCCATCAAAGTGTTCCAAAGCATTCAATTGCAAGGTTAAAAGCTTAACAATCCCAAATATAATGATAATTCTAGATTGCATGCTCCAAAAACCTATTTTTGAGCACTTGTGTAGTTCCGTAGCAAGATTCTATGCATATGTAGCTTTGACCATGAAATCCAGCGCAAATCTGTGCTCTATTTTCCACTATGAACTACACACATGACTCAACGAAAGTAAAAATACAAAATGAATTCTAGACGCTTTGTTGGGCAAATATTTCCCAACGAAAATCTTTGTGTTTATGCTTAATCAAGTCCTATCTCTTTGTTCATGGAGCTAATTCCCTCTCTTTGTGGAACTGTAATCCCTCCTTTTGATGATCTCATCCCTTGAGAAGAGGATCTCAAACCTCATGCTCTTAGCCTATAAATCAAACATATACCAGAGGGCTAGAGAGGACTAATGAATGTAAACTTATGTTGTTGGAATAGGGCTAGAAGGCTTTTCATCTAAGGATAATATTGGACACCATTGGAAGGAGCTATACATAATCAAGGTTAATGTTATATTACTCCTTCATTCTTGAGATTAATAGAAAAGAGTGTTTCTTTCCCACTATATTATTCAATGGATTTGATGTATTGTGTATTTTATTCCATTTTTCCGTTGATAATGATATTAGGTACTAGTTTCATGGATCACTAGTATGAGTTTATTGAGTCATTTATATATCATATGTCTTTGATATTTTTTTGTTACTATGTTTGCAGGTGTAGATTCAAAGTATTGAGGAGTTTCATCAAACCATAGCAAGTATCTTCATCAGGAATTTCATTTGAAAGGTATGGATTTCATCATCTACCATTCTTTATTATGATTCAACAGGAATGAACTCAGGGAAAGATTTACTAGTTTATTTGTTTGTTACTAGAGTTAGGTACTGAATCTAGGGAGATTGATTTTTTCTGCATAAGAAATTTGTCCACCATAGCACCACAATAATATTTTTTACTACTCCAGTTAATTATCAACTTCCTTCATATATTTCACTACCTATCAATGTTGATTGACGTAACTTCCCTTGACTTGATTGTGATCCAAATAAATTTGATATTCTTTCTTCATTTTTCTAGTATCCTTAGCCCTATAAGTACACCTAACTTCCATGTATATCACATATTTACTATAAACTAATTACCTTTTCACCTGATCTCATAGTGTATATTCTTTCATTTCATCCTTATAGATGATGAAATTACAATTAACTTCCTTGTTATCTAGATTTGTCCTATTTTCCTTTGGAACTTGGAAAAATTAATCACTGCCAAAAACTTTGAGATATGTGAGTGATGCTTTTTTACTCTACCATACTTCATATGTATTTTTGTTAAACAATTCTCATGATGGGGACCTATTTATCAAGTAACATGTAGTGTTGACTATCTTCGCCCATAATTCTTGTGCCAATCCCACATTACTAAGGATGTTCCTTTGTTTTTCCATTGATGTTCTTGTAGTTTTTAACCTTATACATAAATTAAATACAAACAATTTATTAAAACAAAAACTAAACAATGGCGAGAACATAAAAAAAATATACACATATATTTTCCTCTCAATTTAAAAATCGGGACTACCAGATTGACTTTTCATTATATTCCTTTCAATGTTACAATACATATATATAAATGTTGAATCATTCATAAAACCCAATCTGAAACCTTAGATTAGAATATAGCCATACTTCCCTTGACCAGATATGCAAAATATCATGGGAAGAAAAACATTACGCCCAAAATCATGTCCAAATCCCATGCACAAAACCATGGGTAGGTTCACCCAACATCTTTAAGTCTGCCCAAGTATTATCGGGTGCACAGAAAAAAAAAATTCCTAGGGCACTGCCCCAGACCCCATGCAGGGTGGTTACTTCCCCCCTACAAACTCTTTGATAGGGGGGATATTTCCCCCTCTGTGACTCCCCCGTGACCCCCCTTTCAAACTCCCCGACAAGGGGGCTTACGCCCCCCCTATGACCCCCCCACTACTCCCAACACAACTTACCGCACATGCAACTAGTCATGGAGAGAATATAACACAAAACCAATAGTTATATGAATTCTTTCAATGGATCCACTCTACCAAGGAGTGTATGGAGAAGTTGTATAGAATAATTTCCCATGCTGTTGAAAGAAATTCTGAAACTATCTGTCTAATTTTACACAAGATATTTGAATTCCTAAAAATTCTTGAAAAACGTCAGACTTCTTCCTTAATAAATACAATTGTGTCATCCTATAGGAATCATAAATGAAGGAAACATAGTATATGAATTCACCTAGTGACTGTATTGGTATAGGGCCAAAAACATCACTATGAATTGGCTCTATAATGCATGTTTCCCTTCTAGTGCCAAATTGGAATCTAACACGATTTTTCTTCCCATAAATACAATGTTCACAAATATTGACTTTGAGGCAGTTATTATAAAAAAATTTGACCACACCTTTGATTTTTATAACTCAATGTTATTTCTCTCCAATATGTACCATTTTTTGATGCCATAACATGGTTGTTGGAAACTTTTCTATACGAAAAGGGAGGGTGAATCAATATAGTGCATTGATGGATACCAATTTTTTGTTTACTTTATTTTCAATATTTATCTGAACTATTAAACTTAGAAACATAACATTATATTAACAAAAAATTTAATATGTCAATAAAATTCAACTAAAGCATAAGAATCAACACATAAAAGAAACACATGGGAACACCATATAGAAGTGAAAACCCATAAAGGGAAAAACCATTAAATTTTTTTTTTTGTTGTGATGCAAAGGAAAGCTCCTACTTCCTCTATTACATGATATCTTGAAGGATCCAACCTCTTTTTTATTTTTCAATATATAACTTGTTGGAAAGCTCCTACTCCCTCTTTTACATTAATTTTCTATAGGATTCTACTTACAGGAGGTTCCTACCTCAATTTATTTTTGCAAGCTACTACTTGCTAGGAAGCTCCTACTCCAGACTCTTCAACAGTCTTCAACCTGCTATTTTTCAAGCTACTACCTGAAAGGAGACAACAATCACCTGATACATAAAATACTCTATGTTTTGGTTTACCTAGTCTTTGTCTCTGTTCTAAACAATGTTTATGTCCTCTTTACTGCTGCTTATCTCTGACTCCTCCTTAATTCTACGTCACAATTGCTCATATTCCTCTTTATCTTTATACTAGATAACTAACGAACTATGTCTAACCACAACTCAATCAAATCTCTAATATCCCTTTCTTTCCAAAAGCACATATTTTTATAAACACAAATTGTTTACTATTAGAATTCCATGCAATAATATGAAGTGAAGAGCTTTCCTCTTTGTATTCCAAGGTTGACTCTTTGTGGTCCACCTATTCATTTCCAAATTATTTCAAATTTCGAATATTAAAACACATAAATCATAAGCCAACATAAATTTTGAATTTAAAATTATTCTAACAACATAAATCATAAGAAATTTCAATGATTACAAAAGCGAGAGCCCTATTGCATCACAAAATTTTAAGCACTTCTACAAATCACACTTCATCTTAAATCTAAACAACCACAAGTATTGAACAATTTTAACAAGTGTCGAACTATAATAAACCTAATGTAATCAGCATTAAATAAATTTTAATCGAGCTTATAGATACAAAGCACAAATCAACCTTACACATCAAAATGCACAAATAAACCTTCATAAAACATATGCAAGAATTTATGTCACAACATCTACCATATCTATGACAACAACACATACTCAACCACATAGGAGTAACTTACTTTCAACAATTTTTTCCATCAAGAACAACTTCTCCAACAATGGTCTCTTCAACTAGACAAGAGGTTGACCCACTAGTTGCTGGCATGACTTCCCTATTGCATCCACTCAAGTCATTGTGCCCTAACAAATTGTACAATTTCCAAATCTAAATGACTCCCATCAAAAACTCACACCACAAAACATATTTTATTAATTCTTATAGAATATGGTATATGCACATGCATCACCTATTCTACTAAGATGTATTACATTCTCATGTAAAACCATAATACTTAGTACCCCTAATAATGTTCTACTCAAACTATCCTTCAATGCCAATCGAACATCACCTCAATCAACTATATTGGCTATTGAATTTCCCCCTAGATAGAAATCCTCCACATCACATTCTTCATATTCATAGAACCACTCCCTATGGGGTGCCACTAACATGATTCTTCTAAGTTAAACAACCATGAATCATGATCCAAATGTATATTTATCAAACCTAAATAAATATCCCCTCCTTCATCTGAAGAAGTTCCCACTTCAATCTACTGCTCATTAGATTTCTTTCTTTGCTCAATAAACCTTGACTTATAATCTCTTTTGTGAAGACTCAACACAAGATCTTATCGATTGTATTCAACATACTGAGATTTACGAGTCGTATAAACTACAATGAGTTCACATAATACCATTATATCTTGTTGAATATTATCGAGAAAGATTTCATTGTTGTCTATGGAATAGTCTTCGTCGTTGCATGAAAATGGTCGTGATTATTATTCTAACAATTAAAGTACAAACACTTACAATAGAGTTTAGGATTGGGATTTGGGCCATAGTTACACTTATAATAAAGAGTTTGGGTTTGGAATTTGGGCCATAGTTACACTTCCAATAGATATAATGGGTTTGGGATTTGGGCCATAGTTACCAAGTTGAAGTTCGAATTCAGATTTGAATTCGATTTAACAAAAACTTAGATAAAAAATTTCAACTTTGACAAAAAAACGACAATAAGTATTTCAAACGTTGGATATATATATATATATACTTCCAACAAACATAATGGGTTTGGGATTTAGGCCATAGTTACCAAGTTGAAGTTCGAATTCATATTTGAATTCGATTTAACAAAAAATTAGATAAAAAATTTCAATTTTGACAAAAATTGACAATAAATATTTTAAACATTGGATATATATATATATATATATATATATATATATATATATATATATATATATATATATATAGCTTATTTTATTTCCAATTCATCTTAGATACAATAATTTTTTTTCTTTTCATTTTTATTCTTGTTTCATTCTAAATATAATAATTTTAAAACTAAAAGGGTGAAAGAATTAATATGGGTTACAATTTTGGGCCAAATTTGGTGATGAGGTTTCAAGTTTTTCCTCTATTATAGAATTGAAACCCTAAAATTTCATATAAGCGTTTTGAGTTTTGATTCGAAGTAAAAATACAAACTATGGAGAATTATGTTGTTATCCTAATGATATTTTTTTTCAATAATATTTAGTGTCATATAGTATGTCAATTTTCTATTAAATGAAATTCTTTTGCTTGCAAAGTTTCACACATATTAAGTGGTATGGGCATGTTCACGTAGCATAACTTAGTCTAAAATGTGTACACACACACACACACACACACATAGATAAATTTTTCATATAAAAAAATTATTTTCTTATGCAAAAATATATTTTTTAATTTTTTTTTAAGTTGGCAAAGTAATATTTCAATTTCATTTTAAATACACGTGTTCATGTAAGTTTTTTTTCAACTAATTAAATAAATTAAAAAACAAAAACTACCTTTTTGAAGAGGACTCGTAAATGAATATAGTGGTTATTTTTGAATTTTTTTCGTTGTGTATATTTTATGATATTGATATTTTATTCAACCGCTTTAAAATAGTTCAAAACAAATTCATGCATTATGTTTAAAATAAATTAGATGAAAAATATCAAATGAAACAAAATTTTCAAACTCAAATGCTATTGGATAGAGGATTCCTTCATGAATCCAACGTGATCAACTCTGCCACCTAAGGATAAATTTAGCCGTATGTCTGCTCAGGTAAAAAATG